>OZ008339.1:633758-1111614 GCA_963931975.1 Cataclysta lemnata
ATCCTTGTGATGTACTTTATTTACTGTTTTGTTTTGGAATATATTTTTATTTTGTTTACAAATGCTTTTTATTGAGATTTAAATCTAGTTTGAGTGGTTTACAAACATTATACTGAAGTTGTGACAGTATTTTTTCTGCGATGCGCGAATAAAGAGACAATTAAATAGTTTTCGGAAAATCAACCAGTGGAACTGACTGTACCTGGAGTCACGGACATCTATAAAATAAATGTTCGATTTATGTCGATGTCGATGTGTGCTCTGTTCGTTTCCTTTTTCGAAAATATATTTTATACGGTCTTGATGCAGAACGTCGCTTTCGACACATTCGTGATTTTTTTTTACATTTTCGCATAATGTCACTTTTGCAAAAACTCTATTCCACATAATGTCACTTTCACAAAACGACATTTTCACAGGATATCACTCCAGCATTTTTTGTAGAAGATTCCTATCATATACTATCTTATCTATCTACACTGCAGTATCAGGATATAAAAATAAAAATAATCACCTAAAAAGATCGGTTTGCGAAAGTGCCATTTAGCGAAAATGTCTTTTTGCGAAAGTTACCAAATTTTGCACGAACATATTTTGCGAAAGTGACGTTCTGCGTAAAGAAGTTTTATACGTTTGTAAAACAATAAAAAATGGTACAAAAAATATACCTAAAATATTTGTCATTATTGAAATTATTATCACAATCGTTACGAATGTTACCAAATTTTTCACGATGAAACTTTGCGAAAGTGAAGTTCTGCGTAATATGGTAAAGACCTTTTTATGTGTCCATTTTGTAAAATAATAAAAAAATGGTACCAAAAAATATCAAAAATATTTATTGTCATTATTGAAATTATTATCACAATTATTGTTACAAATGTTAGTCTTTGGTTACACTTTGACCATTATCTCTTCTAGACTCTTTCTTGCTATGTCAGGCACAGTTGCTTCCTGGTGAGGTCTTCCGAGAGGCAGGAGGAGTTCCAGCCTCTCATTGGACGGTCTGGAAAGCAGGTCGCGGAGACGCGCATGGCAGTTGAGCGGAGTCGATGTTAGTGTGACCAGGCCGCAGTACTGTAAAAGAGAATTTTGCCAAATAAGTACCCATGTATGTATGTATGTATGTACTACAAATGAATTGTCTAACTTATTAGGTATGCCAACTACGGTTATCGTTTTATAACCGTAGTGTTATAATACCTACATTCCCATGCCGGCCTACTGGGGATTGGTGTCAGTCAGGAGGCCGGCTGTAAAACCTAAATCAAAACCTCGAGCAGTATCGATGGGAATGTTGTCATTCCAATCACTCTCTCCGTGCATCGGTCTCTCGACATGGTCCGTTCCTTTTCTTTTCTATACATTCATTCATCACTAGTCGGTGTGATAGGTGATATGAATCAAAAGGGAGTGGGTGACTTGATGACGTCTGACCAATATGAATGGAAGAGGAAACACTGCGCCGACCACCCCAGAGATAAACTTGGAACAGGGCAGGGTGAAGAAGAAAAAGAATGTAAAGTGGACAGGTCAATTGATTGTGTCGATCACCTACGTGGATAGCAGTCAACAGGATCCCAGCAGCAATAGCCACGCTGATCTCGCTGTAATAATGCATCTTCTTCCTCCCATCCGGCTTCCAAGAGTGCGTCTGTCGAAAGACGAGCAGTAAGGCTGGAGCGTCAGTCAAGTAGGGTTTGACTGAATTCGTCGCAAACGGCTTCAGGTCGGTCACCCATTGCCTGGACATTCGTTTCTGGTAGTTTATCTCCTCCTCTTCTTCGACGATATGTCTGATAGCTTCTTTTGTTTCCCGGTTTTGTACAACGACGAACGTCCACGGCTCTGTGTGGGCGCCCGATGGCGAAGTTCCTGGTAAAACAAGAGTTAATGTTACTGGATGAATCTTTTTTTAATCCTCGAGTGGTGGGTTTGGCTTTCTAATAAGTACCTATATGACCTAATGATTACCCAGTGTGATTACAAAGCTTTTCTGGTTGATGATGATAAGCAGTAGAGTAGACACGGTGAGCATCGAAAGACTCACGTTAGTAACCTGTCATACCAACGACATCGCTTGTTCTTCATTTATAATTAATGTGGTAGAGTATTCAGTGTCAATCTAATCATCATGGTGATTATTATAATATCGTGGGTGATGACACACCTCTGACTACCCCTTCGGAGATAAATGGGCGTGATTTTTATGTCTATGTATGAAATTATCAGGCAGACTGTATCGATTATTGCCTGAATAAAAGTAGCACTCATTTGATTGATAGATCGCATACTGTATCTAATCTGTGACTATCTTACGTAGTATTGTATTCTCTTTGGTGGCTACTTTAGTTGACAGTTGAGCATGATGATGTTATTTCAGCGGCATACAAGATTTGTGATTATTTTAATTTACTCTAACGCTAATGTGGATAATAAAAAAAATGAGACGGCACAAAAAGTTTATTCTATTGATTTCTATAGTGGTCTTTACCCTGTTATACATAATAGCGTTAATAAAGCACAACAAACAAGAAAGGTGGAATTTTATAAGAAATTATGATGTTTTCAACAATGAGACTAATTATTTTTATATTGATGCAAATTCAAATTTCTTGGACTATAAGAAAATGGCTCATAAAATAGAAAGCATACGCTATCAAGTCAACAAGTTGAACGAAGATCAAACAGTCTACAATAGACTGTTTCTTACAGCTGACAGAATCACTGCTGTTATTGTTATTCAAGTCCACGATAGAATACTATACTTATCGCATGTAATAAATTCTCTACGGAATGTTCTGGGCATAACAAGGACGTTGCTAGTATTCTCGCATGATTATTATAATGCAGAAATCAACGAACTGATACAAAGAATAAATTTTGCATCTTACATGCAGATATTCTACCCGTACAGCATTCAGTTACATCCGAATATATTTCCAGGCAAGGATCTCAATTATTGCACGGAAAGTTGGAATTGTAGAAAATCCAATGGAGAAAGAAATCATACCTTAGCTCAAATAAAACATCATTGGTGGTGGAAGGTGAATCATGTTTTCGACAACTTAGATGTAGTAGAGAAATATAACGGAGTAGTGTTATTTTTAGAAGACGACCAGTATGTGACAGAAGATGCGATCTATGTTCTAAAGCTTATGGAGCGCCTTATTATTTATGAATGTCCTGAATGTTATTTGATCAGCGTAGGAGCTGAAAGACCGCGGTTGAATAGTTACCGTACGACAAAATGTGCATTGAGCATTGACGAATTTGGTACAACTCCATATAACATGGGATTCGCTATAAATAGAAGTATTTGGAATATAATAAAGAGACACTGTTCACATTTTTGTTACTTTAATGACTACAGTTGGGTGAATTCCTTGAGGTATCTAGGGACGAAATTGTATAACGGAAACCTTTTAGTATTCTCAATAGCTGGTCCCAGGGTGTTCCACTTTGGAAGATGCGGTGTACTAAGCAGCGAGAACGACTGTGACGTTAGTGACAAAATGGAGGTTTTGAAAACCTTCTTCAAATTGATAAGAAATGGTTTGTTTCCTACAAGCTACGAATTGAGAAACAAGCAGCGACCGAAATCTAAAATTATCGAACGTCGTTATTTCAGCGATGTAAGGGATCAAGAGCTGTGCATGTATTTCACTACGAAGCAGGATTATGGCGAATGGTGACGAATAGAAGACTTATTGTTATTTTTTTTGTTAACAATATACGATATTTTTGTAACGTGTTTGTGAGCCAACATTTCTCGATTGAAATCAATAAAATTGTTTTTTTTAAAGGTACCGTACTATAGTTAATATTTATCTTTTTGGACTTCTGTGTAAGAAATAGTTTGCTATGATCTGAAGTATTTTACACACGTAAGTTTACTGCATACTTACCTGCTGTTTTTATAAGATTCTCCAGGACTTCATCCGGTATCGGTTCTGGACTGAAGGCTCTGACTGTCCTTTGGTTGGCCATTAGCTCGTAGTACTCTTTGGATCTCTGCAGTATTTCTTCGTCTCTTCTCCGAAGAGGCTTATAGGGAATGTGTGGAGTGTCCTCTGGGATAGCAGACACGAGGTAATCTGGTGCGTCTCCATCGTCTTCTCGGTAGTCTCGTTCTGAAATGGGATCGTGTAGTGAGTCTTTTGTTGTTCTCCCTCATCATCATCATCATCATCACCAGCCCTTTAATGTCCCCACTGCTAGGGCACGGGCCTTCCCTATGGATGGAAGAATATAGGGAGAATGGGCCATAACCCACCACGCTGGCCCAGTGCGGGTTGGCTAACGACTGCAGATGCAGCCGGGACCAACGGTTAACGTGCCTTCCGAAGCACGGAGGAACTCGAGATAATAAGTTTTTTGTCACCCATCCAATGACCGACCTTAGCGAAATTGCTTAGTTTACGCAATCGCAGGCCAAGCGCGCTGTGCCACTGCGCTAGCGAGCTCCTCGTTTTTCTCCCTCAGGTGTTCTTAAATTACTTGGGATTTGGCTAAGTTTAAATTTAGTTAATGTATTTATTATTTTTATTAGAAAGGCAACAGAGGGCAGATGTTTTTGAAAAATTACAACAATTCGAACATAAAAGGCGTAACATGTACCGTCACGCATTTCTCCCACAGGGGTAAGTTGAGATCACTTTTCCCACTTGCTACGATCCTGACATACTTCTTTTGCTTGATCCAGTCTCATTTATGTCCACATGCAAGACCTTCCCTGAAGTTTTCTCCATTCACTTCCGACATATATAAGTCCTTTTTGTTACTCTCCTTTCTACGTGACCAAACCATGCGAGCATCCCAATTATTATACCTATTGTTCAAATCATAATTACAAGAATCAATCCCTAACTATATCGATCAGCGTTATCCGTTCCAAGTTGACTGCGTAAACACACTTAAATGTTTGTACTCGCACTGTGTCAAGGTCGTTTTCCATTTGAATCGATAACCTAATCACAATGCACTGAGCGTGGTATTCCACAGGCATACTGAGTCGTGAAAGAAAGAGTTTCCGCTTTCAACTGCTTTCTACGGATATTGTGCGGTTTTAAATTTGTGATAAAAGTAAAAAATAATGAATTAGTGTTATGTAGATAAAACAAAACACTGTCGTATAAAGTAAAAAAAAATATTTTCGATAATAAGTCTTTATTTTCAATTATTTTACAATTATTATTTTGTAAAGTAGCTAGTGTTGAAAAGGGTTCACGAGAAACACTTCTACACTTCAATCTAATATATAAAAATCTCATGTCACTGTGTTTGTTAGCGAACTCCTCCGAAAGAACTTACCGATTTTTATGAAATTTTTTGTCCATAATAGGTAGGTCTAAGAATAGCTATTATGCTAATTCAATTAGGCTATTTTTTTTATTCCACGGTGATAGAGGAGCTCGCTAGCGCAGTGGCATAGCGCGCTTGGCCTGCGATTGCGTTAACTAAGCAAGTTCGCTATGGCCGGTCATAGAATGGGTGACCAAAAATTTATTATCTTGAGTTCCTCCGTGCTTCGGAAGGCACGTTAAGCCGGCTGTCCCGGCTGCATCTGGGCCAGCGTGCTGGGTTATGGCCCAATCTCCCTATATTCTTTCATCCATAGGGAAGGCCCGTGCCCCAGCAGTGGGGACATTAAAGGGCTGGTGATGATGATGATGAGGTGATAAGAGTAAAACGTTTTTCAGGTCAGCTAGTAATGATATAATTAATTCATTTTACTGAACAAGTGAAATCGCTGTCACGCGATACTATTCGTTTCCGGACTCGGTGAATTGCGTGTGGGACATTGTTTCATGTGACACACATAGATTAAACAGATATGTTCCATCATTCCATGTACAATATAATGTTCAAGTAAAAATTTTAAATTGGAGGAAAATAATGATGAATTTTGTCTGAAATTACAGTTGAATCTGGTTTTGCTCTTTTTTTTAAGACTTTAGGCCGAGAGTCCTTTACAGCATTTACTAAGTTTTTTGGGGAAGGCGCTAGACTTTAAGCGTTGAAACTCTCCCTAAGACATAAATTTTATTGGTTGAGTTTATTGAAACTTCATTGGAATAATGTAAAATGAGACGAGCTGATCACTGTATGTATATATATATATAAATATATATATATATATATGCTGGAGTAGAGATATAATAGTTATTTGTTGTACGTGAGTGCAAAGTTGTTTTTTAACCGCGTGCTTAATTTTGATGACCGAGCTAGCGAAGGATTCTGAAATTAGAATCCAGAGCGATAGCGAGGGAATCAAAAGAGCACAAGGTGAAAAATCTTTGCACTCGAGTGCAACACGTAACTTTTCATCATCAACGAGGAAATTGCAAAATACAAAAAAAAAATACAATCACAACAGTTTCTGTTTTCACCCAGAAACTTCCACAACACCCTCCCATTAACCCAAACACACTCTCAATACCCACCCAGAAACACCCACAACATTCACTCCCGCAATACACACCCATCCACTCAGACACACCCAAAAAACACCCATTCACCCAGAAACACCCACAAAACACCCATTCACCCAGAAAAACCCAAAAAACGCTCATTCACCCAGAAACACACACAAAACATCCATTCACCCAGAAACACCCATTCACTCATAAACACCCACAAAACACCCATTCACCCAGAAACACAAAACACCCATTCACCGAGAAACACCCACAAAACACCGATTAACCCAGAAACACCAAAAAAACACCCATTCACCCAGAAACACCTACAAAACACTCAATCACCCAGAAACACTCACAATTCTCACCCATCCATTCAGACACACCCACAAAAACCCATTCACCCAGACACACCCACAAAACACCCATTCACCTAGACACACTCTCAAAACACCCAGTCACCCAGACACACCTCCAACAGCCACCCATCCACCCAGCCACACCCGCAACATTCATCCAGACACACCTGTAAGTACCTAATAAAAATTACTCCGAGACGGTCATCAGCTTGAGTCAAGCACGTTGATTTTCTGTATGTTTTTGTTCCGTTGCTAGCGTAAACAAATCAAACAGACCTAAAAAGCTTTTAAATGCTTGACTGAAGCAAGCAAGCGTTGTAGACGATCAAAATGTTTAAAGCAAGATTGACGCTAAGTTGATTGACCGTCACGGAACTCCTAGGTTTTAACAAATTTATGACGTGAAAAGAAAATGGCGCGCGCAAAGCAAATTACAAAAAAAGTACACCAAGAAGGTTCCGAGTCTGAGTTTTTAACAAATTAAAATAGGTTGCATGACAATTTCGGCATCATGGAGGTAGAAATAAATATGTATAATGATGTTTTGAATTCACAAACTCATTGCACACGATGTTCTAAATTCAAATTTACTTTAAACTCTAGAGGATAAAAACGGCTTTTGCACTCAGATATCGAAGAGCAAAAACGCCTTTTCCGAGATGGTGGGATGAAAATGATTGTTTTTCATCGCTTCTCGCAAAATAATATCGAATGAACGTAAAAAAAATTTAAAGCAACTTCCTGGTTAGCGCAAAAACTTTCATAAAACTGTACTCGCAAGTTCAAGGACTCAGCCTTCGTTCAAAGAACAGAATCTATACTAATATTATAATTTATAAAGCTGAATAGTTTGTTTGTTTGTTTGGTTGGTTGAAATCTGAACGTACTGGTTCAAATTCATAAATTATTTTTGCGCTGGATAGTCCATTTATTGAGAAATGCTATAGGCTATATAACAACCGACATTAATATTAACGCGAGCGAAGCCGCGGGCGACCACTAGTAGAATAATAATTGTTTGCGATTTCGTTGAATTATTGGATTAATTAGTGAAGTCAGCAGCTCGACCTTAATATATTCCGCTATTACAGTATAATTCAATGATGACTAAATAAATTGCTTGGCGCACCATTTTCCTCTTCCATTCATATCGGTCAGACGTCGTCAAGCCATCCGCTCTCTATTGATTCATGTCATCCATCACAACGGAAAGGTGCTTGATGAATTAATGTATACAAACGTGATGCAAAGGACCATGTCGAGAGATGCACGGGGAGACTGATACGGAAGTTAACATTCTAATCTCTACTAACGGGTTAGGTTTAATTTTTACAACCAGCTGTCTAGCTGACACCAACCACCCTCTTTGGGTTTTGTCTTAAGGTACACAAAACTGTGATTCGACATCGCACGTTTAAATCTGCGAGCTAGCACGCCCATCGCAAGAACTTACGAATTGATTTGATTCCTTCGATTTTATTCTCTTTTGTTTCACCGCCTTGCGTCACCAAATCGCATTGCAGCAATGTACATTGTAGTTTTCTGAGTTGCGAATTCGTATCGCGCCATCCCAGTTATGTGTACGGGCTTTTACTTAGACACGTTTTGAGTTGGTAGTGTCATTTATTTATTCAATTTAGTTTACTCAACAGGAAAACCTAAAATATTATCATGTGTGAATGTTGACGGTTATTCTACTAAGTATCCGCTTGCCTTCTGTATTCATCTTGCCTCCTCCCCCCACTCCCTTCTATATGTAAACTAAATACACACATAAATTACGAATTTAAATCCTTAAATAAGCTTGGGAGTTTATATGTTGTTTAGGTTGCAGTTGAGAGGTCGTTTTCGAGTTTTTGTAATAAACGTGCCTGTTTGTTGGTGACTTTTCTCTATACATTTGTTTTATCGCTGGTTTGATTTTCTTTCTTGCTATAATTTCTTTATAGACTTGACATCCCTTATAGCTTGCGGGATGACTTCCAGTACAAAGTGCACAGACTGCTGGGGTATTTTTATCAATTGTACAAGAGGTTGTTTTGTGTGAGCCGGCACATTTCACACACCTGAATGGACTCATGCAATTGTTTTTTTGTATGACCGTATTGTTGACACCTTGTACATTGTACTGTGGTCTATGATACAATTATCACTGATTGATGGTAAATGTATTTTATGTCTTTGGTTGTTTCTCCAGGTAGAATGTTTACATAGAACACATCAATCGGTTCTTTAGTACCTCTCTTGCGGCCAGTGACTATTTCCCCTTTCATTTTATTACGTACTTGCTGCTAACTTTTTACTTTGACACACACGATTGTTCAACGTTATTTCTTTGACGATTCATGAGTATATGTAATGATACTTTATATGAATAAACCTAACCTCTAAAGTGAAACTCTGACTTAGATAGAAAATGGTAGAATTTCTAGATTCGCAGGCATATTAACCAGTTTCGTAAGTGTACTTGCTAGTGTGTAGTAAAAACCAGATATATAAGCTAGTAGGTATGTACGGCCAACAGCACGGGAGGCTACCACAAAATGTCAAATGTTCTCAATTGATTTAGTGCTTTACCATAAACAAGTTAAGGTTGACAATCAATTGAAGAAATTTACAGTTTTACCCAAGACTACACAATCTGAAGTGCCGTTGGCCGTAGTTACCAGTGTGGGATTATTTGCCTACAACAAATTTAAAGCCACGATCAGCGTTCCAAATTACCTACTGCTAAAACAGTTCCCGGTGAATGGCAATAGACTCGCCCCCTACATGGGATCTGAAATAAGCTGGCGAAACGCGGGTGTTTGAACACCTCTGCCTACCCCTTAGGGGAGAAAGGCGTGATCTATGTATGTGAATTAATTGTCAAGTAAAAAAACCTGTCGGTAGACGGTTACAGTGTAGCCATAAATAATTCTTATGAGAAACTTGAACACCTCTGCCTACCCCTTAGGGGAGAAAGGCGTGATCTACGTAAGTATGTAAATTATTTGTCAAGTTAAAAAAAAACAGGTAGACGGTTACAAATAATCATTCTGAGTACCTAACCTCCGTTGAGGGTGAATAACAGACGAAAGGTCAGAGTTAATTATTTCGGGTTCAACGAAGGCGTTGAGATAAGTTGTTTTTGTCTTATCTTTTTGCACTATATTAACGGTTAGCAGTGTTTAAACTCAGACATAGTACATAGTTAAAAAAGATACGGTAGAATATTTTCTTTCTTTTTTATATTTTATGTTTTTCTATTCGATTTTTAATTTTAACGTTATATAAATGTTAGAAAAATTAGTACAAAGATTTTGGGGGTTAGAAAAAGAATTTCGAAAAATTATGATCTTCTGATGATCTGATGATCTCTTTATGTTTTTGCCATTGTTGGTGTTATCCTTATTCTTTAATAGTTCCTGCAGTATTCAATGACAAATTTACATTCCTTAATCATTAGATGTATTTTCTTTATTCTAGTTTTGTGAAAATTTTACTAAAAATATTTTGTTTCTCATCCAAGTTACAGTAACATCAAATGCAATTTCGAATCATAGGTTTATTGCGAAAAAACATGTGTGGGGCTTTACCACGAACTCTAAACTGAACTCCCATTGTTAAAGTGAGACAACGCTATAAGCCGAGTAGAGCGGTGTCCCGTTTTGTCACCCGCGTTTGGATTGCACTAATACTTCATGGTACGGCCGCTGATCTTTTACTAGATAATATAAATAAAAGATTTATTTCTTGTATTTATTTGGGAGCGTCTTTTTTATCAGTGACCCGCATCCGTGTCGTAGGAATATTACTGATAAGTGGTGATAAAAAAGTAACCGTCGCCGCTAATGTAAATATGACAATTCTCATGTTTCCTAAAGTTAAACATAACCCAATAAGGCCATAACTTAACTTACGAATAACGCGGAGTACGCCTAAAAAAGCTACTTTACTTCATTTTAAAAACATATATTATATTCCAATCATCATGCTGGCTTGAGAGCGAAAAGATAACGTAGAATGTGCCAGTCCCGACTCAACCCACGAGTGTCGTAAAAATCGACAAAGGGAGATTGTCTGGTAGACCAATAAGCACTTTGTTACACCCTGGTACTCTGTCATCCCAATCACTCTCTCCGTTCATCGGTCTCTCGACATAGTTCTTTCAGTCTCTTTTCTATACATTCATTCATTACTAGCACCTTTCCAGTGTGATAGAAGATATGAATCAAAAGGGAGTAGACGGCTTAATGACGTCTGTCCTACATTAATGGAAGAAGGAAACATACTGCGCCCGCCCCAGATAAAATAGGAGGAAGAAGATTGCTCCCTTGAAGGGAAATTGAAATTCCTATAATAATAGTACCCGCTTTAGGCAGTATTGCCTTGTACGACAAGAGGGAGAGACACAATTGTATTATCTGCCATCACTACTTGGCAATAGCGTCACAAACAAAGAAATTTTCACGCAAAAATTATAGATAACAATGGCGCGATCGTAAATAAATTATAATTATAAAATAACAAAGACGTACTGTCTAAGAGAACAATTGTATATTTAACATAAGCAGGACACACGGTGCATGTTATTTATATTAATTTGTAATAATATTTAAGTTAGCAGAGATGAACCTCTAATTTTCCACTTTAACTCAAGTAGGTTAAGGCCGAATATCGATTGGACGTAGACACGTAGTATAGATTGGTCTGCGTGAAAAGGGATTTCCTTGAACGTGAACCTCTAACGGCTTAATAGGAAGAAAATTCAAAGGCAAGAAAATTCAAATTCAATGCATATATAAATAACGCCTATTTTTACCTGAAGGGGTAGACAGAGGCATTGACACCCACGTTCCAATTATAATTAGGTGCCTCAAAATACACTCGTCAACTTTATCTAAGGATATTTTATTGACTTTGACTTTACTTTATGCTGTCGTCGGTCCAATAGTAAACTAGCCATTCTGCAATTTTGATAGTTTTGACTAAAATATACCAACATTAATAGACAACTATTTTATATTTACATACATACATACATAAATCACGCCCATATCCCCGAAGGGGTAGGCAGAGGTGAATTCTCACCCGCGTTTCGCCAATTATGTTAAGTCCCATGTAATAGGTGACGAGAGCCTATTGCCATTTATCGGGCACAAAAGTCGCAGTACATTGTCAGGACGGTAGTATAAGAGGAACGCTGCTGCCCATTTCTCATCGCTGATTTATCCTTAGTCGCCTTGTACGACACCCACGGGAGAGATTTGGGATGGTGACAATTGTATTCTACTCTGCCGTCACCACACGGCTATTTATATTTACATTGTGGTAAAATCCTGTATCTGTAAGTTTAATAATCGACGAAATAAATGGTTATTCACTAATGCTTATTTACTATATCTACAGTACCAATTATTGTTTTTATTTCGCTCTATTGAAAATTTTGACATTTGCAGATTGGCAAGTTTACTATTGAACCGACGCGTTGTAGCGGCGATCATTCTAAAAATACTGACGATTTCTATGAAATTTATTCAATGTTATGACGGATGACCAAAATTAAGTAAGTCTTTGAAAAACTGCAAAGAATATGCAGTATTATAACAATAGTGGCTGATAGAAAATATATCCTTTGACATTGTTGATGAGTGTAGGCTCAAGAAGAAGAAAAAAGCAAGATTATTGCTTGAAAATATTTAGGGAAGCTACGGGCTTGAAGGATACCTCACATAATGTTTAACCTACAGCACATTACCTTAGACAAATCTGTGAAATTTACTGAGTGAACTTATAAAATTTATTTTATTCGTGCCTACAGTTGGATAAAATTATTCACACCATTGTTTATTTCTTATTTGAAAATTACAAATGGTGGAAATATAATTATAAAGGAAAATGTATGTCTTTAAACGAGAATCGAACCCGCGTCTTCTGGGTTTTCTGTCTGTGTCTGTGTCTTCTACTCGGTTTCAGGATATTTTTTAAATTAATACACCTCTATTTGTTTGCTATTGTATAAAAACGATAAAAATTATATACCTATGGCATCTCTAGTTCCTCCATGCTTCGGAAGGCACGTTAAGAAAAATCCGCAATCGACATGCCATGACGTTGGCCTATTTTCCCTATATGCAGTAGAACTGTGCCCAGCAATTACTTAAGTATTAGTGATGATGGATGAATGTCAGACATAACAATATTATTATTTATTAGTAGTAGTTTAGGCAGCCTGGATTGCAGATGCAGCGGCTTCGATTCCTGTATCAGGGGGTGTGAAAAGGCAATATCTGCAATTTCTTTAAAGATACTATTATGAACTCGTAAAGTGGCTCTCATTACATTAGTCGGATAAACGTAAAATAACCTATGGATTCAGAAAGATGAATTGCTTTGGCGATATCGCTGAAAATGGCCCTTTTAGACCCTCAGGACATGGTCTTTCGACATTTGAAATCATCTTAGTCGCACGTTGGCTGAAAAGTTGAAAAAAAAAAACAGTCTCACCTCTCCCGCTAGAACTCTTTGGTATTCTATCCTTTTTAGTCAGGTTCCTCGCATGTCGCTCCTCCAAAGTCCTCCTATGGAATATCGTGAACAATGTGAAACACACTATAAGGGCCGCGTAAACAGCAAAACAATTGTGCTCCAGTGTCCACACGACTAAAGAAATAACGTTCATTGTTTAAATTCGAACCTTTAGTTATTTACAAGCGTCGCACAGTCAAACAACCACTCGTCAAAGCCATACGAGGCCAACTAACGCTCCGTCCTGTCTTGAGTACGCGCGAGTGAGACACGATTCGTAATGCATTGCTTTTTTTATATAGAGCCCTAGTAAAATTATGTAGTGACAAACCAGTAATGTACTCGAGACCGCTTAAAAATTCGCACGTAGTTCGCTCTATTCCGATGCAGTCGATAAACATTACTCGTCTACAGAACCGGGTTTTTATTATCATTTTTTAAATATGAACCCTATTTCGATCGACTGAAGACCTATTAAATAGCGCTTTTTGTTAAACCGGCGTTATTTGGCAAGCACACATTGTTTTTGACAATTATTGTAGCTAAAAAATTGGTGTTACCTACAGACTACGCTTATAAATAAATGCTGTCGGATAGCTCAGTATCGTGTAATGTAGATAATGATTGCGTAGAATATTACGATCCATGTAGGTAATTCAATTTTAGTGTTAATGATTTATATTGAACCGACAATTCGTCTATATTTTTTTTTATCTAAATAATTAGGAAACAAAGTTATTATAACGGTCATCATCGTCCTCACCAACCCTTTAATGTTTCTACCGCTCGGCACATGCATACCATATGGACGTAAGACTCGGAGTAAATAGGACGTAAGAGTATACGGAGAATGAACCATAACCTGCAGGGCACAGAGTATCTATATCAACGTAGCATAACGCATTTGCTGTAAGCCGCAAAAAATCTATAATACGTTTTTTACATCATTTTTAACAGAAAATAAATACACGCAGTATTTTTGCTGTTAAAAATTATGTTGGCTCTGGGTCTCGTAGGTACAATTCTACGACGAAAACTAAAAAATCACTTAGACGGTGAGTATTTTGAACAATACTGGTGTCGTTTTTGAGTACCTAATTAATTTTTTACTGATTTCAGAAAAGTTTTTTGGCCCTTGTGGACATTTTGTGTTTTGCGGCTTACACAGAAAATACGTTTTCTGTGGTCGTTATGGACGTAAGATTACACAGAGAATGAATCTTGACCCACCCCGGCCTAGTGCGTAATTGTAGGGTTTTGACGGTGCCAGATGCAGCCATGGTCAACGGGTTTTCAAGTCTTTTGAAGCAATAACTCGGACCTATTTACTCTGAGAGCAATAAGGAACTCGAGATTATGCATTATTTATTCATCGACGCTTAACTAAAACAAAGTGAAGTGAAAATAAGAGATCAACTATTTTGGAATGTCAATTCTCTTTCTACCGCTGCGATCTCTCGTACAAAGCAGTGATAAATTGATCTTTGTTGTCATTCGCTGATTGTTATACAAAATAAAACATCCGATTGTTCTACGATCCGATTGTTGAATAAATATTAGAGATATTTGTTTAAAAACAAATCGCAAACAAAGCACCCGACTACGTCAACTGTTTTACCCCCGAATACAGAAACGCTACTCCAAGTTTAAACCCTGCTTAACATTTAAGTATTGTCAAAATTGACGTCTTTCCATGCAAATTCTGAAAGGTATTGTCCACTTAACTTTTTAAGCAGTGCTTAAAATTTGAGTAACGTTTCTGTATTCGGGGGTTACTTTTGAAAGCAGTTTATAACACACGTTAAGGGTGCTTTTTCACCAGAGCTGTGCGATGATGCGATGCGAGGGATGTGTTTGAGAAGAACCAATTCTTAGAATCGCTTCATTTTGAAATAGAGCAATTCTATTGGTGTATGGTTGTGTTTTTTTTATGTTAGACAGGGAAGGCTTTGATCTTCCTCTCACCTGATGGTAAATTACGTTAAGGGCCGAAGATGGAATCGAGCTTCACCTGGAACCCTCATGACTAATGTTCGTGGTACATCTCTTATAATCCCAGATCTCTGGGCCTCCAGACGTAACTTACATACATAAATCACACTCATATGCCCGGTTGAGGCGAATAAGCACACAATTTGCCCCAAACAAGCTGGGTTCCATTTAATAGCTGGCGTGCCTATTGCCATCTATCGAGCCTATGAAATATAGCAGTATTTTTCTAGACGGTAAAGAGGAATGCTGCTGCCCATTACTCATTGCTGTCTTTATTCTTAGTCGCCTTGTACGACAACCACGCGAGAGATGGGGGCATCCAGCCGTAACTCACAAATAATATTCTTATATTGTTTGGGATGGAGTAGTGTTAGCACGTAGGTACCCTGAGTTTGTGCCTACATAATGGGATCTTACTTCATTTATAGTTTCGTCCCCTACTTATCATTACATGGATCCTAGTTGGTGAAGTCATTTTACTCTCTTGATCTTAGGTTATCTGGGGTCGGTCCGTTCATATCGTTCAGATGTCATTAAGCCATCCACTATCTTTTCATATCTCCATCACACCGGAAAGGTGCTAGGATGAATAAATGTATAGAAAAGTGATAGAAAGGACCATGTTTTCGTAGTTTTTTCATCGCCATTTGGGTACCCCAAGATGTCTACAACAGGCAATTTTCCTTAGTTGACTTTTAGATGGTCAGTTTGTTTGAGTTGTTAGTTTTTAGTTTGAGCTGGCACTTTATATCTTTGCAATCCCAGGTCAGAATGCGAGTATGTTTTCGAAATGTCGGTATTAATACACCTCTTCCAACCTCTTAGGGGTTAAACTGGCGTGATTTACGTATTATAAATAGGTACAGGTACCTGAAGATTATCATTTCGAGTTTTGGTTATTTTGAGCCATAAAACTATACTTAAATCTGGAATTAGCCAGAATTTCAATTTTGGACCAATTTGAAACTTTAACTGAATTATAATACGAAAATAATATGTAATGCAATAAGCTTTACACTTTTTACTCCTAAGTCTTATTTGAGGCAATGAATGCAAAACAGGGTGCATTGCTATAATAATTTGTTAACATATAAATTTGGAACGTACTGTCGGTATAAAAAGGTACATACATACATAAATTACGCCTATATACCCGGAGAGATAGGCAGAGGTGAATCGTTTACGTTTCGCCAATTGCGATTGGGACCATGTAATAGGCGGCGAGCCTATTTCCATTTATCGGGCCCGAAAATCATTCGTTACATTTGTCGCCGCGAGAGATGGGGGTGGTGACAATTGTATTTTGCTCTGCCGTCACCACACGGTATTAAATGTACGATGCTATTATGGCAAAAATTTGAGTTGGAGCTTGTCTATCATTTGAGTTCAAAATGAGCTTGCTTTACGGCGGGTCCCAATATTCTATCAGCAGCTGAAGTTAGCCGTACTACAGCTTAGTTGCTTAGCAACTTGTGTTATTTATCGTAACATAACACTTAATTTCAGGCAACTAAACTCTAGTAAGCTTAATTTTAACTGTAGATAGAATATTGGGGCCGTTAGTAAGTATGTTTGAGGATAAGAAGCTTGTTGCCTGCTTTAGGATTCAGAGCAATATTACAGGCAGTCCTCATCAATATTGTTTGCTCATTAGTTTTCATCGGAAATTACTAGCGAACTTAAGCGCTTGTGTTATGGAACATATATTATCACAACGAGAAAATATACATCATAATATTTACTATAGAAAAATATTAAAATACTTTAACAGGTTCACTGTCCACAGACCACATTATGGTCTGTAGACTAAAAGCACTACATATATGGTCTGTTCGTCACAATACTACTTCCAGGCTGTTTTTATCAATGGACGTGGGGAGAACATGGTTAATTTGACGCGGACTTGATGGAACATAATCTAATTCAATTACATAAATATTATTTCACAACATTACTTATTTATTTATACCCGTAAAATACCAATTTTCACAAAAACATAACTGGACTTCTGAGCAATCCTGGACAGTGAACCTGTAATCTGTATTAATTTTTTTTTATTTTAGACAGGAAAGCTCTTGCCCTTCATCTCACCTGATGGTAAGTGATGATAAGGGCTGAAGATGGAATCGAGCTACACCTGGAACCCTCAACCACAGAGGGGCTGGCTAACTTATCACACATTGCCGGAACACAATAATGCTGTTAACATTTTTTTATTACATTTAAAATACATACAAAATCATATTTCTAAACATTACATTTTTACAATACAAAACATTAAAAAATATAACATTTAAAAATACAAAAATGCAGTTCCCCATCGGTAGCAAGATCAGGGTCCCGGCTACCGGTGGTTAAGGATCCAGAGACAGGAACCTCCTCACTATACGCGCCGTGTCCAGAAGTACTGCCTTCTACATCTGACTCTTGACCCAACCACCTAGCGCGAGCCTCTTAAGATGTTTATCGAGGCTCTTGGCTATCAAGCCATGGGCATCATCGGAACAATAATTGCTGAATCGTTGTCCCACATGTCAACAATCTCGTGAGCTCTGTTAACTGTTAACATTATTATTATGGCGACAGATTTTGCTAAGATGGTGGAAGCTAGCCAGACGGACTTTAAAGAAGTCCTAGCACCAACCAAACCGAGCACAAGTTTGTACCCCTCTGGGAATCGAACCCGGGACATCTGGATCTTCATTCCGGTGGTCGAACCATTAGACCACGGAGGTGGTTAATTGTGACAAACTGAGGATGATATATTGTTTTAAAAATAATCCTTCTCTAATTTTCCAATGAATTCAATACAATTTTCCCTAATAGCCAAATTGTTAATTATGTTTCGACTGTCACACAAAACTTTTATTGACAAAGATTTCTTTTTCATGTTTTTGACAAAGAACAGGATTGGTTGAGTTGCCAGTTTCTCCGGCTACCGGTGCAGAAGCCTTGGGGTTCGAATCCTGGAGCAGGCAAATGCTAGAACCACAAAACAGATATTTATTGGATATCATGATGATGTTTGTCATAGATGTTTCAATTCGTTATGTTGACGAAATTTATTCAATAATCTTAATGTTCAAACGAACTTCAAAGTCAAGTTGATCACTTTTTATAAACTAGAGAAAACATTTACTTTCAAAACTCAAGTAAAAAAAACAATTTTAAAATCATAAATAATATCCAAGAAATAAGTTTTTACAGCATTTATCGATTAAATAAATTCCACTGGTTCATAACGGATTGATTTAAAACAGTCTTCAACAGGTGTGATGCCCTAATATGGTAAATAAATCTATGTAAGTGAAGATTGTGGCGATAACACACCATACCACAGGCGGAGGGCAACGCTGTATGACCACATTCTTCTGACAGGAGTCTCCAAATTTGTTAGGTAAGTTTTTGGCTCTACCGTTATTATAGCTCCCTATAATAACGGTAATATATTTAAGTAACTGTTACTAAGTTAAGGCGTCAAGTTCGTTAATAAATTAACGAACTTGACGCTGGTTCAACATTACCAAATGCGTCGACAAATAAAACATGGTAATAAATATGGTAATACGTGACAATGGAAGTCTAATCCGCGAATTTCAAAAATTAAATAGGCTTATTAATGGAACAAAAGAAACCTTTAATATAGATAAAAAGCAAGTTCGTGTATAATTACAATCTCTTAAAATAATATCTGATTATTTAAGATGCTTATATGATGCTTATACCCTAGCATCTGCCGGATTTAATGTCTTATGTCACTTGATTAATGTTTTTTATTTTAAATGTTAAGTTTATTTTATATTCTAAGTATTAGCATGCTCACTGAAAAAAAATACAGCCCCTTATTAGTGATTAATTAAGCATGATTTATATTTAAGTGCTGCAAAGCTAGGAACTAAATTTCAGCTGCTCTTGCAATGTTTTTTCAATTACATATTATTTATAAAATATCATTCACATTCAGTGTGAATGATTGCGTAGTACAATACTGGCTTGGATTTGTCTCAATACCGTACATATTAATTGCGGATTTGCATCAAGAAAATACTTGACAGCTCCGTTTGTAGACAACCATCGATGAATATGCATGCGCCGCGACTCATCGTTATTATAATTATTTTTTTTAAATAATTTAACACAAACTTTTATTACAACGTCTAGAAATGTAGGGGCTTTCAATTTTAATACATCAAAACGCATGATTAGTATTGCTCTATCTGTCGAATAGGTTAGATTAGTATGGTGCCTTAGCCGGTCTAAAACACTTTTGCCTGATATCAGCCAGAAGTAATTTTGACCGGCTGAGAGTTTTGACTGTATTATAATAATTATACATCTTTAGACCACCGTGTATTTATAACTTGAACTATATTTTTTTTAGTTTTTGCCCACTTCAACTCGCTAACTTGTCTATAATATATCTGCAATCGTAGCCCTAATGCAGTGTGGTGACGGCAGAGTAGAATACAATTGTCACCACCCCAAATCTCTCCCGTGGGTGTCGTACAAGGCGACTAAGGATAAATCAATGATGAGGAAGCAGCGTTCCTCTAATACCACCTAGCAATAGCAATGTACTGCGCCTTTTGTGCCCGATGTATGGCAATGGGCTCGCCACCTATTAAATGGGACCTAACATAATTGGCGAAACGCGGGTGCTGGTTCGCCTCTGCCTGCCCCTTCGGGGATGTAGGCGTGATTTATGTATGTATGTAGCCCTATTTCTTGTTCTATTCATATAGGCCAGTTCCATAAGTATACTGGTTGGAATGATAACAATCAAAATATACCCCTCAAGGTTGGTTTTACACTCGCCTGCCTGGCTGAGAGCCACCTTCTTTGGGTTTCATTCTAGGAACCATTGTCGTGAATAACGCATTCAATGACTAACTGCCGCACTCAGAGACGTCATATAACGTAAATGAGTACTTAACGTCAAAAAAATGTCTATGGTCTAGATTTGATTGAAATTTTTTGACATTAAATACGCATTAAAGTTCATTGACGTCTCTAAGTGCAGCACTTAAAGTATTGAATATTACTGGCCTCCTAAATTATTTATATAGTTGTCAATAAGTGGTTTATCGGTTTTTGGATCTTTGTTTACATATAAACCAACAATAACAATCATTAACACATCCTTAATGTTCGTACTCCAAAAGCAGGCTAAGGCAAGACCGGCTAAGGCACCATACTAATCTAACCTATTCGACAGATAGAGCAATACTAATCATGCGTTTTGATGTATTAAAATTGAAAGCCCCTACATTTCTAGACGTTGTAAAAATATTTTTTTTGTTGTTAGTAGGTCTTTTTTCAAGTCCGACTGGACAATTATCACAATAATGATGTTAACAGCATTATTGTGTTCCGACAATTAGTGATAAGATAGCCAGCCCCTGTAGTTGGGGTTCCAGGTGAAGCTCGATTCCATCTACTCAATCATTGTCACAACTTCATCATCAATACACACCTAATCATGCCCCACAATAATACACACCTAAATATCCCCGAAGTGGTAAGCAGAGGTGATTAATCACCCACTTTTCGCCAATTAGGTTACGTTAATCGCAGTATAAGTTGCTAGGTGGTATAAGAGGAACGCTGCTGCCCATTACTCATTGCTGTCTTTACCCTTAGTCGCCTTGTACGACACCCGCGGGAGAGATTGGGATGGTGACAGTTGTATTCTGCTCTACCATCACCACACGGCGTCCTTGTCTCAACAACATAAAACAGTAGAGTGGTATGAATTAATTAATATTCATTATTATAACGACCTATCTATTTAATTATGAGTACCTTCCCATAATGCTTCCAATCTGTCCCTCAATAGCCCTAATTAGTTCAAACTATATTTGCTAATGATTATACATTGTGATAATTTGAACCATTTCACAAGCACGATATTGTAGTAACTGATAGGTAACCAGGCACAGCTACTGGCCTAATAATTCACAAGCATTTGATAAGCTATGCATGTCGGGTCGGGTATCGCCGTGATGTTGGCATAATTTAAAATAATAATAACATTTATACAATTTAACTTTTCAACATTCAACTATCATTTAGTTTGGTCAGTCAGTAGATATACCTAATTAGGTACAAGTATGCAATGCGGAAAGATCTTTCGATGATTTTGGGAGAGTATTTTTTTTTGTTTTACAAAAAGGATGTGAGTATTCGTCTGTTCTTTAAACTAACGTAACCAAGAGATTTAAGTGTTCTCCCTCCCGAGTAATATATTAATTATTTTCATTTTATTAACAATTTATTATTTGAGGTTGTAAATTTATAAGCCTTGTGGCAGACTAGAATAGATTTTTATTGTCACCGCCCCCAATCTCTCCCGTGGGTGTGTCGTCCCCCAATCTCTCCCGTGGGTGTGTCGTACAAGGCGACAAAGGGTCAAGACTGCGATGAGTAACGGGAAGCAGTGTTCTTCTTGTATCACCTAGACATATACTGCGATTTACGTGCCCAATGGATGGCAATAGACTTTCCACGTGAGACCTAACGTAATTGACGAAAAGTACGGGTTAACACAACTCTGCCTACCCCTTCGGGGATTAGGCGTTATTTATGCAAGTATGTCAAATTTATGAGGGCTATTGGCTTAAAATACGCACTCTCTGTGGTAAACGGTCTTCCGAAATATCCGATAGATTTTTTTTCCTCATAGAAACACAACCCCACCGGAGTTAAATGTCCAACTTTAAAAAATACAAACAGGGTCATTAAGGCTCCATAATGACGAATCTATGTTCAGTGGTGTTTTGTATGCGCAAGTGATTGCGCGGTCCTTTAGCTCTGTGTTACTGTTAGGAAAATATTGGGGCGAACCTTTGTATTAGTGACAAGGTAAGGTTTTTCTTTTGTTTTTCTTCTTTTTTTGCGGCGCAGTGAACAAAGTAATTGAGGCATGTAATTTCGGATAATGTTTTTGCGGACCGTTGGAAAGTGTATGTAAAAAAAAATGTTTTTTTTTTAAATTTTATTAACTAAAATAAATTTTAATAAAGAGGGTATGGAATTAAATGGTACAAATACCTTAGCAGAAATTCGATTATAAATGTCTAATTTTATAATTTTAAGAAATAATTAATTAATTCGAAAGTCCTCAATGTAAATACAATATTAATTGGCCTAAGTTGCATTTTAAATTAATTTGTGAATTCTTCAGAATCGAAAGATTAATAATATAATATTTTAAAAAACATACGAGTAAAACGTTTTTCTTGGCGAACCGTACCAACATGAATTAATTAAAACGTAGTAAATTTTAACCATAAAGTATCGTGACAGTAAAATGTTATTATTTTTTATTGTTTTTCTAAATATTATTTGTAATTATAGTCTTAATTATATTTGCAGCCTAATGAGAGGAGCTCGCTAGCGCAGACTCAGCCTGCGATTACGTAAACTTAGTAACGTTGGCTAAGGCTGGTCATTGGATGGGTGGCCAAAAATTTCTTATCTCGAGTTGATTCGTGCTTCGGAAGGCACGTTAAGCCGTTGGTAACGGCAATCTGCAGTCGTTAATACCCATCAACCCGCACTGGGCCAGCTTGGTGGGCTATGGCCCATTTTCCCTATATTCTTCCATCTATAGCGAAGGCCTGTGCCTCAGCAGTGGGGACATTAAAGGACTGGTGATGATGATGATGATGATTTGTAGCTAAAGAGACCCTTAAGAGTAGGTGCTAAGAAAAGGTTGTTTACTTTAAGGAATGAATTTACGTATAGTTAGTGTCTTGGGTGGCCGAGCGGTCAGGCACCTGCCCGGATAGCAGCGGACGCGGGTTCGATTCCCGCCTCAAAATCATAATTTTTCGAAATTCTTTTTCTAACCACCAAAATCTTTGTAATGAATTTACGTTTCTCCCCTTAAGTCCACCCAGTCGGCCTAGCACGTGACGTGAACAAAATCTCTCTCCACCACTTGACAGTGTCTCAGGATTTAGTGGGATTTAGAGCGAGAGAGGAATATATTTTTTTTTTCCCGGGGAGATTTTGTCCACGTCACGTGCTTCGGGGGCAGAGGTTACCCAGGGGCAAGCATACGAGGGTTTTGGGAGGCCGCGAGATATTTTTGGGACCGCGATAACGGAACCCGTTTCAGCGGAGTGACACCTACTTACTGCCGCACTCAGAGACGTCGATTAACGTTAATGAGTCGGTACTTAATGACAAAAAATGACAACTCAAAACTAGGCACTATTCTTGCCGGGTCTATGATCTAGATGGAAATGACTTTTTTTGACATTAAGTACTCGTTAAAGTTATTTGACGTCTCAGAGCGTGGCAATTAGTGTTTACCTGAAAACGTAACAAACAGACTGACAAGACGACCATCATCATTACCAGCCCTTTTAATGGCCCACTGCTGGGGCTCTGGCCTACCCTATGGATGGAAGGATATAGGGAGATTGGGCCATAACCCAGGTTGGTGGGTATTAACGACTACATATGCAGCCGGAAACGTGCCTTCCGAAGGCTAAACGTGCCTTCCGAAGCACGGAGGAACTCGAAATAATATTTTTTTGGCCGGCTTGATCCAATGACCGGCCTTAGGGAACATTGCTTAGTTTACGCAATCGCAGGCCAAGCGCGCTATGCCACTGCGCTAGCGAGCTCGTCAGACGAGACGACAACACTAATGAAATGCCGCAGGTTTGCTCGTTTCAGCAATTATTATTTGTGCGGTGTGGCGACGGTAGAGCAGAAGACAATTGTCACCACCCCCATCTCTCCTGAAGGTGTCGTACAAGGTGGCCAAGGATTGAGTGAAGGGCAGCAGCGTTCCTCTTATACCACCTTGCAATACACTGCAGCTTGCATGCCTGATAGATGGCATTATAGGCTCGCCACTTATTACACATCTTACGAGCCTATTTTCATATATAAGGCACATGGCAGTATATTGCTAGGTGGCATTAGAGGCAAGCTGCTGCCCATTCATCGTTGCCTTAAGCCTTAGACGCTTGTCCGACACGAGAAGTAAGGGGTGATATGCAATTGTATTATGTTTTGGGGTCAACATAATTTATTTGCGTTGACAAAATATCCCAGCCAAAAGTAAAAAACTTGTACGCCTATAATAAGCAATTATACCAATTATTATCTTCCTAGGTTATCTAAGGTTAGAGCAGTATGTTTCCCCTTCCATTCATATAGGTCCAAGCTATGATCCTTTTAAATTTTTATCATCCATCACACCGGAAAGAATTTAGTCATGAATGAATATGTATAAAAGTGAAGGAAAAGAGAGACCAAACGAAGAGATTGATTGGAGTGAAGTATATTAAATATTCCTAATCCTATGTATGTGTATACATACATAATATGTCACGCCTTTCTTCCACAGTGTCTTTATACATGCCGATCGGTTTAGGGTACTCTCAACCTGGCTCTTTTTTAATAAATATACGCACTTCCTTCCTTTTTCCTTAATACACTACTCAATCAAGGTCCTATGTAATAGGGGGCAGGGTCGTTTACAGATATAATTATGCTGCTGCCATTCTCCCGTCCCAAAATAATATTTTTTGTAAGAAATAAAAATATATTGGAACAAAGGTCGTTTACAGAATTGCGCTGCTGCCCGTTCCGAAATAATATTTGTTTGTAATAAAAATGTACTCGAACAAAAATAATACTACTTACAAAACTGTAATAAAGAACAAATTATATATTTTATTTGGTCTTCAAGTTTTTTCATATTATTTATTTAGCCTTACGACGTGTATGACACACACAGGTCCATACAATTTAACACTTTGCTTTTATTCTCAATTGAGACAGGTAGACGAAAGCAACTGAAATCGACTTATATAATACGGGGTCCGGTCTAGTATGAACTTAAAGTGAAGAAATGACTCAAAGTTTAAGTTAATTATGAGCTCTAGATACGGCCCAGCCCACCCTTTGTGTTCCGCATAAATATAAAATCGGACCACAACAATGTGATAATTATTTTGCAACGTATAATAAAATTAATGACAGATCTTAATGTAAACAAGCCAAAGGACAATGAGCTTGGGCTGGACTCCTAACAGGTAATAATAATTACATAAATCACAGCAGAATAGAACACAATTGTCACCACCCCGAATCTCTCCGGTGAGTGTCGTACAAGGCGACTTAAGGATAAATAAATTATGACGAATGGGCAGCAGCGTTTCTCTTATACCACCTAGCAATAGCAATGTACTGCGACTTTGGTGCCCGATAAATGACAATAGGCTCGCCTCGCCACCTATTCCATGGGACCTAACATTATTGGCGAAACGTGGGTGCTAGTTCACCTCTGCCTACCCCTTCGGGGATATAGTCATGATTTATGTATGTATGTATAAATCACGCCTACATCCCCGAAGGGGTAAATCAACACCCACTAGGATTAGAACGCACAAATGATCCCCAAAATATATATGGATATGATACTCTTATTATGACTATCACTAAAGTTTTTCAGGGTTTCGTACCCAAAGCGTAAAATAGGACCCTATTACTAAGACTCCGCTGTCGGTCCGTTGATCTATTAGGTACCAAGCTGTATCTCATGAACCGTGATAGTTCGAATTTTGAAATTTTCACCGATGATGTATTTTTATTGACGCTAAAACAAATACCAATAAACAGAATAAAACAAATATTTAAGGGGGCTCCCATATAACAGACATGATTGATTTTTCTTGCCATTTTTTACAGATGGCACGGAACCCTTCGTGCGCGAGTACGACTCGCACTCGGGTTTTTTTTTCTTATAGATAATGCAATAACATGTTATGTCACGATGATAAATATAAAAATATCATTGTACATAATTATTTTCTTACAATTTTTTGCCTTTTGTGTTGGCTAACTCTAAATCAACTTTGCCTGTGGTTTATCAAATTTCTGGGGTTTATCAATATTCGAATACTTCTGAAAACATGTTGTTTCGAGTGACCCCTCCTTGTCACACAACTCGCATTGAACTAGGCATAGTTAGTGATTTATTTATATAATTCTTACGAAAAACAGGCTGATTCGTACTAAGTTGTTTTTTCGGCGACCTTCGTTCTCCTGCGGATCATGTCGTTTCTTATACATATATTACATAAATCACGTCTGTATCCCCAAAGGAGTAGGCAGACGCGAATTAACACCCACTTTTGCCACCTATCGGGTTGGTTAATCGCAGTATTTTGTCCGACACCCGCGGGAGATATGGGGGAGGTGACAATAATAATTGTATTCTGCTCTGCCGTCACCATACGGCATTGTTGGCTTGTTTCCGATATGGTGAGGCAAATGGTGACATGGCCAATTCGACGTATCGATCCGACGATCGATCGACACAAAGAGGTGGTAGTTGTGTAATGCGCCACATAATTGTCAATCTTTCCATTAATATCGAAAGAGGTCGGGTCATAAGATAACTTTTTTTGCGATAAAATCTAACATGTTTTCTTCCTGTTAACAAAATTGACCTCTGATCGATCCAATAGCTATGTTTTGTGGAATGAATTCATATTGATTCCACAAAACTTTACATTGTCATTAATTTGAAATAAAAACGTAAAGTTAGTTTTTGAAACACAGATATTCTCAAAACTGTTTAAATATATAATTATAATAAACAAGCCACTAAACTTGTGGAAGGAACGGTGAAAGCATGAAATAAAAGTTGAATGAATCGTGAAATAAATTCCTCAATGAAGCTTGAATGAGACAACATCAAAAGTTTGTGAATAGTGTTGTTTAAGTAATCCTTTATAAAATGGTAGGTAGAATTTTATGGTAATGCTATATTATTACATTTCATAGACCTCCTCTCTCACGACTCTCTAGTACAAGTCGATTAAGGGTTCCAAATATAGCGATGAATGAGTTACAATAAAATTTCCTCAATCAATTTTCAACGATATGAACATGAAATCAAGGTTGAAATTAAACTAATTCAACTACGAATTAAACTAGAAATTTAAAGGGCTAGCATTACCTGACGCAATATAAACCTTTGAGAAAGACCGGTATAAAACCTCTTTGGAACACAATCCCCCTTATTGTAAAACATGGACTATTGTTAGTCATGGCTTAAAATCGATGCTAACTCTGTCTTTCATTCAACAAATAAAATGGACAGCACCAGTTTCAAACTATGACTAACTTAAGTCCATGTTACATAATACCCGTGTGGTGACGGCAGAGTAGAATACAATTGTCACCACCCCAAATCTCTCCCGTGGGTGTCGTACAAGGCGACTTAGGATAAATCAGTGATGAGGAATGGACAGGAGCGTTCCTCTTATACCATCTAGCAATAGTACTGCGACTTATGTGCCCGATAAATGGCAATAGGCTCGCCACCTATTACCATGGGACCTGACATAATTGGCGAAACGTGGGTGCTGGTTCACCTCTGCCTACCCCTTCGGGGATATATGCGTTATTTATGTATGTATGTTTTATAATAAGAGGGAAGAAGTCTAGTAGATTTAGCGCTGAAATCTCTTACCTACTTCTTTCAGATAGAGGCAGATAAATCCGGTCATCCATCAGATACATCTGCTGCAATGGTCCTCCAGCAGGTGCCCACCAGGGGCAGAGTGTCGATCATGAAGTTGCAGAAGTTGCCAGTACAGAAGAGAAGTAAGTTACAGCAGGATTAAATGATTAGCATGATCACTAATCGCTCATTGCTGGTTCTGACGTGTTCTATTTGAAGAGTGTCTAATAAAAGAAACAATTAATACCGTCGAAAGTGTCGTCTGTTTTAACTTGACGATATTAGAAAAGGGTTTAGGCAGATTATGTTGCTTTTTTTGAAAGAGTATCCCCTGAATACAGAAACGCTGATCAAATTTTGGGGACTGCTTATCAAGTTAAGTGGACAGTACCTGTCAGAATTTGTATGGAAAAACGTCAATTTTGACAATAATTAAATGTTAAGCAGGTCTCAAACTTTGATTAGCGTTTCTGTATTCGGGGGTATGTCCTATATCTGGAGTGTGTTGAGGTCAGGGCAGGATTAATTGTCACCAAGATGGGGGAGGGAGCGTGCCAACCCTGAGGCTGTTATCGGAGCAGACCTTTCGCTACCAACAGTCGTGGCAGCTATGGTAGCGAACGCTACCAATTGGAACGCCGTCAAGGTGTTCGCGGAGAAGGTTATAAGCGGGAAAGAATCCGAGGATTGGTCGCGCGAAGATGACCCCTCGGCAGACCCGCTTAGACGTCGTAGAGTGGACCCCAGGCTTAGCCAACCCTCGCGCCCCACTATAGCGAGCCAGACCTGGCAGGAAAGGCCGCCTGCCAGACAGCCAACTGACCCCGGTGCAGATAAAACAACGCTAAGCGTTGGGCGCTCGAGGCTAAACGAGTCTCCTATACTCGCCAGAGATGGGCCTGCGCACGGGCAACCTCTAATCAGGGGAATCTAGTGGATAAAGGCTTGGCTGATACCACTTCCCCCCTGCCAAGCGAGAGGATGGTGCACGAGGGGTTTTTAGTGGAGTAGTCGCGGTGCTCTCTACACACCGCGAAGTCCTACATATATTATACATATTCATTAAAAAGAAAAGTGCCGTGTGGTGGCAGAGTAGAATACAATTGTCACCACCCCAAATCTCTCCCGTGGGTGTCGTACAAGGCGACTGAGGATAAATCAGTGATGAGGAATGGGCAGCAGCGTTCCTTTTATTCCATCTAGCTATGTACCTACTGCGACTTTTGTGCCCGATAAATGGCAATAGGCTCGCCACCTATTACATGGGACCTAACATAGCTGGCGAGACGTGGGTGCTAGTTCACCTCTGCCTACCCCTTCGGGGATATAGGCGTGATTTATGTATGTATGTATGTAAAAAAAGGATAAATTGTCACCAACCCCCTTTTCCAATACAGCTAGCAAAATAATCCTTGTTAAAGTTGATAATCCTTAGGGGCTTAATTTGTCCGTAATCTATTGTTCATAACACAATGCAAATGCTAGAAACATTTATGTGTAACTATCGCCTTCTCTTCTTGATTATCAAAGTCAATATTGGGTGACAAATTAAATGACAGGAATACTTTTGATTAATTATGTTGCTAGAAGCTTCTGTGACGTTGCCCTTAAAGTGGGACATGGCCCTTAAAACATAAAAAACAGTACTGTGACACAGCGCGAAATGATTATGTATATGACGGGCAATAAGGCCATCGGGTGTTAAATTTTCACACAATAGGCACAGGTTTTTTGCCGTAACGATGTGAAATGTAATGCCGATGTTAATTGGTAAGGGAGCTCAAAAAAATTTTCCTTGAGATCAAAGTACCTTTGGTTGACAATAATGTCGAAGATCGAACATTGGCATCAATTTAAGCCAAACCTTTGGATAGAAAGGTTTTCAGTTCGCTCGAACAATGTAGAATAAATTATATAGTTCAAAAGTCTCTCGTCCTACACCACAGATATATCAATACAATACTAGTAATAATGATAAAGTAATGGTTGGAAAATATACCTGAACATTATAAAGATACAGAAGGTAGAAATGTGTCGAAAAATTATGACCCCACATCAATTTTCCGATAATTTTCTGATAGCCACGCTTCTTAAAACATTTATACACAGATAAATTACATACGAAACATAAATTACGCCTATACATACGAGTATATCACCGAAGGCGTATGCAGAGGTGTATTAACATCCACATGTCGCCAACAATTTCCTTTTCCATGTAATCCAGCGATGAGGAATGGGCAGCAGCGTTCCTCTTATACCACCTAGCAATGTACTGCGACTTTTGTGCCCGATAAATGGCAATAGGCTCGCCACCTATTACATGGGACCTAACATAATTGGCGAAACGCGGGTGCTAGTTCATCTCTGCCTACCCCTAAGGGGATATAGGCGTGATTTATGTATGTGTCCTGATGCTCTATATTCTATTAGAGAACTTTTGTAAGTTCTACAATAGAACGTGTGTTTTAGGCGGCTCTCACGGAATCATACCAAACATGGCTGGGCAGAGAGGGAAGTCTACACTTGGGTCACAAGTCCCAAGCGCTGCTACTGCCTTCCCCCTCTGCCACACTATGGACCCGGCACTCGCACGGTGAATCCACGGAATGCCAAGAGTTATCGTCTTTAAACCTTTTACGGATGAATTGTATATTAAATGACATGGATATAAAGGGGGCAGAAATGGTGTGTGGTCTAGCTAGAGGAAGATTATAATCGAATTCCAACCAAAACAATAATTTTTTTGCAAAACGAGATTTATTTGCGGTCATCGCATTATTTATTAAAAAACATATAAATACCACGGAGGAGCTCACTAGCGCGGTGCCATAGCGCGCTTGGCCTGCGATTACGTAAACTAAGCAATGTTCGCTAAGCCTGGTCATTGGGTGGGTGTCCAAAAAATATATTTTCTGGAGTTCCTCCGTGCTTCGGATGGCACGTTAAGACGTTGGTCCCGGCTGCATCTGCAGTCGTTAGTACCCACCAACCCGCACTGGCCAGCGTGGTAGGTTATGGCCCAATCTCCCTATATTCTTCCATCCATAGGGAAGGCCCGTGCCCCAACAGTGGGGACATTAAAGGGCTGGTGATGATGGTGATGATGATATAAATACCATCATAAAGAAGTGCTAGATATCTCCGCACCATAATGTAGAGACCTGACCACCTGCCGACTGTACATCCATGGCGTCATCAAGGCGCGGTCATTGCCCTTTCAATAACGCCGTCATCTGCGGGTCTAGCACGGGACGTGGACAAGTCTCTCTCCACCACTTGACAGTGTTTTGTCTCGGGATTTAGTGGGAGTTAGAGCGAGAGGAACAGGTTTTCTGTCCCCCGAAAGAGATGTGTCCACGTCCCGTGCTAAGGGTGCTGGAACCATAACCTTTGTCCGCTGACGATACCCAGGACCAGTATTTTTAACACCTCTTGACGTAACAATTTAATTTATTCGAAGGAAATTCAATTCTTTTTATAACATTGTTTTTATATTACAAAAACTTGTATTATAAAAGTAATTTTTTAAACCAAGGCCAATAAAACCAAGATGGACTCATATCGCAAGAATTCGATAAATATGCTATCTGAGGCTTTTTTATCGCCGGAGGTAAGTATATAGTTTTATGTCAACCCCTGACCAGGAAGTGGGTTTTTTTTTTCGGAAAACCAACTTTATGGTCAGGTGTGACATAAAATTGTATCAATTTTTTACGATGTCCAGAGATCAGAGCCGTTCGCCGCGTGGTGACGGCAGAGTAGAATACAATTGTCACCACCCCAAGTCTCTCCCGTGGGTGTCGTACAAGGCGACTAAGGATAAATCATTGATGAGGAATGGACAGCAGCGTTCCTTTTATACCATCTGTATAAATGGCACGCTGCTTATTTTATAGCAATAGTACTGCGACTTTTGTGCCCGATAATTGGCAATAGGCTCGCCACCTACTACATACATACATACATAATTCACGCCTATATCCCATGTAATAGGTACCTAGCATAATTGGCGAAGCGTGGGTGCTAGTTCACCTCTGCCTACCCCTTCGGGGATATAGGCGTGATTTATGTATGTATGTATGTATGCAGAGAACAGACTATGACGAGGTCACGTTAATTTTATAGCCGTGTGGTGATGGCAGAGCAGAATATAATTGTCACCACCCCAATCTCTCTCGTTGGTACAAGGGGACTAAGGGTTAAGTAGCGATTAGTAATGGGCGGCAGCGTTCCTCTTATAATAATATCACCCAAGAACATAATGCCCGTGCCCTAATAGATGGCAATAGGCTCGCCACCTATTACATGGGACCTAACTTATGTGGGTGTTAATTTACCTCTGCCTACACCTTCGGGGATAAAAGGCGTGATTTTTGTATATATGTACAAATGTTTTTACACTCAAAAGGAGAACTCAATCTCGAATATTTTGTAAACTATTTGCTTATTGAATAAACCATTTTTCATTTTTCACTAAATATTATCTGTTTATACTATTGCCTGTTCCTTCGCTCTTTTAAGTACCTTTTACATTTTATTTTTGCAGAAACCTTCATCAGGATTATCTATGGGTCGCTGATGGTGGCTACGTCACTGGTTCTGTTCCTTGTGGACCCTTTGCGACTAATCACAGCCTGGGTAAGTCTGATACAGTATATTAAATTAATATAACAATATTTATCATCGTTAGGAGCAAATATATATAACATACTGGGTATGAACGCGGAAGAACGTAGAAGGAGAGGAAGACCAAAGAAGAGAGGATCAATGGATAGTGTAATGAGTATGAGTGAAAGGAATGGAAGAAGAAAACATGTGCCGAGAGCGGGAAAACGGTAGGACGAAGAAGAGATAAGTAAAAGATATACTGGGCTTCTTCTTTAGTTTAGTTAACCTCTTTAGTTCTGGCCCATAATTTTTCTCGTATGATTTCTGTTACATCAATTTTGTTATTTTGATTGATTGTGTGAGATTGATTGTGTGTAGCTCAAAACAACCATTATGCAAAATAACAAAAAATATGTAGTGCGTATTTAGAAAATTTTAATTATCTCTATGTAGAGAATCTATAATCCGTTATAATATTATGTTAAGAGTAACACAAAAATAAACATAATTCGGTATTAATATCTGTTAAAGGGGTAGTGAGGTCCCCAATTGACTATTACCAATAACTCATAATTGATAGGTACACACAAAAATTACGCCTTTTATTTTTTAAGGTGGTTAAAACTCACATTTACCAACTTATATGTTACACACGTACTACCAGTCGTTGCTGAAATTTTTGGTACTACACACTTTTTATCATTGCCGATGATTCGTGTACTGGTCGAAGGACTAGTGGTATGACTTTGAGATTTTAATGACTTCAATGACGTATGCCTATACGTAAATGACCACCAATCCGTTATGAATGTTTCAAGTTACGGGCTAGATTGTCTTTCAATCTTTGACAATTGAAAGGAGGCAAACATTTTTGACAGTATAGCCGAACGTGCTATGATTGACTCTGCATCTTCATCTAAAGTTTTTAGTGATTTTAACTGGCAGTAAAGAATTACAAAATGAAAATTGTAAAAATTAATTACCTAGACTCAAAGGTAAGTATAATTATGTTTGTGGTTTCTAATGAAATCAATTTCAAAGTTGCAACAAGTGATATATTTTATTATGCACCTATTGTACAGGGAACGTTATAATATATATTCACTGACAGTTTAGTATTTAATGTGTCTCGCAACCTTGAGCGCATGACTTGGTTCGGTTTTGGAGGTGGATTTTTCAACATTTACATTCAAATTTTATTATTTATATAATTTTACATGCTATATTAAATTTCCTAGCAGTTCACGATGTAGCTACCACGGTAAAACAGAAAATAAACAATCGCTTAAAGAGAGAATTGCATAATATTATGGTCTATAACACGAACTAAGCTATTGCACAATTCTGTTGCTCTTATTCCATCACATTAGTGGTTGCTGCAGTATGTTCTTTCTTTTCATTCACTCCTGTAAGTTGACATGTCCTTCATTTACTCCTTTCACATGCATGTCAATTCACCCGCAATCCATCGAACTCTTAAGTGACCTTCCTCTTCCTATCCATCCCTCAACATTCGCGCTAATTGCTCGTATAATCACATGCATTTCGTTTCTTCTCATAACATGTCCATACCAAGCCAAACGATTCCATTTTGTTCTCTGTCATTAGTTCTACTTTCAAATTTTCTCTTATACTCAGGTACTCATTCCTTGCTTCATCCATTCTTGTTACGCTGCAGATCTGTATTTTCATCTTCATAATCAGGATTCTCATCTTTATTTTCTTCTATTTATTTTTCTTCTTTATATATTTTCATTAAAATATTTGGCTTGGTATTGTTGAAAGTCAGTTTTTGGCCGCCCATCATCTTAAAACCCTGTGTTAGAATACATTGCTATTTTACTAACACAGGTATATTTATCGATTACATTAGGTGTAAGTATGCCATAAGTAAAAATTCGAAGATCACTAAAAAGTCATGATGCCATCATTAAACGATTTGTATTCAGCACGAGCATGATTTTATACCATTTGGTTGCATCACCGAAATCCTTTACCTTGCCATAAGCCGTTCTAGCCTTTTCCTTACCTATCTATGTCTTAAGCGATATAGGCGATATTATTTTGGGTTCAGGCCTTTTTTAAAGCGATGATGTTCGCTTGTAACTGTCCCTCTGGGACCATTCGTATTCAATGTAAGAGTAGTTGACAAAATTGGAATTCGTATTCTATATTTTAATTACATACATACATAAATCACGCCTATATCCCCGAAAGGTAAGCAGAGGTGAACTAGCACCCATGCTTGGACAATTATGTTAGGGGCACAAAAGTCGCAGTAAATTGCTAGGTGGTATAAGAGGAACGCTGCTGCCCATTCCTCATCACTGATTTATCCTTAGTCGCCTTGTACGACACCCACAGGAGAGATTCGGGGTGGTGACAATTGTATTCTCCTCTGCCGTCACCACACGGCATATATTTTAATTTCCATGGTTAAATAGCTTAGATGATACTAATTATTTGGAATAGGGCACTTTGTGCTTATAAAATATATGTTGTTATCTAAATACCTTTTACTGGGGAGTACAGATAATTTGATTTGTTCTTTCTGTTACAAACGCTATGGTAATTAGACAGACAATTGATCAGCAAATATTGATAAACCTTCTGTATCTGGGCTATATCGTTTCTGCATAACTACATCTTTATGTAAATATCCATTATAATCGTTGTGGGTGTAGCATCTTGTAAAACTAGATATTTATTCGAAAAAAGAACTCAGAAACTATTTTTAATTGCCTTTTACAGTTACGATTCGGTTTGTTTATTACACAAACTTGAATATTAATTATTATTACATTTAAAAGTGCTGCTTTATAAAAAAACATTGCAGTTAAAATTAATAACTTATGTCTAGACAAGTATTATAATTGATAATATGATATCATCATTATTAACTGTATTTATCAAGAGCCAGAACGAGGTCAAAAATGTAACTAAATTTTTAAAATAAATAAAATTTTCACTCGCCATTGTTTTATTATAAATCTGTTTATCTAAGTATGTAAGAAAGATTCGAAGAGCGAGAGATAAGGAGATCTCTCTTTACCACTCTCTCACTCTCTCCCTATTCCCTAGTCCTAGACAAACAAACTAACAAAGAAACAAATTCACATAAACAATCATTCGAGTCGGGAACATGTCTGTCTTTATAACAGAAATATTTGCCTCTACCAGAACTCGAACCCGAGACCTCTTACCGAATGCCATCGACCAACCCAGCTATCGATGTTTATTATTACAGCGTGCGCTTTAGGAATGTTTCTGCCAAAGAATGTTGATTACAACCCGTACACTAATATTGTGATATAAAAAAGTTTACAAACCCTACGAATCGATTATGATTGACATGAGTCAATCTATTTTGTATATCGAAAAAAAACAACCAAATAAAAGGTGCCGTAGCCAGAAAACTTGTTTGAAGCGTCAATGTGACGTTTTGAACCCATCACCTTATTAAAATTTTTTTTGATGATATCCCTATTTATGAGTCAGTTTAGTTATTTATGCCTTTAGTTACTTTGTGACGGCAGAGCAGAATACAATTTACCACCACCCCTATCTCTCAAGCGCGTGGCTTACTAGGCCTAAGGGTTAACTGCCCCAATCAGAGCCAATATACTTATTAGGACAAACCTATATACATACAAAATCATTTATTTGGTACTAGACCCTATATCTCGATGATTTTATATGATTTATTGTGGAATTGCTTTTATATTATTTGGTAACTACAATCTGGTGACAAATCTACTATATTGGGGACAAAACTATTATTTAGGCAACACAAAACTATTTAAATTGATGATAGCTTATATCATACCCGTTATAAAATAACACTTTTACCCCTAAGGTATAAAGAGAGAGGTATATGGAAAATCTACATTTAGCCAGCTTATGTTGAATGTAAAAGGGGGGTGTGCCTATTGTCTTTTACCGGTAATGTTAATCGCAATAATTTCCTAGATAGGTAGTAGTATACAAATCAACCCATTGCTTAATTAGGTCATGGACCAATGTGATGGACCGTTAGGTCAGGGATGCCAGAACCTCTACCAACTGACGTAATAGCCAGAGACGTTTGACGCATAACAACTGCCAATAAAAGATAATAAAACTTATGGCGACTACGGGTCTCTTCGGAGAGATTGCTACGAAGACGATTGTAGGTTGGTAAACTAAGTTGGTTTGTTTACGATAAATATTGACGTGTGGTTACGGCAGAGCAGAATATAATTGTCACCACCCGTTGGTTTAAAAAGGTTAGAAAAGGGACATGGCTAGTCACGGCGGAGCAGAATACAGCTGTAACAGTCCCTTCTCTCACGCGGGTGTTGTACACGGCGACTAAGTGTAGAGACAGCGATGATGGGAAGCACCACCTAGCAATGCACTGCGACTTACGTGAACGTTAGATGGCAATAATCTCGCCATGGGACCTAACCTTATTGACAAAACGTGGCTGTAAATTCACCTCTGCCTAACCCTTTGGGGATTTCACTACACGTACATGCCGGCAGACATGCCCGCCGGACTTCGCTATGGTCTGCGCGATGTTTGCCTAGTGGACCGTCACAGTCAGTCTAGCCTATGCAAACGAAGTCTAGTGAATTACCCGCTTTAGTAATACCGTTTGACCCTTCGGGCGCGGAACCCTAAGAAATCTATACTAATACTATAAAGCTGAAAGTTTGTTTGATTAGTTGTTTAAACGCGCTAATCTCTGAAACGACTGGTTCAAATTGACAACATTTAATTTTTTCAACATACCTTTATTATGATGTTATATGAAATTAAACCGAAAATGAAGACACCCATATTTTTTATTTCTTCTGAATTCCATCGTTTTCATACAAAAAATCATGATTGATATACCGGTCATTCTAAAAAGACGTAAGTGCCAAATGACGTCACTGTGGTGGAAGAATGGCGAATTCACTCTTGACTCGAAAAATAAAAATATCACTTGTCAAAATTGACGAACTGGCGTTTCCGGTATCCAAAAAATAAAAACATTTTATCTGAAATGTTTGAAATTAATTTCAAAGTAAAATACGTTTTAAATAAAAGTTTATGAAGGATTTCATATTATTGCTTCTCTAAAGTTAATTTGGACGATGACAATTAATAACATTAGATTTGATTTATGACTGAAGTCTGTCATCATGTCTATGATAACTTTTTTATTCTTCCATCTAAGAAGGCAAACGTTTTAATTCATACATCCCCGACCGTGACGTCATCGCATGATTTTTAAATTTAATTTTTTTTCTCTGTAATTAAGTAATAAAAAAATTTAATAAAAATATTTGAAAATAAAGAAACTGTTTTTATTTTGGGGGTTGTCATTTTTGAAATGTTGTCAATTGTAAAATTATTTTTGTGTTGGATAGTCCATTTATTGAGGAAGGCTATTATAGGCTATATACCAACCGACATTAACGCGAGCGAAGTCGCGGGAGACCACTAGTTAATAAAATTGCTTTTGTATCGTGACCCCCACAGCACGTGACCACCACACAAGACTTGGGTCACGTGTTTTTTTTCGCACCCAGACCAGTTCAAGTGACGATGACGCCATTTTCTGGCAGTGAACGTAGGTACTCGTAATAGGTACTTACCTGATTTTTTGTCCTACGGGTAGTAATTTTCAAAATACAAAATAATATTTTATCGTTGTCATTCTAAAAGTATTATTAAAATTTCGTCTTGAGTGTAATAATTATAGTGACAATGAATCCTTGTTCTGTGTTGTGTCGTGTGGTGTTGGCAGAGCAGAATGCAGTAGTCACCACCCCCAATCTCTCCCGCGGGTGTCGTACAAGGTGTCTAAAGGTTAGGGTGAGTAATAGGCAGCAGCATTCCTCTTAAGCCGATTAGCAATGTACTGCAAAATACCTGTCCGATACATGGCATTAGGCTCGCCACCTATAACATAGGAACTCGCCACCATACCGCTGCCTAACCCTTTCGAGGATAAAATAGGGCAGATTTGTGTATGTATGTATGTAATAAAGAGTTAGTCTACAATGGGATATGTTTCGGGATTAAGTCCCTTATTTCACTTGACTCTCCTATAAGGCGCAGTGGCTTAGCTCTTGGCCTGCGATTGCGTAAACTAAGCAATGTTCGCTAAGGCCGGTCATTGGATGCTTGACCAAGAATACTGTCAAAGATTTTGGGGTTAGAAAAAGAATTTCGAAAAATTATGATCTTGAGGCGGGAATCGAACCCGCGTCCGCTGCTATCCGGGCAGGTGCCTGACCGCTCGGCCACCCAAGACACTAATTAACTTGCCGAAATTCTTCTAACCTTTACACTTCACGTTGTAAGCCAACGGGTACCCTCGCAATGTAGAAATAAATTTCAAACATTCCAAAGCAGATATTTTTACAAATACCGTGCGTTCGGTTAAGCTTGGGTTTGCTTTATATTTTTCTAACATTTATATAATGTTAAAATTAAAATTAAAATCGAAAAGAATACTGTCATTATTATTAAACCCACAAATCCTCGCTGGTCCAGCGTGGTGGGCTATGGCCCAATCTCCCTATATTCTTTCACATCTAGGCCTCTGCTCCAGCAGCTGGTGAAGATACATACGGGGTAGGCAGAGGTGAATTAGCACCCACGTTTCGCCAATTATGTTAGGTCCCTGTAATAGGTGGCGAGCCTATTGCCATTTATCGGGCACATTGGTCGCAGTCCATTGCTATTGCTAGGTGATATAAGAGGAACACTGCTGCCTATTCCTCATCACTGATTTATCCTTAGTCGCATTGTACGACACCCACGGGAGAGATTTGGGGTGGTGACAATTGTATTCTACTCTGCCGTCACCACACGGTGAAGATGATATTAGGTTGGGGAAAAAGTCTTTTCGCATTATAGTATGTATAAACTTGTAATAAAATGTCTTTGGCTATACTATTTGTATCTGGCTGGTTTTGGTATCATTGAAAGTTTAAATTTTAAAGAACATAATTCCAAATTCAAATTAGGAAAATTGTGATTTTCATTTGTTTTTCGTACCGCCAAGATGAGTGAATCTAATGAAGAAATTCGATAAATTTTAAAATTTTACTACAAAAAAGGTAAAAATGCAACGCAAGCCGCGAAAAAATTTGCGATGTTTATGGACCTAGTGCAGTGTCTGTGAGAGTAGCACAAATTTGGTTTAAGCGTTTTGGTTTAAGCGTCGCTCTGGTCGCCCTATTACAGATAAAATGGATGCCATTTTTGAAAAAGTGGAGCAAGATCGGCATGTCAGTAGTTCCGACGTAGCTGAAGAACTGGGAATTGACCACAAAACAGTTTTGGCGCATTTGAAAAAAACTGGGTACACAAAAAAGCTCGACATTTGGGTACCTCACGAGCTTACTGAAAGAAACCTAATGAACCGTGTACTCATTTGTGATTCTTTATTACGACGTAATGAAACCGATCACGTACGACAAGAACGTGCGAAAAAGGTCGTGGTCAAAGGCCGGTCAGGCTTCACAGACTGTGGCGAAACCCGGGTTAACTCGCAACAAGGTGATGCTGTGTGTGTGGTGGGATTGGAAGGGCATTATTCATTATGAGCTGTTACCACCAGGCAGGACCATCGATTCTGAACTCTACTGCGAACAACTGATGAGATTAAAGCAAGAAGTTGAGAGAAAGCGGCCGGAATTAATCAACAGAAGGGGTGTGGTTTTTCATCATGATAACGCTAGACCTCACACATCTTTAGCCACTCAGCAAAAATTAAGAGAGTTTGGCTGGGAGGTGTTAATGCATCCGCCGTATAGTCCTAACCTTGCATCTTCAGATTTCCACCTGTTTCGGTCTCTTCAGAATTCTTTAGGCAGTGTCAGGTTAACATCACGAGAGGACTGCCAAAACCACTTGTCGCGGTATTTTGACCAGAAGTCCCAAAATTTCTATAGCAATGAGATCATGTCCCTACCTACAAGATGGCAAAAAGTTATTGAACAAAATGGTACCTACATACTTTAGTTAAATGTAAATAAACTATATTAAAAAATGTTTTGAATTTTCTTAAAAAATGCGAAGAAACTTTTTCCCCAACCTATTATTTATTTATACCTGTACCAGACATTTTATTCCAACCTACACATACAACGTATTCTACGATCACACAGCTGAGTAGCAGATCCCAACCATTATAGAATAAAAAACGTGTTATGAGTACTTATGAGATAGCAAGCTTCGACTATGATTATTATGATTAGATAAGTGTAAATTTCGGAAATAAAAAATAAATATTAAGATTTTATAACGACTTTAGTCTGTTATAATGCGAAAAATAGCACTATAAAAATATTTCGCGCCATAATAAACTGGATTTAGCAGTGGTTATGAATAAATATTAATTTAAATAATTAAAACTATGAATCGACGTCTTTTTTTGCCACGTAGAAAAAACACGGCAAAGCACCCGTACTGGGATGTACGTTTGTTATTAAAGAAGTACCTATGAATAATTGTTTTTCTGTATAAAGTAATAATTACGATAATATTTTGGTGGTTAGAAAAAGAATTTCGAAAAATTATGATCTTGAGGCGGGAATCGAACCCGCGTCCGCTGCTATCCGGGCAGGTGCCTGACCGCTCGGCCACACAAGACACTAATTAACTTGCCGAAATTCTTCTAACCTTTACACTTCACGTTGTAAGCCAACGTTTATAAAGCAAACCCAAGCTTAACCGAACGCACGGTATTTGTAAAAATATCTGCTTTGGAATGTTTAATAGTTATTTGTTGTACGTGAGTGCAAAGTTGTTTTTTAACCGCGTGCTCAATTTTGATGACCGAGCTAGCGAAGGATTCAAAAATTAGAATCCTGAGCGATAGCGAGGGAATCAAAAGAGCACAAGGTGAAAAATCTTTGCACTCGAGTGCAACACGTAACTTTTCATCCCCCCCAACGAGGAAATTGCAAAATACAAAAAAAATAAAATATAAAAAAATAAAAAATTCACCCAGACACACCCACAAAACACCCATTCACCTAGACACACCCTCAAAACACCCATTCACCCAGACACACCTCCAACAGCCACCCATCCACCCACCAACACCCGCAACATTCATCCAGACACACCTGTAAGTACCTAATAAAAATTACCGTCCCTTTGACCGTCTCGGAACTCCATTAAGTTCCGAGACGGTCAATCAGCTTGAGTCAAGCACGTTGACTTTCAGTATGTTTTTGTTCCGTTGCTAGCGTAAACAAATCAAACAGACACAAAAAGCTTTTAAATGCTTGACTCAAGCATCCAGCAAGCGTGGTAGACGATCAAAATGTTTAAAGCAAGATTGATTGACCGTCACGGAACTCCTAGGTTTTAACACATTTATGACGTGAAAAGAAAATGGCGCGCGCAAAGCAAATTACAAAAAAAGTACACCAAGAAGGTTCCGAGTCTGAGTTTTTAACAAATTAAAATAGGTTGCATGACAATTTCGGCACCATGGAGGTAGAAATAACTATGTATAATGATGTTTTGAATTCACAAACTCATTGCACACGATGTTCTAAATTCAAATTTACTTTAACCTCTAGAGGATAAAAACGGCTTTTGCACTCAGATATCGAAGAGCAAAAACGCTTTTTCCGAGATGGTGGGATGAAAAATTTATTTCTATATTGCGAGACGCAGCAGCGGACGCGGGTTCGATTCCCGCCTCAAGATCATAATTTTTCGAAATTCTTTTTCTAACCACCAAAATCTTTGTACTAATTTTTCTAACATTTATGTAATGTTAAAATGAAAATCGAATAGAATATTTGAGTTGTTAGTTATGGTCAATTGTGACGTTGTCACTCGGACTCGGTAACGCGAAGAAAATGTAATGTCGTGTAATGATTTTCTCTAGAATAAATAATATGCACACAAAAGGTGATCATTATTAACATGAGTAACTGTGGATAAAACCACGGACCCTACATTTCTGACAGTTTTTGTGTTTTTAGAGATCAAGTCGCCCTTTTAATTCATGTCATCCATCACACCGGAAAGGTGCTAGTGATAAATGGACATCCATTTACATACAAAATGTTTGGAAAGGGCTATGTCGTAAGATACACGGAAAGAATGATTGGGAGGACAATTTTTTCAAGACATTTAAAAGAAATGTATTTTCCCTTATATGTAATAATTAATTAATTTATTAATGTACTTAGTTAATGTAATAGATTGTAATAATAGATTATAAAGTATTTGTTTAAAAAAAAAAAGGTTGCTCACATTTATTAACATTAGAGACATGTTGTTGGGATACAGTTTGATCCTTGACCACAGTCATATTTGTATTTATAAATTATTTTATAACTGTAACCTGTTGTGTTTATATGATGAATAAATAAATAAAAATAAAAAAAATCAATCCATCCAATCCATAGGTCAGCTCAATGGTTCCCTCGTATATTTTCTCCGTCCATCGGTATCTCGACGTGATCATTTCTATCACTTCTCTATATTCATAAATCACTAGTAATTGTTCAATGTGTTAAATGGTATGAATCAAAAGGGATGAAGTTTGATATGAATAAAAAGTAGGAAACTTACTGAGCCGACTCCAGATATAATGGGAGCTGGACGGGTTGATTGGATGTTGATGATTGGGAGTAGGGCATCTATCTCTAAAATTATTGTTATAATAATATTATTTCGCCCTATATAGATAAAATAATTAAGTAATGTGTCATGTTATCTATATTTTTTAGTCGTTACATTATCAGTGAATGTTAAGTTATGCTCCTTGGACATTCAAGGCGATGTCGGCTGTGAAAAATGTTTTATGTTTAGATTATTGTATTGCGGGACCATTCATAATTGATACTACAAAACTGCCAATTATGTTAGGTCCTATGTAGGTTATGTCACCACCCCGATTCTCTTTCGCGGGTGTCGTACAAGGCGTCTAGAGGTTCAAAAAGCGATGAGTAACTGGTTATTCTTAAACCACCTAGATAAGATAGATGGCAATAGGCTCGCCACCTATTACATGGTTCCTAACATAATAATTGGCGAAACGAGGGTGTTATTGCACCTTTGACTACCGAGGAAAAATGGGCGTGATTTATTGAATATATAAAAATTTCGTGTCACACAGTGTTTATTTTCGCATTCTTTGACCGATTTTTATGGTTTATTTTGGTAGGTCTGAGAATAGTTATTTGGCTATTTTTATACCCTAAATTACTTAGGTTATAAGGTCAAAACACCGTTTGTCGGATCAGCTGGTGTATGTATAGTTTTTTAATACAGAAAATATGTGTCCTTATTTAGGGAGCCGTCTCTGAGATAAGCCAGACAGGTAGTTAGTTAATTTATCAATATTGTAATAACTGTTATCAATGGACTGTATTGGTTATATTTAGTTAAATCGAGGAATTGACTTTAACTTAGCAAGTAATAAATTCTGAAAAAAAATATAGTCTTCTAGATGACTGAAGCTCCAAATGGTTTCGTAATTATAATTATCTTTTTTTTTTCAAATTTTGTCAATTGAAATGCGTTGTGCCGACCCCGCTTAGAGCAGGATAAGATTAGGAAGAAGAATAATCTCTTACCAATATTGACGCCTTTCCAGATGTTCGAAGTGCGAGAAGGCTCGTACGTGTACAATATGTGGGAGAAGCCTTCGTACCAGCTGTACGCGGAAGTCTGGATCTTCAATTACACTAACGCGCCTCAGTACCTCAGCGGAGAGGACAAGGTCATGAAGCTGCAGGAGATAGGACCTTTTTTGTACCAGTGAGTAATTATAGCTTTTTTTTAAATAATAATTAAAAGAACATTTATTTCACTCACACGCATCACCTAGCCCAAAGTACATAAGCACTTGTATTATAGATGTTGTGGCCAGATCTTAAAATTGATCACTTCATGACCATTTCATGAAATGAAAATTACCTGCTGGCCACGTCATGATATGGTCTGGCCAGATCAATGCATAATCATAATCAATCAATCATAATCGTTTGACGATAATTATAAAAAGCTAAACGCATGACTATTTCCTGATATGGCCATTTCTAAAATAATTAACCATATCGTAAAATCGTTGCATTTACTACGGTTAGATGCTCATGGGGGAGGCCTTTGCCCAGCAGTGGGATCTTATAGGTTAATAATAAAAAAAAGATGCTAATGATGCGGACAAATTCTCAATATACATAATAATTCTATTGTCAGCAGTGTGGAGACGGTAGAGTAGAATACAATTGTCACCACCCTATATCTCCCGTCGTACAAGACGACTAAAAGTTTAAAAGACAGCGAGGTGGCGGGCGAGCCTATTGCCATCTATCGGGCACGTAAAACGCAGTATATTACTAGGTGATATAAGAAGAACGCTGCTGATCATCGCTGTCTTTACCCTTGGTCACCATTTACGACACCCGCGGGAGAGATGGGGGTGGTGACAATTGTTTTCTACTCTGCCGTCACCACACGGCGTCTAAAAATATTAATTATGGTTTAAATAGATTATTTAATAGAATTACCCAATAATAATACTATGACACCTTTTCGTTTTCAGAGAATTTAGGACCAACCGAAACATCACCGTGGATAGGGAGCGAGGCGTGATGAGGATGACTCCTCACATCGCCCTCCAATTCAGACGGGATATGTCGATAGCGGACGTCAAGGATGTCCACGTTTATGTGCCAAATATGGCTTTGCTGGTAAGTTCCTCAGGCTGGAGCTCACCAACACTTAAACAGGCGAATATTGTTTAACCACAAGTACAAAGATTTTGGTGGTTAGAAAAAGAATTTCGAAAAATTATGGTCTTGATGCGGGAATCAAGGAAATAGTTTAACCACAAGGTTTGCTTTTTAAATAATTTCTAACATTTATTCATCTAATGTTCAAATGAAAGTCGAAACAACTGATTTTCCGATGACACTCATCACCCATGGGACTTATACTGTGAGAGGAAGCCTATTCTATTATGGCTGTCACCGCACTTCTTAAATAGCCTACAATCAATTTAGTGCTGTTAGATAAATGCCGTTTAGTACTTTTAAATAATAACCCATAGTTAAAACGAACTAGATTTTCTTAATACAATATTATATAATAACTTATCTGTAAACAAAGATTTTTAAAGCCAGATTTTGCTTTAGAAGGTCGTTTTGGAAACCGTGGTCGATGGAACACTAATAACTTATTAAATAACAGCCTTAATTTGGGCCATAAACACAGTAATTTAGGTAATCTAAATATTACAAGGTTAACTGCGTTTTCAAGATTTGCAGATAATAAAAGGTATAAACCAACAGAATATAATATTCTTGAGAATGTTGTAGCAATTAGATATATCGCTGAATAGGGTGTAAAAACACTACAATTAATTGTTATATTTTGGGTATTTCTCGTTTTAACGGTAAAATTAAATTTACATAGAAACTTTTGTGTCTTTTATGTTTTATGGGGTCAGTATATTTCCTGTACCATTCATATCGATCAGACGTCATCAAGTCATCCACTCCCTTTTGGTTCATATCATCCATCACACCGGAAAGGTGCTAGTAATGAATGAATGCATAGAAAAGAGACGGAACGGGCCATGTCGAGAGACCGATGAACGGAGAGAGTGGTTGGATTTACAACATTCCAATCCATACTACTCAAGGTTTTGGCTTAGGTCTTACAGCCGGCCGCCTGCCTGACACCAACCCACTGTGGGTATTGACCATTGTTTTATGAGATTATTATGTTACAGGCCATGAGCACCATTATAGCCGACAATGTCGGTTACGTGGGGAATGCTGGGGCGTATTACACCCTCAAGGCCCTTGGCTCCACGCTGTTTAAGGACCTGACGGTGGAAGAAATGCTATGGGGCTATGAAGACGTAACCGTCACTATAGCCAGCAGCCTCTTGCCCGGCTGGATAAATTTCGACAAAATTGGCATATTGGACAGGGTGAGTACACCACATTTTTCACTTCGTATTTTTTTTTACAGGGAAGCTCTTGCCCTTAACTTCACCTGATGGTAAGTTACGATAAGGGCCGAAGATGGAATCGAGCTTCACCAAAAACCCTTAATCACAGAGGACGGCTATCTTAGCACAAATTGTCGGACCACGCTGTTAAAATTATTATTATGGCGACAGATTTTGATAAGACGATGAGCCAGGCGGAGTTGAAAGAAGTACCACCAACAACACCGAGTACAAATTTGTACCCGCTGGGGATAGAACCTGGGACCTCTGCATCATAATTCCGGTGGGTGAACCACTGTCTGGCAAACAGTTTTGACTATGAGGAATGAGCAGCACCGTTTCTTTTGTAAGCAGTGTGAGCAATATACTGCAATTTAACTACCCAATATATGGCAATAAGCTCTCCCCCTATTACAACGAATGAAACGTGGGTGTTAATGCGGCTCTGCCTATGTATGCGCGTGATTTATGCATGAATGTGAGTTTTGTCTACCTTGACTACAATGTTAGTCACATTTTGTAAAAAAAATATTGCATAAACTATTATTTCAAAATGTTATCTTTTCAGTTTTACGCTCAAAAGGAAGAAAGAATCGATGTTGAGATATCTGATCCCAAAAATAAATTTTCCATCGTCAACTGGAACGGCTCGCCGGGTATTGTTGAACAGGGCTTCACGGATCTGAATACCAGGTGAGAATTACAAAAACACCATACCATATCTCTTTAAATTAGGCTTAGGGCCTATTTGCAACTGTGTTGTTGGGGATATCTCGCTGTTGACCGTGAAACACAGGTTTTAACAACTATAAATATCAGCTGATCTTGACTTTTTATTTTTGGAGTGGGTAGTTGTTGGTAGTCGTTTTCAATAATCCATAGATAACGCAACAATTAGTATCATATTTTATTTATTGGTGGTCAACACTGCCATCTAGTAGACATTTGCTGTATTATATACAATTTTACTTTATAATGGCGAACTGTGCTGCTTGCGGTAGGTTCCTCTCGACGACAGGGGCCGCTGTGTGTAGTACCTGTCCTATGGCCTATCATAAGGCGTGTGTTGGATGCCCGGAAAAAGCGCAAGTTGGCAAGGGATGGATTTGCCCTAACTGTAAAAAGGGTGTTCGCAAGGGTGACAATACTCTCACGCCGGTGAAGAGCGTCTGTGAGGACGATGTAGTGGAGTCACTCCCCGCTGGATCGGTAGATTCCCGTCCCCCCCCTGTTGCGGAAACCATAGGGGATACTTCGGGAGCGGGATTGAGAGCTGCATTGCCGGGAATTGATGACTTCCGTCGGGAGTTCTCGGAGGGTGTGGCGGAGATGCGGGTATTTAGAGCAGAGATGGCGAAACTACGGGAGACCATGGACGGCATCTCGATGCGATTAACTGGTGTTGAGCGTAGGCTGGAGGTCCTAGAGCAAGGGCAGGAGGGAGCTCCGGCGGCTATAGTTAACCTCGAGCGCACCGTTGCAGAGCTGAAGATGGAGCTCAATGACCGCGACCAGGATGCCCTGCTCTCTGATCTCGACATTAGTCATCTCCCCGAAGAGAAGGGCGAGAACACCCTGCACGCCGTGACAGTGTTGGCGGGGCGATTGGGTGTAACTCTCGAGGAGCGTGACGTAGTGTTCGCGGAGCGCGTCGGCGCGGCGCCCGCGCCTGGCGACGCCGGTACGCGCCCGCGTCGTGTGGTGGTGCGCCTGGCGCGCCGCCGACTGCGCGACGACCTGCTGCGTGCCGCGCGTGTGCGCCGTACCCCCACTGCTACGGGCGGGGCCCGTGTTTACATCAACGAGCGGCTGACTCGCCCCAATCGACTGCTGTTCCACCGTGTGCGTGAGGAGTGTTGCAGGCTGCTGTGGCGCTACTTTTGGACGAAGCGAGGTCGAGTGTATGCGCGGCAGGGGGAAGGAAAGCCGGCGTTTCCGTTTCGCTCAGAGGCGGATCTTGAGCGAGTGTTCGGCCCGCGACCTGCATCCAAATAAACCGCGAATTAAAATAAACCAGTTGCTGACTGTACCTGATAGCCCCGTATCTGTGTCCGTATTTATTTTACTAAAATATGTGTTACGTGATGTCTTTTCTCTGTGTATATCACTTATTATTTATATTTGTATTCTCGAATATCTTATCTATGCCCTGCTTATAAGGTGCATCATCAAGTCATGTTGTGTTGCGCAGTGTCCATTGTGTAGTCTTACAATTAATAATATAATACATAAAATCTCCTAAATTAATCAAAATCGGTTTGTATAATGCAGGTTCCCTCGGTACTAATCATGACAATTTTATAGCTGCGGTGACACATCATGACATAGACGTACTGGCGGTAAATGAGACTTGGCTCAAAGAGGGTGAGGAGGGTCGCGCGCCTGCTCTGCCAGGGTACCGGCTGCGTCACACTCCGCGACCTCGAGGAGTCCGTTCGCGCGGTGGAGGGGTGGGTTTTTATATTAGGCGGAATGTTAGTGCTCGCCTTTGGGTTCATCCGGTGGACCCTCTGCACAAGGCAGTTGAACAGATGTGGCTTACAGTGACACTTAATGGTTTGAAGCTCATTATAGGTACAGCATATAGACCACCGTGGATGAACGTCGATTTATTTTTTGATGCCATTTCAGACTCCATTAGCTCTGTCCCTAGTCATGACCATTTGATACTATTGGGAGACTTTAATATTAATGTACTTCATGCTCATGATGGCAGCGTCGCGAGGCTTGATATATTTATGTCTTGCTTTAACTTATCACAAATCATAACTGAGCCGACACACTACACGGCACATAGTGAGACCCTTATCGATGTAGTCTGTACAGATTTTCTTGCTAGTAGGGTCACTCTTGATCGTGTGGGAAATGAAATTGGTCACTGTATGTTGATTTGTGAATTCAATATCAAACGTGAAAGATATTCTCCACAAATTATTACATATAGACCACTTAAAAATATTTGTGAACAAGAATTTGAGAGTGATGTCAAGAGAGTGGGATGGGATTGTGTAGCCTTGCTAAAGGATGTTAATGAGATGGTTAGTGTATTTAATACAATAATTTTATCAATCTTTGATTACCATGCACCTGAGAGGACCATAAGTATCAGGGACCGCACTCCGCCTTGGATCACAGACACAGTTAAGCTGATGATGAGATTACGTGACAATGCCTTAGAAAATCATCGAAGAAAAATACCGGACAGTTCCATTTCCTATTATAAGTTGTTAAAAACATTAGTCAATAAGGCTCTGTTTCATGAAAAAACTGCATATTTTAATTATTACATTAACAATAAAATAAATAATCCAAAGGTATTATGGAAAAATCTTAAACAAACCATCTTGCCAAAGAAATCAATAGAACTTCCATTACACATTAACAATCCGACAGCCATAAATAGTCATTTTTTAAACATACCAGGATCTCCTTTTGTTAGTATCTCAATGTTAACTTATTTTGAATATAACAGGTTCACAGAGGCAGTATTCAAATTAAAACCTACCGGTCTTAATTGTCTTATTAAAATCATACGTAGTCTGAAATCCAATGCAATCGGGTGTGATTCCATTAGCTTAGATATGCTTATAAGGACTTTCCCTTACACACTAGATGCCATCCAAGATATTATCAATACTTCAATTGCCACTAATACATACCCAGACGTCTGGAAGCAGGCAATAGTACTTCCGCTACCTAAAATAAGTAGTCCAACAAATCTAAAGGACCTGAGGCCAATTAGTATATTACCATGTATGTCAAAGGTGTTGGAAAAGGTGGTGTGCGAGCAGTTGACTGCTTTTTTGGAGAACAATGGCATCTTGCCTGTATATCAATCGGGGTTCAGAAAAGGGTGAGGAACAACAACGGCCTTGCTTGATGTCACAGACAACATACTTCACGCTCAGGACCAGGGCCTATGCACATTGCTGGTGCTGTTGGACTATTCCAGGGCATTCGAAACAATTAATATTAATCTTTTGTTGTCCAAATTAAGATATTACGGGTTCGACTGGCAAACATTACAATGGTTTAACAGCTACCTCAGCAATCGTTGCCAGAATGTCAAATTGAGACGAAGTGATGGTTCTTCATTGGAGTCGGAAAAGGTGATGGTTCAAAGGGGTGTACCGCAGGGATCTATATTGGGACCAATCCTCTTTATTATTTACACTGCAGACATCACGTCACAAATTACTCATTGTAAATATCATATCTATGCAGATGATACGCAGATATATATATCTTTTAAGCCTCAAGACATTGATCTAGCCATGAGTAAAATTAATGAGGATCTCTCCAGTATTGCCACCTGGTCAAATAAAAACTGCCTATTGTTGAATTCGTCCAAAACCAAGTACATAATTTTTGGAACAAGATGTCGGCTTGATTCACTTCGCCCTTCCATTAATATTAATCTCAATGGGGAACCTATACAAAGAGTTTGTGAGGTGCGTAGTTTAGGTCTGGTTATGGATTGTGATTTACGGTTCCATAAACACATTCAGAGTTCTGTAACCAATTGTTTTTATAAACTGAAAGTGTTATATAAAGTGAGGCATTTTCTTGGTGAGGGGTTACGGGTACGGCTGGTGGAGTCTTTAGTGTTGTCAAGACTGAATTACATGGATGCTGTCTATGGCCCCCGCCTACTTGTGAAAACGCAAAAATTGATCCAACGGCTGCAAAATGCTTGTGCACGTTTTTGCTTTGATATTCCACGTAGGGCTCATGTATCGCCTTACTTAAACAGTGGTTCTATGCTTAGGATGAGACACCGTCGGAAACTGCATATTGCGTGCCTAATGTTTGGTATAATTAAGAGCGGCGAACCTAGTTACTTGTACAATAGGTTGTCATGGTTAGCAAGCAGGAGGCCACTCGAAGAGCGCAGACTTCCTCTTCAGTTGTCTTCATCAAAACACAATACTGCAGCGTTTCGTGGTAGCTTCCGATATGCAGCCTCGAAATGTTGGAATAACATCCCGCCACCGATTAGGAACCTGCAAAATATTAAAAGTTTTAGTTATAAGTTAAGAATGTTTTTATTATCTCATCAAAAAGCAGAAGAGGCTCAATTGCACAACACGAGTGCTTTATGATGCATTTATGGCAGTAAAGAATAAAATTTAGCTGGTAACCTATAACTTACCTAAATGGCATGTCCCAAGTGAAGTAAACTTCAGGCATTTCTTATAACCTAATTAAGCAGTGCAATAACCTAATTATAATTGAAGTTTAGTATTTTAAGTTTGTTATTGGTTTAGTATTAAGTTATTTTTACATTTTGCTTGTTTGACTGTGACTTGTGTGTGATAAATATGTTATTGTTTGTTGTCTGTCACACAAATAGGTTTGTTTGTCCCGTTCACTGTATTAATTTTAATTTTTTAAACTTTTTTTTTATTTTTTTTAAATTCTCCCTATATTTTTTAATTTATTGTATCTTTGTTAGGGAAGGCAAAGAGATCAAGCCTATACAGCCATGTCTTCTGTATTAAGTAAAAAGGTAAAGGAATTAAGTGCTTACAGCCATATTATATGTTAAATCTTTTTGTTTTTAAATAATAGTATTAATTTATTCTTGTTTTTTGACGTCTCGAATTAGTAGTATATTCCTGAAAACGGTTCCAGCGGAAGACCAGCGCTAGTCGTGAGGCTGGCAATATGCTGAGCTGGGACCGATTGAGACATTTTTTTATTTTTTATGTTTTTATGTTTAATACCTTTTGTTTCTCTGTTGTGTCTCAATAAATATTTTTCTTTCTTTCTTTCTTCTTTCTATTTCACAATGGACAAGTAAGTTCGAAGTAGCTTACTTTGCGGTTCAATTGACATATATTTCATATTACAACTGTCAAATGATCTGCGAAGTAAGCTACTTAGAACTCATTTGTCGATTGTGAAACAGGCCCTTAGTCTTGTGCATTATGTAGATTTTTTCCTGTGTACACCACAATTTTTAAAATGTTGGCGTTCGTTTGTACAAAATGAATTTAATGTCCTTGATTTATATTATTGGCCGTGTGGTGACGGCAGAGTAGAATACAATTGTCACCACCCCAAACCTCTCCCGTGGGTGTCGTAGAAGGCGACTAAGGATAAATCAGTGATGAGGAATGGGCAGCAGCATTGCTCTTATACCTACCAACTTGCCCTGTGCCCGATAAATGGCAATAGGCTCGCCACCTATTACATGGGACCTAGCCTAATTGGCGAAGCGTGGGTGCTAGTTCACCTCTGCCTACCCCTTCGGGGATATTGGCGTGAATTATGTATGTATGTATGTATGTATGATTTATATTAAAATAAAAAATATGACAGTAGTGCTAAACAGCTTTAAAATTGCAAGTATTATAGTACGTTTGACTAAATTTGACTAACTCACACTGTGTACTACAAATGTCATAATAATCTTTCTGCCCTGTACCCAGTCGGCGCAATATATTTCCTCTTCCATTCATATTTGTCAGACGTTATTAGGCCTATGATTCCTTTTGATTCATATTATCCGTGACACTGGACATCACGGGAAGAACATTTTCAGAGATGATCGATGTGAAAAGGAGTGGCGACAACCGTATTCTGCACTGCCGTCACCACACACTGCTGTATGTTATAATTAGGAAAAATGGCGAAATTGCCAACTTATAAAATGTCTTCTCAATTAAATTATTATTTGATTTTGTAGTAATTTCTGCAACCGTGCAAGAGGTGCCTTTGAAGGTTTGACTGTACCCCCACATTTGCCTAAGGACGTCGTCATCCAAGTGTACAGAAGGCAAGCCTGCAGAATAGTACCATTCGTATTCCAAGAGGAGAAGAGCGACAAATATAGTTTCAACTACTATCGGTTAGAATCCTACTTTAACACTAACACATTTAAAACTCATAATTTCCACAATACACTTATAATAATCAAAATTAAATACCGTTTTGAAGTTGCTTGTATGCTGCTCTATAATTATATTTTTTGTATTTTAATTACACAAAATAATATGGTTTCCATTGAATTGAGACAACTTTAGAGTATTTCACCGTGTCAGGATTTATACTACCTAAATTAAATTGTTTGAGTTACTGTCATCATCTTCCGTGAAGTCTTTAATAAATGTCAGTTACAAAAACGTTGCTCTTCCACCTTATAACATAGAAAACAAACAAAAGTAAATGTACGATTATGTTAAAGTAAAGTAGGTATACGAACATGTATGTGTCATTGTTAATAAAGTTTATAAAGACATGAATAATTTCAGGTTCGTTTTGGAACAATCGGCGTTTAACAATTCATCGCCTTATGCTTGCATTTGTAACAACAAGTGTCTACCTGATGGGTTCATCGATGTTTCCAAATGCTATTACGGTAAGAGTTATTATCATTTCTTTCTCTTAAACATTTTTACCTACTATCTATCTACTACTGTCACTTACGATTCCTTCTTTATCACTTAAACTAAGTAATTAAAAATAATGAAATGTCTGCATAATTTTAAGAGCAATCTGGCTGATCCTGCCTTTTTGGTGTGTTTGTTGTATTTTCTTCTTGAAGCAGCAGCCTATAAGACTGATAAACTCCTTTTTGCAGGTTTTCCTATTACACTATCAAAGCCCCACTTCTTAGATGTTGATCCAGTAGTTCGACGTGACTATGAAGGCTTGAATCCAAACAATAACCAGCACTTATCCGCTTTTGAAGTAGAGCCTGTAAGTGATTTTTCTGTTTCCATACAACCGAAAATAAATCTATATTGACGTTTCTTGACGATCTAACTCAGCAACGTGTTACTTTATTTTTATAAATTGAATATTGTTGCTAATAACGATAGTACTTTACCTTTAGTTTTTTACAGACTAATATAAATTGATAAAGTAAAATATTATAAACTAACTCTTTATTTCAGACTCTTGGAGTGCCTTTGTCGTTATCATCGAAAGTCCAAGTAAATCTAGCTGTGCGGACGTCTGATGCTAACCCTATAACGAAGCCATTCCATAATAAAATGGTTCCTCTAGTCTGGATTTCATTGGTGAGAATTTAGTGATTGCTAGGTCACTTAGTAAATTTACATGTAGTGGCATGGTCTTGAGTGAGTCTTTTCCGATTACTACATTTTAGCCACCTAGTGAATTTAGATGTAGTAGCATGGTCTTAAGAGAGAAGAGTTATAAAAGTTATACTATAACGGACATAATTTTATTTACAGTACTGCAAAGAACCTCCGCCAGATGTTCTGAACCTTCTCATAATAAGACTGGTGATTGCGCCTCCACTGATCATTGCCATCGAAGTGTTACTTTTCATCATCGGCTTGATCATCGGTGTCAACGGATGCTACCGTTGCCTGCGACCCAAGTACATCATCGTTGACAACAGTGAAGCCAAAAAAGTCTGTGAAAACACCGATTTAGTTGAAAATGACGATGCGCGGAAAGATCAAATATCGGCAAATGAAACCGCTCCTCTTTGGTCTATCAGAGAAGATAATTTAACAATCAATCTCGAAAAGCAAGTGTAATGAGAAATGACTGTATATTTTATTGTTAATTGTGATTGTCAGAGCAAATAATCTTTGTTGAACGTTTAACAGTATCTAAAAAAATGCGTGCAAAGATCCTGAGAATATTCAAAACGATGCCATTTTAATCTAACTAGATTTTTAAAGTTCTTGGCACCATTATTATTATTTATTATATTATGCAGATAAGGAAAGTTATGGTACTTCACTTTTCATTCTAACAGTATATTTTTTGTAAAAAATTCGGATCCCAGTGAAACTAATTATTATTATATCTGTTTCATTTAGTTTTGATTAAGAATGTAGAATTTTCTTATTAATCCATCGACTATGGCGAAATAACAAATAATTAGATAAAAAGATTTAAATTCACCTGTTACTGTTAGGCATAAGGAAAGCAATTACAAGATTGAAGGATTATTTAGGGTGTAATTTTTTAGGTTATCTCTGATCAATTGCATGCCTAATTGAAACAATAAATAATGCCATTGCTCAGTATGTAACAAAGCAATTTTATGAAAATAACCGAAAAATACCGTTTTTTTGGTTCATCGAGAAAAAAGGGATTCAATAGTAACGCACCTACAGTGGTTATGGTCAAACATAAACTGATAAGTAAAACATTAGACACAAAATCATTTTTTTTAATTTAAAGGCCGCGAAAATAATATGTTTATTTATGACTAGCTATTAACAGTCAATACCTACCTTTATTTTACTTAAGTATTACATGACAGTACTTGATTTTATCCTTAGATAATGCATTTAAGCTTCTGAGAAATAGGAAAACTTTTACATGTTAATTTAGTAGTGTTTATAAGATCATTATTTACTTGCCAAAAAGTAATGTCAAATCAACAAACGGCTAACTTGAGTGATAAGTTTTACTTGCCAAAACTAAAACTAATCTTCTGATCGTATAATAAATATGTATATTATGAATTATACTATCAATTTAATTTAAATTATTATGGTAAAATTATTGTATTATGTTATGATCAACAATGTCAAATCAAGAAACTCAAGTGATAGATTACGTCTTAAGTTACTATTGGGGTATAGGTTAAATTAGTTTAAATATAGTTTTTAGTAAGAATTACAATTATTCTAAGGATTACATTTTAAATAAGAAACGTTTAATTCCCTACAATTTTGATTTGGAATAAATCAATAGCATTTTGATTTATTCTGTCATTCTTTAATGAAAGATTCTTAAATGAATAAATTATGGCCCCTAATCATTCTTCGGCGTGTCGCTGGTCGCGTACGAACACGACCGGCACAATTTGTATGAAGCTTCATAGTAGCTTTCATTGTTCCGCATACCGGCCGGTTGTATAGCTTGCCGGGTACACGCCAAAGAATGAAAGGGGCCTTCATGTCAGAAGAACCTGGTGTGCCATAAAAAGCCATGCCATAAAAATAGTTTTCTACGACAGACAAAAACTATTCTAAAGAAAACAATTCAAATTACATGCACGACGTTAAGGCACTAATAGGTGCCAATATAATAGAAATGTGATATTAGTAATTTAACTTACTTTATAAGATCAGTTTAGTATTGGAGTTTATTTTATAATTCCATTTTATTCACTGTACCTAACAGTCACACACATTCTTAAGTACTGGCAACATGTTTCCAGTGTTGTATACTGTTGTCTACTTTTGTATACTGTATATTTCCTGTATGTATGTTGTATATTGCTATTTATTATTTCTGTTCTTAGCATAGACTGAAAATTAAGCCTATAAAATTGTGAAATTAAGGCCTTGGACACTATATTTAATCAAAATATCTTTAAAAAAATGTAATAATGGTAAATCACAATCAAAAAAATCAAATAGAACAAACTTGATTTTTTTATAACTAATCTCTAGTTATATTTATAATTGTTGGTGAAATAAACTAAGTTATAAAAATATTATATTTAATAGTATATTTACATGTAGATTTTCTTCCTTCAAAAATGTTGTGCCGTATTTCGTTGTAATAATAAAAAAAATGTCAAATGCACTGGTGATTTTATTTATTCAATTATATACAATTATCAAATTACTTTAATAAAAACAGTAAAACCATTAAGTATGTTCTAACTGCCGCACTCAGAGACGTCATATAACTTTAAGTACCTAATGTCAAAAAAATTCTATTAAATCTAGACCTTTAAGTTTTGAACTGTCATTTTTGACATTAAGTCATTATCGTATTTTGACGTCTCTGAGTGCGGCAGTTAGAGTAATAATTATTCTATATAAATTAAGTAACAATAATTTCAATCACAGATCTTTGAGTGGTATTTTACAATGTTATTGGTTTTAAATAAATAAAAATCTTAACTCAAAATAAAATAACACTTGGGAAATTAAAAAGACTAGAAAATATATTTACAAATTGCCAAGCAATTTAATACAATAGTAACGAAATAAATTACAGTTATACTTGTACTTAGTTAATAATTTATTATAGAATAAAAAATAACAAACAAATGAACATACACATCACACTTATTTTCTATATATTAACTGGTAACTGCAAAATGTCAATCTATTATAATCAAATCTATTATAACTAAAGAAACATACTTGAAATTAAGTATTAATTTAAGCTACATTGTTCCCTATAAAGCTATTCCTTTATTAATTTTAAGATTACTGGTATATTGCATTAATGGTAACCTTTGTATTGTATAAATCGTTCATTTAATAATTAAAAACGGCATAACACAGAAAATACATCGAAAAATTGTTCATTCGAAATTTATACTCAATTTTGAATAAATAGCCTTTTATTCAAGAAGCGAAAAGTATTTTATGAAAATTGCTTTCTCTATTTAAATTAGGTACATGCAGTCTTACGTTATGTTGTTATTCTTTTATAAGTGAATATACTTTTTGCAGGTCCTAAGATGTATCCTTGAGGAACCCTCCGATACACAATTAAGGTTTTCAGCATAAATTTTTATTAAATATTGCCGAGTGTCTTTATCTGCTACGTATTCAGGCCAAATTTGAATTTACAGCGTAGATACAGTAAATGGTGAATCAATTAAAAGCTATGTGGCATACACATGGGTATATATCCAAGACACGTAATGTGCTACATTGGTGTAGACATCGGGAACACCTCGCCTAGCGCACCCTGAACCGAAAGAGGTTAGTCCTCGTAACTCCCAGCGCCCTCCTGAGCGACATTGGAGAGGGCCACCGCTGTCTCCCTGAAAAAATTTAATTAGCTTTATCAGCGATTACTGCTTGCATTAGAATTTGGGCAGTTGGTATTCGCGGGACTTCCATGCTGGCTAGGGAGTGAAATATATCCACGTTATTAACGTGGAATGTTGAGGGGGTTAGTGTTACAGAGCTTTCTGACTGCAAAGCCTAAGCCAAAACCTGGAGCAGTATGGATTGGAATGCACTCCTCTTCGTTCATCGATCTCTTGACAAGGTACTTTCCTAGTAATTTTTATACATGCATTGATATGAATTAAAAATGATACCTGGACACAGGACAGAAAGATGATGGCTCAAGTTGACCGGTTCATACAACACCATCAAGCAATCTTATCATTCGGAAAAATCCTATAATGCGTGTAATAATTATCATCATTCAACAACAATCAAGTCAATGGAATTCTTGTCACATTTTAAAAACCTCGCAGCAATACAATTATTTTTATCAGATTGAATGAATACTTCCTTCAACCTTATTTGATGAATTAGATTTCGGATAAAATACCTTTCATCTTCGTTTCTATCTTCCGTTGGTATTTTAGATAAACACTTTCGCTTTCATGTTTTTAGAATTGACAGCGGATGCGCAACATCTTAATTGGAGGTGATTGTTAAGTTTTGTTTACTTCTTAAACTTAACTAGCATATTGTCTGCGTAACATTAACTACTTTATTCTTCTATATAAAAGTAATAGTATACAATTCTGCGGATATCTTACAAGGCACCTAAAAGTCAAATATGTAACCAGAAGTGAGTAACGAGGTTTCACATCACCAGTAAATGAAAAAAGGCTCGCCCCTAATAACATTGGCCCTAAAATTATTGGTTTAATGTAGGTGTGTAGGTATATTTTTATACACCACTGTAGGCAGAAAAGTATACCTTCATATCATTCTTCTTTAAAAATTATAACAGTGTTGCTATCTTTATACTTACCACACATGCCCCCGTGCTGCCATCAGTGCTTCCAGCACACAAATGTCCATCGTTTAATGGCAACGTAAGTGAATACTTATCTCTGCAAATTCTCAGCGGCAGAATGGGTACTTCTGCCTCTAATAACACATCCGTTAACGTCCCGTTCGTCTGTTCTCTTCCCCACCCAGTCGCGTAGCATTCGTCTTTGAAATCTATGCCGTTGTTCTCCTCAATGAACGGGTCTATTTCCTCACCGAACATTAACTTTTTATCGCTTCTGTCATTACCATTTACTCGCACGTCCTTAGCTAGTTGATTGCGTATCAATTTTACTACACTGTCCAGTGTGGCACTGTCGTACACTAAATCGCTTTTTCTTCTGTCTCCGTCATTTTTTCGCATCCCTTCTGCAGTCGTTTCATCGGCTCCTTTAGTAGAATCGTTAGCTACTCTAACATTGTATCTCATATTTTTATGTTTCTTACTTGTGAAGCCAGAAAATATTGTTTTTGTCAAATTATTGAGTTTTTCCAGATATTTCACAGCTGTGTCGGGATTAGGCTTGGATGGTTTTCCAGGTTTCCGCTTTGCTGTATCGCTGTTAGCTGGACGGGAGTTGAAAATGGCGCCTTTTTCCTGGTAATCGTTAACTGGGTCGAAGGGTGGTAAGCATATAGTTCGTATCTTACTTCCCGCACTGACGTCTGCTGGCTTCGTCATCTTCATCAACGCTGCAAATAAAAATTATTCCAGTACTTTCTGTCATCTAAAACTAGTCCAAGATATAGGACAGTATGAATCAGATGATTCCTAAAATTATCAAGAACATTATAATAGTTTTCACATCACATCACAATCATCACAAGAGGAGCTCGATAGCGCAGTGGCTAGCTGGTCTAGCCAGCGATTACGTAAACTAAAAAATGTTCGCTAAAGGCCGGTCATTATTATGTCAAGTTCCTTCGTGCTTCGGAAGTCACGCCAAGTCGTTGGTTCCGGCTGTAGTCTTTAATGCTATGGCTCAGTCCTCTGGGCTGGTGATGATGATGAGTTTTCATACATACATACATACATACACACCTATGTCGTGTTGATAATTGTGGAATCTATGGTGAAGTACAATTCTCTCAATGGGTACATAAGCTCCCTTTTGCTCAGCACGATCCCATTCTCCCAGCACAGCGGTCCACAAAGCTGGCACTGGTAGATTGAACAGCTCACTGAAAGGAGGAGACAACGGAAAAATCGCATCAAAAATATCATCGTTGACATACAAACTTTTACATGGAATGAATTTTAAGGCCGTTTATAAGAAAGAAAATAAAGAAAATTGTGTTAAGAAAAAGTTCGATAATTTGTAGTCTCGATGCGGGAAACGAACCCGCATACTCTGCAATCCGGGCAGATGCCTATGCCACTCGGCAAACCAAGTCGTCAGCTCTTAACTTGCCGACTCTAACATTTGCACTTTACGTTGTAAGTCAACAAAGGCTATAATTTTTCTAACTTTTGCTAACCGCAATTTTCATAATATATTATAACAAAGAAAATTAAGTTAGAAAAACTTCGTAAAATCATCTGTCCATGCGGGATCTGAGTGGTAGAGGCATCTGCCCGGATTGCAGAGGACGCGGGTTCATTTCCCGCATCCAAGACAGATAATTTTATAGTGTTTTATTCGATCATCATTTCGCCTGTCTTGCTGTGGGCTGGAGGATATCTGTGCTGACTCAATTAGTCTGGACTATTATTATATAAATAAAAAATCGGTTTATTGGAATTAACAATATAAAGTATTTTTGACAATGCGTTGGAGCTTCTTTTTAAGGCCTGTGCAAAGAAGCCCTTCCTTAGTAAATTACGAACGTCATTTACAAATAGTAAATAGCAAAAACTATAATAATATCTTATTAAAATTAAAAGAAAATAGTAAAGAAAGAATAACTAATGATTATTAATATTAAAAGACTCACAATATTATATTCAGATAAGTACCTAAACTTTGAACTTGGGAAATATAGCGAAAATGGCAATACTTATGAATGCAGTGAGCTGTCGTGAGAAGCCACAGGGGGTGCACCAGCACCCCGCCGCACCAGTGGCCGATCAGCCCGTAGTTGGGGTGCAGCAGTTGGAGGGACACCTGGAATATCACCACACAATTTTTTAACGACGACTTCTCTATTATTCTGGTTTCAATGCTATACTTTATTTATAAAGATTCAGATCTTCAGCATTTATAAAGATTCAGAGACAGACAATGCCCCGGGGCATTATTACTAGCAAAGGAATAATTTTATATAGTAAATCATTCGTATATTTGGATTTCAAAGTATGTAGTTAAATTAAGTCTACCACGGGCTGTAAATCTGTTTCCAAAACAATGTTGTGATGTAAAATTTAAGACAGCTTAATTTCATTTATTTACTTAAAATGCCAGTAGCATAAACACAGATGATTATTCTTTTTAAAGAAATATGAAATTCCTTATCTGATACTGTGTAGTAAATAGGTCACAGCATGAAACTGAAATATAGAGTTACAAAAGTCGGGACAGTACAATAAAAACTTAAAAGAAATTATTGTTCAAACAAACGTTGTTATTTATGATGTCCACTGTCTAGTGCTGCGAGGTTGCTAGTATGTTACAAATAACTCTGAATATAATATTTACCTGCCAAGGCCACGCTCCCCGTTTTGACTCTCGACCCCTGATGATGCGGAGCTGGCCTGCGGATCTTTCGCGGGGCTGCCGAGTGTGCCTACGGAGTGTGACACCGCACTCTGAAACCAATAGATAGGACTTTAAGAATTGTTTTCCCACACAGTGAAATCGGTTATTTCGATGCTCTATTTTCTTTCAATTATTAATAAAATGTATATTTTTAAATGCAGTCTTATGTGCTAGCCCCAACTAAGGGTGATTTCCCTGTGTAGACCAATAAGCACCTCGGGGCATCCGAATGTTAGGGCAAACAACCAACAACAGCATACCCATAGAGAGTTGATCTCACGCAGGCGGCCGAATGTAAAACCTAAGCCAAAAACATGAGCAGTATGGATTGGGATGTTTTACAATGTTTTATATTCCAATCACTCTCTCCGTTCATCGATCTCTCGTCATGGTCCTTTCCGCCTATTTTCTATAAATTCACTAGCACCTTTCTGGTGTGATGGATGATAATTTAATCTAAAGGGAGTGGATGGCTCGATGATATCATACAAATGGAAGAGGAAATATACTCCTCCGACCGCAGATAAACTAGGAACAGAGCAGGAATAAGCAGTTGTTATTTTAGTCCAAATAAATAGCATAAGAACCTGTCAGAACACACCACGCCCATTAGCAAACTAGATTACAATGACAGATTTAATATTTAATTAGGCATAAAGATGCGCCCACGCAGTGTACCGAGAGTACGTAACACTGTAATAACAACTGGCCGCAGTCTAGTTAAGGTGTCGCACTTTCCTTGTCCGATATAGCAACTACAACTAAAACTAGTGTATTGGCACAATACTTCAATTTGGAATAAAAATATAAACCATCCGAATTGAGAACGTCCTCCTTTTCCGAAGTTGGTTAAATTTATTATTTATAGTCATGTAGAATGTATAATTTCATTAGGGATAGGTCTTCCTTGTGGAAGGAAGAAAAAAGGAAGAATGGGCCACAGCTCACCGCGAGGCTACCATACGGGTGATAAAATTATAGTAAATTAAATACTCTTTGAATTAAAATTATAACTGTTTTTTCAGTCTAATTCATTGTTTACCATTATTTCAGTTTATTCATAAATTTAACTATCATTATTGTTAACTTATCTAGTCCTCAGTTTTGTTAATAAATATTTTATTAATATTATTTATTGTCATAAAAAGTATTAGAAAAAATCCATTTACTTATAAATTAGATTAGGTTAGGCTAGAGATTTAAGAGAATCATTGATAGAAAATAAACTAATGCTGTAATTACCTATATTCAGGCCAAGTTCACACTTTATGTGGTCTCTCTGCAACTCGGACGCATAAATATTAAACGCTGTCTTGGCACCGCGATTGACAATGCGCTCGCGCACGATTACGCAACCTCTTCCTGGCATACGGGAAACTATGTTGATGGATGTAAATCACGCGGTTTCTACACATTTACTTTAACTGCGTGATCAATTGTCATTTGTACTAAGTCATAAAAAATTGCCAATACGTCAAGTGGTAGGTAGTCCTGACAGGTCGACAAACAGGAATCATATTTTATCATCACATTTTGGGGTCAGAAGTGGGCTCAAATTGTACACATACAATTATGTATTTATGTATTTTATCTATTATCGTTATGAACTGTTTTTGTAATAATAAATATAAATAAGTACATGCAGCAAATATGTATGTTCAAATAGCAAATATACATATATGTTAAAAAGCATAGCTCGAGCTACTGCGCTAGTAGCTTATTTAGCGTGCTCGGCCTGCGATTGCATACACTAAACAATGATCGCTAAGGACGGGCACTGGACGGGTGACCAAAAACTTATTGTTTCGAGTTCTTCGGTGCTTCGGAAGGCACGCTAAGCCGTTAGTCCCTGCTGCACCTGCAGTCGTTATAATACGCACCAATTCGCAGTGGCCCATTTTCCCTATATTCTTCTATCCATTGGGCAGGCGTGTACCCCAGTAGTGGGGACATTAGACGGCCAGTGATGATGATGTTGATGATAATGCAATTATGGTGGTGAAGGCAGAGTAGAATACAATTGTCACCACCCCAAATGTCTCCCGTGTCGTGTATGCGACTTGCGAATGCGACTTGCGAATGCACTGCGACTTTTGTGCCCGATAAATGGCAATAGGCTCGCCCCCTATTACATGGGACCTAACATAATTGGCGAAACGTGGGTGCTAGTTCACCTCTGCCTACCCTTCGGGGATATAGGCGTGATTCATGTATTTATGTATGTATAATATTGACGTCTCTTGCACTGTATACTATTAATGCTCCCAGGCCAACTCAAAACGTCATAAATTACGCAATGTCCAAAACAAATCACACGCCTCGCACCATTCTCTCGGACCGCATTCGAAATGTCATTATTACATTAATTTTAGCTATTCACCGCGCGCACACCATACAATAGTATCAAATAATAATAATTCCCGCTCCGTAAACCCATTAAAATTCTTCTGAAATAACATTTCGTAACTCGATGCACTCCATAAGCTCGTGTGACGTAATGGTGTAGAGAAAGTACGCGATGGGGTCGAACCCGCGTGTCACTTGTACAGCCTGGCGTTTGTGACAAAGTGACAAGTGCATAAGACTGTGACATAATTGCCAAACGATGATTTTACAGCTTTGATTATTACGTACACACAATGACACACATACATAACTCACGCCTACTTATTCCCAAAGGGATAGGCAGAGGTAAATTGACATTAACACCCATGTTTCGCAAATCGTGTGAGGTCCCATGTTGTTTTATGTGCCCGATATAATGCCGTGTGGTGACGGCACGGCAGAGTAGAATACAATTGTCACCACCCCAAATCTCTCCCGTGGGTGTCGTACAAGGCGACTAAGGATAAATCAGTGATGAGAATTGGGCAGCAGCGTTCCTCTTATACCACCTAGCAAAGCACTGAGACTTTTGTGCCCGATAAATGGCAATAGGCTCGCCACCTATTTACATGGGACCTAACATAATTGGCGAAACGTGGGTGCTAGTTCACCTCTACCTACCCCTTCGGGGATATAGGCGTAAATTATGTATCTATGTATGATATAATGGCAATAGGCTCGCCACCGATTGGAACATGGGACCGAACAGAATTAGCCAAAAGTGGGTGTTAATTCACCTCTGCCTACCGCTTCGGGGATATGGGCGTGATTTAATAATACTCTTTATTGCAATTAAAAAACATCAATAGCACACACAATAAATACATAGTTTGCAAGGGCGGGCTTATCTCTAAAAGAGATCTCTTCCAGTCAACCCACGAAAGCTAGTATACATTTAAGCTGTAGTGGAGGTGACTAAAAATGCGAATAAAGTATTAAAAAAAAAACTAACAAATCAATATATACTTTATAAATAACATAATTATAAATACTATGATGTATACATAAATACAATATTTCTTTTAATACATACTAAATAAATACAATATAATAAATACAATAAATATTACTTTAATACTGGAAAAAACATGAACTTGCAAACATTAACATCTAGATACTTGTGACAAATAATACTGTTTTAATCTATATTTGAAACTGGCGATGGACGGACTAACTTGGATGAAGGTAGGAAGGTTGTTCCACAGCTGTGCTGCGCGAAAGGAGAATGAGTGTGACAGAAAGTTGGTGTTGCCCTTGGGAAGCTCCAACATTTTCGTCAAACAAGGGCGTCTGGAGCGAGTGGAAGGTTCATACCACTGGAAACGGGAACGGAGGTAGTAGGGGGCGTTGGGGTCGAAAAGAATTTTGTAAAGGGTGGAAAGGATGTGCACATTACGCCGATCTCGAACTGGAAGCCACTTTAGCTCGATTGAACGAAATTCAGATACATGGTCGTTTATGTATGTATGTATTAGTTTTAGAACACTTGAGATGAAAACTTAGCATTCCATGATTTCCATGGATTCACCGTGCGGGTACCGGATCCATAATATGGCAGAGGGGGGAGTCAGTGGCAGCAGTTTGGGACTTGTGACCAATGCAAGTATAGGTATAGTATAGGTATATTACGGGGCCCCTTCACAATAATGTCAACCAACACTCACCTTCGCCACCGCGACTTCTCTCTCTCTCTTATTTGGTAAAAAAAAAAATATACTAACTGCCGCACTCAGAGACGTCAATTAACTTTAATGAGTATTTAATGTCAAAAAAATTCATTCAAATCTAGACCATAGGCCCGGCAACTAGTTTTGAATTGTCATTTTTTGACGTTAAGTACTGATTAACGTTATTTGACGTCTCTGAGTGCGGCAGTAAGAGAGTGAGTGAGAGCCGCCTTAGACACGCGTTCAAGTGCAGAACTTATGAAAGCTCTAGACAGGTCTTCTAGTAATATTATAGATTTATCTTTTATACCCCTCTTCCATATTAACGGCATATAAACCAATAATGAAGGAATTTTTGTTAGTTGGTTTAACCGAATACACTCGATCAAACATATTTCAGTTGAACAACGTCTTAAAATCTCGAATTCGAAGCGTTGACGGCCCGATGGCTCGTCCAGATAAGATTGATATAACAATTCAGTGAGTACAGATAGCATCTGCAACTGACAAAAATTAAGAATCTTCGATGTCCTAGATGACGGTCCAAGCTAAAATCTCACGGCATCCGACACATTAGTGCTCGTTCATACAGACCGGCTAGGAGGAGAGTAGATTTATATCACGTTTAAATAGGTATTTGGAGTCTTTGTAATAAGGTTTAGTTTTACATTCCACTTGTTTTGTTGTTCAGAAAGCATGAGAGCAAACCACTAAAACTAATCGCTGTTCTTGCCGGTGTAGATTTAAAATTAATTTATTGCAGTCAAGCACTCCCTGAGAGTGGAGACGGCATCTCCCGGGGAAGATATACTGCCGTGGAGAGCCTCACTAGGCGCCCTAGTCGGAGCTTGGAGCGGCAAGCCCGACGGAGCTTCTAAAGGCGCGGATCTTGACTCAGAAGTGCTGTGTTGAAGGCGGAGCGAGGGGGTGAGAAGCGCCCTGGGACACGAGTGTACCTGGTATACCTTATTCGACGGGTGCGGTGTGGCGCGTATGATAAAAGTGCGATCCGATCTTCTCCGCGCCGGTCTGTGTGAACTGACCCTTATAGTCATCCGTCAGTCGTCATATTGAGGGTCTTAATTTTTCCCAAGAGAAGGTATTCAGGTCGACAAATAGCTGAGATGTTATCGGATAGACAGAAGCTAGCCACTAATTGCATTAGATCAAGCGATTACATTTCTGCGAGTAACTCAATTATTTGGGGTTATGGACAGTGGCGCAGTGGCATCGCGCTCGGCCTGTGACTACATAAACTTAGCAATATATGCCAAGATCGGTCATTGGATGGGTGACCAAGAGTATTTACCTATCTCGAGCTCCTCCTGCTCGGAAGGCACGTTATAACCCTCGTGGTTTAGTGAATCGCCCACCGGAATTAAGACCCAGAGGTCCCGCATTTGATCCGCAGGGGTATACAAATTTGTACGGTTGGTGGTAGGACTGTTTTCAAGTCAATAAGATAACCAGCCCCCCTCGTGGTTGAGGGTTCCAGGTGAAGCTCGATTACATCTTTGGCGCGTATCACCACAATCTCCCTTATATAGTCGACTTTTACGACACCCTTGCCCGGCTAGCATGACCACCAAAACACGATATGATAAATAGTCATTTATAATAATAATAATAATAAATATTTTTACACTCACACCTATCATCTAGCCGAAAGTAAGTAGCCTAAGCACTTGTGTTATGGATACTAGATGACGGACATATTTTTAATATAATTATGTATATAAATGTTGAAAATATACTACATAAACATATACACAACCATGATTCGGAAACAAACATTTGTGGTCATCACAAAGTTTGCCCCTACCAGGATTCGAACCCGGGACCTCTTTGGCCAATACCCAGCAATCTGAGCATTCGACCAAGGCGGCCGTCAGTAAAACAAAAACAGTAAAAATAATTATTTTTGACGGTTCAAAACGATAAATGGCTATATCCTAAAGCCTACATGGATTTACATACATACATACATAAATCAAATGAACTAGCAACGTGGATTAACTAGCACCCACGTTTCGCCAACTATGTCAAATCTCATGTAATAGATGGCGAGCCTATTGCCATTTATCAGACACAAAAGTCGCAGTACATTGCTAGGTGGTACAAGAGGAACGCTGCTGCCCATTCCTCATCACTGATTTATCCTTAGTCGCCTTGTACGACACCCACGGGAGAGATTTGGGGATGTGACAGTTGTATTCTATTTTGCCATCACCACACGGCTTTGGTCACCACACCACATTGATTTAACTTATAGATATAAACATTCATCGCTTTAAACTGTCAAAATTCCAATGATTTTTTTACAGCTCAAAGCGTCATATCACTGTCGTATTTCGGCAGTCATGCTAGCCGGGCTGGGGTAAGTCGGGGCTGGCACATGCTGAGTTATTTTTTCGCTCTAAGTAACACAATAACGATGAATACGGCTTACCTCAAGACTATATACAAAAATTAGCTTGGGACGAATTGCAAAACAGATTTTTAATTATTTTTGGTTTTCCTCAACTCGTCCTAAATGGGCCATGGGCACTTGGGACCAGATGACGAACTACCCGCGCGTAGTAGCCAATCGCGATAACGACGAACCACGAACTAAATCGGACACTGCAGGACTCAATCAGCATCCCGTACAAGAAGCCCGCGGCCAAACCGCAAGATAAGATCGAATTCAATATAATTTAACTAAGCGCCATCCATCTCGGTATCCGCGGGTCATCGCAGATGATCCCGGTTCAGCTTTCACTCCCTATCTCTGATTACCCGAGCTTATTGGGAGGCCACTGTGGGGGATTGAGATGTTTGCGAACAGTTTGTTACCCATTTATGTCTATCACAGACAGACGTGGTCAGCGGTGGCGGGCAGATGTAACGTAGGTAACATAAGGCTTTAAGCCTCACTCAAATAGCAGGTAGCGGGATGGAGGCAGTGGGGAACCCGTACAAATTTGACCATGCTGATTTGAATAATTTCCTTATGTTACCTACGTTACAGCTGCCCGCCACCGCTGACCGCGTCTGTCTGTGAACGGCTTTACTAGGGGGAGATAGGGATCTGGAGATGGATATACACCTTCATTTTTTGGGGAATCCTTTAATGGTTCTTTGTTGCTTGCTTACTTAGATTGGTTTTGAATTTTGATTTTATCGACGTAGAGATGTTTTTTTAATGCTAGACATGGAAGCTCTTGGTCTTCATCTCACCTGATGGTAAGTAACGATAAGGACCGAACATGGAATCGAGCTTCACCTGGAACCCTCAACCAACGTAGGGGCTCAGGGCTCTTATCTTATCACGCTTCGTCAATTAGGCTAGGTCCCATGTAATAGGTGGCGAGCCTATTGCCATTTATCGGGCACAAATTCGCAGTACTTTGCTATGTGGTAGGAATAAGAGGAATGCTGCTGCCCATTCCTCATCACTGATTTATCCTTAGTCGCCTTGTACGACACCCACGGGAGAGGTTTGGGGTGGTGACAATTGTATTCTACTTTGCCGTCACCACACGGCCAACACTAATTATCGGAACACAATAATGATGTTAATATTATTATTATGGAAGGAGACAGATTTAGGTGAGATGGTGGTAGCTAGCCTTGAAAAAGTCCTACTACCAACCTAACCGAGTATAAATTTCTAGTCCTCATCGATCGAACCTGGGATCTCGGGATCTTCATTCCGGTGAGCGAGCCACGGTGATAACATTCTATACTGCTGCTGCTGCTGCTTTTGCCGTTGCCGGCCGCCTGCCTGACACTAACCCTCTTAAGGTATGCTGTTGATGGTGGTTTGGCTGCCACCATTCGGGTGCCCCAAGGTACTTATTGGCCTACACCGGGCAATCTCCCTTACTGCCGCACTCAGAGACGTCAAATAACTTTAATGAGTACCTTATGTCAAAAAATTTCAATTAAATCTAGACCATAGACCCGGCAAGAATAGCGACTAGTTTGTATTGTCATTTTTTGACATTAAGTATTCGTTATCGTTATTTGACGTCTCAAATAACTATAGTAACAGACTATATTCGACTTATACGACAACCCTGGGATGAGTCCAAAGAGTACAATGTATGATGAGTCGTGGCTGGCACATTCTAAGTTACTTTTTCGCTCCTACGCTAACGTGGAAGTGATGAAAGACCCTCGTCATAATAAATAGAAACAGAAACAAGAGAATAAAACTTTTCAAAAGTGGCAACAATAGAAAAAAAATAACAAAAAAAACTCCTGCGGTTGGCGAAAAATTTGCAATGGTGACCGAAATCGTTCTCGTAAACGGCAATTTCGCCGACCATAAAACACGTGGAGCATTATGGATGCCGCGGTTCCAAATAACCCACGACTGTTTCATAACACACCTCGAGGCGTGTCATTAGGTCCAAGTTTGATGAAATGAAATGGAAAAAATCAAATAACCGTAATAGCGAAGTATTGCTTAAGAGCTAACGCTTGATTATGATTTGAAGTTGCGCAAGAGCCAAAGCTGCATTTGGACGAACGTACATCGTCATACAATGTTGTACACGCCGTGCTTGCTTAAGGCGAAGCTTCAGCAAACAATAATGTGAATCAACTGCGGTACAGTTAGCCTCGTAAGTAGATTGACACTTTACTATATCACACCAACAACAGCGGTCGAGTGTAATAGTTTTCCAAGTATTGTAGGGAGATGAAGGATCTCTGTTGCTAAGAATTATCAATTGAAATTAATGACAGTCTCTTACTGCGATGTGAGAGACTCTGTTAGCAACTGAAACCGTAAATACATAATCGCAAAAGCAAAACGAATTAATTTCAATCGAGAATTGTTATCTGTGCTCATGGCAGAATGCCGTAAAAGGTGACTAAGTTTTAAAACTCGGCTGAGGAATGGGCAGCAGCTGTTATACCACCAGCAATTATTATATCGACGTATGCATTATACTACATAAACATATACACAGCCATGACTAGAGAATAAATATTTGTGTTCATCATAAAATTTGCCCCTACCGGGTTCGAACCCGGGACCTCTTGGCCAATACCCAGCGATCTGAGCTTTCGACCAAGCCAGCCGTCAATATAGCCGTATAGTGATTTATGTACGATACATAAGATAAACTCAACAGGTCACCAGCAACAGTGGTCGCACGCAGTAAAACGATTTAATTTGTCAATACAACACCGAATTGTAACACTGTTTTTGTCACGAAGAAAGCAAGTTACGCCACCGCAATCGTAATGTACATAATCACTTTTACAAAATAAACAGAGCCGTTCAAGGGGCAGCGGCAAAAAAGATTTGGACGTGGTGGTCTTGTTTTAGGCAAGTACAATAACTTTGTTGACGGTATGAAAAAGTAACGAAGGTTTGTTGTGTTGTCAAAGAACCTTTTGAGAATAAAATTACTGTCCCTAATGCATCAGAACAAAACTATACTTCTTATGTTCCCAGTTTATCTGCGGAGAACGATTCCTTTATCATTTATATCGATCAAACGTCATCAAGCCATCCACTCACACTTTTGAAAAGGTGCTAGTGATAGAAAACAGACGGAGATGACCATGTCGAGAAATCGATGACGGCGGAAATGATTTGGGAGGCAACATTGCAATCCATACAGCTCATGGTTTTGGGTCCTGCCGACGAAGTGAGTCGGACCGCGATCTCCGAGCGCACACCTGGCTAGAAAGACCTTTCCTTTTCGCTGACGATGCAGCGTACGGAAGGTACTTTCCCGACAAATAGAAATCAATCCTAAACTATCCCAAAATATTATGGGCTATCGAGTGGTGGAAGAGGAATCCTTTGATGAACCATTGAAATTAGGAGACTATCCGAATACGCCGGGTGAACCTCAAAATAAGCTACAAGAAAGTGAATCATCAATTGACCTTTTATACATTGTCACAAACACTTTTACCAGCTCCTCTCCGTGCGGGATCATTAAAAATGCATTTGCCCCTAACGCTTTCTAATTAGAGTACAGGGGTGAGCTATTGTAGGCTGCTGCGGCCTGTGGGTTGGGCTATTGACCGGCGAAGGCCTTTGTTTGTCACGACACAAATAATTAGCCACATTTATTTCGGAGACGTGAGTTTCGAAGACATTGTCTTTCGAACTGGTGATGGACGAGTCTCGGTTTGTAATAGTAGAGATTTTGAGATCGATTAAATAATCTATAGGTATGTTGACACGACTAGGCACGGCGAGGGCTTTCACCCTTATATTGTTGACATTCCTACCATTCACACAAATAATTTTCTTCCGCCTTCATAATAGAACATTGATTCAGAATATAAAAAAGTTTTCCTGGCTCAGTACAATTAGTAAGTATTTCTAAGAACCATAGTCCTTAAGCGGATTTCCTTTATTTCAGATTCCATTGCACGGAGAAATACAAAGCATCACTCCATTGCTTGTAAATTTGAGCCACGATATCTCTGGCCAGATTAATGTTTCTGATATCTACCAACCCGATTGCGGAACACGGGTTTAGTTTCGGCGTCAGAACTACTAATTTTTCAGGCCTATTTTGCTTTTTTTTACGCTGGACAGGGAATTTCTTGGCCTTTGACTCACCTGATGGTAGAAGTGACGACAAGGGCCGAAGGTGGAATCGAGCTTCACCTGCAACCCTCAACCATAGAGGGGCTGGCTATCTTATCACAAATTGTCGGAACACAATAACGCTGTAACATTATTACTATATTATAATATTGTACTTAAATCTACTTGGATCAGTAAGGTAAAACACTTCTTTTTCGTCACTTCTTTCTTCTTTCTACTCTGTTTCCAATTTATCTAGGGTCAATGCAATATGTTTCCTCTTTCATTAATATCGGTCAGACGTCATAAAGCCATCCGTTCCCTTTAGATTCATATTATTATCATCCATCACATCGTAGAGGTTAGTGATGAATGAATGTACCTATAGAAATGAGACGGAAAGGACCATGTCGAGACATCGATAAACGGAGAGAGTGATTGAGATGACAACATTCTAATCCATGCTACTCAAGTTTTTGACTTAGGTTTTACGGCCGGCCGCCTGCCTGTGACCTCTCTCTTTGGGCTTGCTGTTGGTGGTGGTTTGCCCTCCACCATTTGGGTGCCATATGATGCTTAGTCGACTTTTACGACAACCCTGGGCTGAGTCGGGGCTGGCACATTCTTCGTAATTTTTTAACTTCCAGGCCAGCATGGAAGCAAGCTCTAACTAGAGTAAGCAATAACTTCTATGCTAATAGCAACAGTTAGTACAAAATCACCGTAATCCTATTATGTGCAACCATTTCCAACATAGCATTGAACGCAAAATGGCTCGCAAATGACATGTGTATTATAATAATATCAGTTACAACATTCAATCAGCCTAACGACTAGTATTACGATGTAACGTTACCTGCGCGGTTCTGCTCGTGCGCACGGTACACGCCGCCTCAGACTTCCTGTGTGCGCAGACGCACCTTTTACTTTCAACTGGAAATTGCACCTGCACTATTTATCCGACGGAAGCCAGGTTTATGATGAAAACTCTGATGGCTTGATTAACTATGGAAATTGGTCCGGGAAGCTTTTAGTGCTGCAGTAATTAAGTTGTCTTGCAAGTCTTTTACCGGCGTCATTAATTGATTTAGATTGTGTCTTCTGACGGATAACGTTGCTTAGAAACAGTTTAAAAATATTTGAATTTTCGATTATCTTTTGCGTTGACCGTACTTTTAACAAAAAGTGCTAACATATTTTTGTGGGTCACAAAGCGTTCCTCAAAGTCATAGTTAAAATGAAATGCCCGGGGTCCCGGAACCAGGGCACAAGGCCTAACCTTAGGTTCGATGTAATAGGTGGCGAACCTATTGCCTTTTATCGGGCACGTTAATCTTAGTATATTGCTAGTATATATTATTATAAGTGTCATAAGAACGCTAAAGAAGGGTAAAGACAGCAACGAGTAATGGTCAGCAGTTTCTATAATACATATATACCTACATAAATCACGCCTATATCCCTGAATACGTGAATTAACACCCACTTTTCTATAATATAAACTACGTACCCGTTAAATAGCCACAGGCTCGCCCCCTATCTCATGGGTCTGAATGCCTGGTTTCATACAGTGTGAGACATCAAAGATAAGGAGAGAGATAGCTCTCATTTTAATTAGTATAGTCTTACGCCTATACTAAGTCGACCAACAACACTTTCATCTTATTCAATAAGAGGCTTTTAATTACCTCAATAAAACCCACGACTCACACAATAATAAATATACTGTCGCTTAGTCAACGATATAAGGTTACTAATTAGCTCCCTTTTCTCACCGATCCGCACTGGGCCAGCGTGGTGGGTTATAGCCCATTCTCCCTATATTCTTCCATTCATAGGGACGGCCTGTGCCTCAGTAGTGGGGACATTAAAAGGCTAATGATGATTAAGAAAACAAGTACATAATTAAAAATTCACGCCTATATCTCCCCAAGGGGTAGGTATAGCTGAATTAACATCCACTTTTCGCTAATTGGGATAGGGCCCATGTAATAAGTGGCGAGCCTATTGCCATGTATCGGGCACGTAAATGGCAGTATATTGCAGGACTTTCACCCGACCATTTCCGATCGCGCAACCGACTTTTCATAGTAAACTATAATTATTATCAAAAATAGGAAGTGAGCCTGAGAAATGTCGTGGACCATAAATTTGCGAAGCCGACAATAGTGCACGAGGAAGTGTCGGACTATAGGAAATCGGCCATTTTCCGTCACATTAGTGGTAGGTACGGTCAGCAAAATAAACACTCAGCATTTTTCCGACGAATTAATGTATAGAAAAGTACCGGGTGAACATGTTCATAAGCCAATGAATGAACGATGATTGGTACTACAATATTCTCTTATCTCTTTGGTTTTACTCTCATTCTAAGTCAACCCACATCCGTTGCCCAGCTTAAATCACATATCGCATATTATTTCCTGTTCTTTTTCACTTTTATTTTTATAATGATCACAAATCTATTAAAAGATGTATTAACATAATACTCACGCTTAGAAAATTATGTTAAGACCCATATTACGAGTCCATTGCCATCTTTCAGGCACGTAAATCACAGTATATTGCTATGTGGTATAAGAGGAACACTGGTGCCCATTACTCACCCCTGTCTTGAACCTGAGTCGTCCTGTGCGACACTCGTGAGAGATTGGGGGTTGTGACTATAATAATAATGTTCTGCACTGCTGTCACCACATGGCAAGGGAATGAATCGATGTTGAAAACTAATTTGTAGACGAAACTGACCCTTTTATGCAGCAGGCCCGTATTAGGCTGACTTCCCTAACCGGGCTAACCGCAAAACACTTTTACGCCTCAACAGTCAAACCACAAACAAGGCATTAGTGAGGATTTCGTTAAAGATAAAGTGTCGTTTAAATTATCTGCCATGGTGGGCCTATTATACCTCCATAAGTTGAATGATGAGAATGAAAAATGTAAATTCAAAACTAGTCATTATTCTTGCCAGGTCTATGGTCTAGTCTGAAATGAATTTTTTTGACATTAAGTAGGTAGGTACTTATTATAGTTAATTATTGTCTGTGGTGCACGTATTGAAAATGGCCAAGTCTTCCACGCTGGCCTGGGAGCGAAAAAATAACGTAGAATGTGCCAGCCCCGACTCATCCCATGGGTGTCGTGAAAGTCGACTAAGGAATATCGCCCGGTGTAGACCAATGGGCACCTTGGGGCACTCGAATGGTGGAGGGCAAACCACCAACAACAGCATACCCAAAGAGGGTTGGTGTCAGGCAGGCGGCCAACTGTAAAACTTAAGCCAATACCCTGCAGTATAGATTGGAATGTTGTAATCCCAATCACTCTCTATATTCATCGGTCTCTCGGTATGGTGTTTTCCGTCTCTTTTCTAAACATTTATTTATCACATTTTCGGTGTAATGGAGGACATAAATCAAAATGGAGTGGATGACTTGATGACATCTGACCGATATTAATGGAAGAGGAAACCTACTGCACCGACCTCAGATACCCAAATAGACTGGGAACAGGACAGGGTATGGAGAAGAAGTCACAAAAGAAGAAGAAGAAGTCAATGCCACTGAAAATATTTTAAAGGCACTATGTCTTCCGTACCTACTCCATAAATTAATAAATAGTTTTATGATGTCCGTAGTAATAGGGTTCTCCCATAATAGTATAAACACAAGGACAGTGTTCAGATAGGTAGTTAAGAGTTCCTATTAACAGTACACCAAACTGAATAAATATACATACATGTTGGTGCAAGTCTTAATAAGTAAAATTGTCATTTTCTCTCTAAAGATTTGCAACCTTATATCGTTTGAGGTAAAGTGCAAAATTGGTTGCGAGAATAAATAGGGTTCAGGACATATTTTACGATATAATCTTACGAGCCCTCGTGACTGCGTTCGAGTTTAATAATGCCAAATGTCAGTTTTCTATTCAGACAATATAGCGTTATGTAACATTTGCTTTTAACTCAAGCTTTTAAATACTTAAATATGAATAAATACATAAATCAAGGGTAATAAGATGTGTTTTAACAACCTCATAAAAAAATAACCGTGCGGTGACGGAGAAAAGAGCCGTGTGGTGACGGCAGAGTAGAGTACAATTATCACCACCGCAAATCTCTCCCGTGGGTGTCGTACGAGGCGACTAAGGATAAATCAGTGATGAGGAATGGGCAGCAGCGTTCCTCTTGTACCACCTTGCAATAGCAATGTCGAAATCGGCGAAACGTGGGTGCTAGTTCACCTATGCCTACCCCTTCGGGGATATAGGCGTGATTTATGTATGTATGTATAAAAAAAGAAAAAGAAGAATCGACTGGCTGAAAGAAACGGGACAAATATTATAGACACTGGCAGACTGATAAAACTGGCAAAGTGAGGACAGCATAATATATATAATAATATAGCAAAGGTGTTCGCCGACGGTCGATAGGACAAGGCAAATAAAAAGGAATAATCACGTATTCATTGTCCCTTTCTACTAATAACTTCTAATTTAAGCACCGGTCACCATAAATCCCGGCTTAAAGACTGAACCATTAACATGACAAACCAAAGCGGTAGACGCAGTTAAAGGCGTACCTTCACGTAACATTACGTGCTCACTGCTTGACTTACGTAACTCGCTTACAGCGTAAATCTCATGCTCGGGGCACGGACTAGGCTCATTACGCTATTGACTTAGGCAAATCAGATGATCTTAAGATGAGAGTACAAATGTCACGATAACTGCCATCGTTTCTTAGGAACTGTGACATTATGCAACAAACATGTAACAGAAACAACGCACACCCTGAACACTGGCCTATAAAAACTATGATGGTTTTGGTGAAATCAAAAATTCATGATTGTTTAATTTATTTTCGAGTTTTTTATACATTTTGCTTTGCCGAACAATTTGTATGGGTAAAGGAAGGAACAACAAAGAAAGTTTGAAGTTAAAAAGTTGTTAGAAAAAGTTTAAAAATTTTTAGTGATACGGGAATCGAACCCGCGTCCTCTGCAATCAATGCAATATATAGCTCGGCCAAACAAAACGTCTTGGTTGGCCGAGTGGTATAGGCATCTGCCCGGATTTCAGAGGGCGCGGGTTCTATTCCCGCATAAAGACTATAATTTTAGAACTATTTCTAACCACAATATTATTTGTACTAATTTTTCTAACATTTACTGCCGCACTCCGAGACGTCTAATAACGTTAATGAGTACTTAACGTCAAAAAATGACAATTCAAATCTAGTCGCTATTCTTGCCGGGTCTATGGTCTAGATTTGAATGAAAATTTTTGAGATTAAATACTCATTAAAGTTAATTGACGACTCTGAGTGCGGCAGTTAGACAATATTCAAATTAAAATACTAACAAACGTTGCGTGCAATTAAATAAATTATTAAATAAAAATAATTTATCTGCGTATCATGCTGACCGTACTAGGCAACCTGCATTGAAGGCGTTGGTTAACCAAATATCAAACATACAAACAAACAGGAATACCACAACGAGCCAATAAGCCAACACGGGTTAAGACGTCTTCGTGCCGTCGCAGGGCAAGCATCGAACTCGTGACCCTCCAGCGAAAGTCGAGAAAATGCCATCTAGAATTACTGCAGCCAGGTTACGTCGGTATTATTTCATTTTCCGCGTTGACCCCGCTAACGAATGTCGCCGGGATCTTGTTTGCATTTAGCATGTGTAGTAATTTGTATAGCCACTATTATTTTGATTTTGTTTGAACACTAGTGGTTGCAAGCGGCTTCGCTTACGTTAATGTCGGTTGTTATATAGCCTATATATAGCCTTCCTCAATAAATGGACTATCCAACACAAAAACATTTTTTCAATTAGAACCAGTAGTTTTTGAGATAAGCGCGTTTAACCAACCAACCAAACAAACAAACAAACTCTTCAGCTTTATAATATTAGTATAGATTATTAACCACATTTATTTTTATACAAAAAAAAATGTAGTCAATCCCGCATGAAGACAATTTTTCGAACTTTATCTGGCTACAATTTTTCTTTCTCTAGCCATGTTCATGATTTTGTTGGATACATTCCAATCCATACTGTTTGAGATAGTTTTACCAGTCATTCTCCCTTCCTAACATCAACCCTCGTTCGGTATTACGACGCCGGAAACACACGGAACCTTATAATACATACATACATACATAAATTACGCCTATATCCCCGAAGGGGTAGGCAGAGGTGAACTAGCGCCCACGTTTCGCCAATTATGTTAGGTCCCATGTAATAGGTGGCGAGCCTTTTGCCATTTATCGGGCACAAAAGTCGCAGTACATTGCTATTGCTAGGTGGTATAAGAGGAACGCTGCTGCCCATTCCTCATCGCTAATTTTATAATGTTTTCTAATTAAACAAACGGACTAATGTAAACATAACAAGAGATCGGACAATGGGTTTCCCATGGCATTTCACGGGATCCATACAGCACGCACGTTTCCCTGTAGGCACAAGAAACTAAGGAAATCACGATCTCTGTCTGACTGCGGCGTTGTTTTTGTCACTTTCCGCGTTGATTCACAATGCGACTATTTTTACGCACTTTCGATGCCGTTTGATTGCGTTCAATTATCGATTGTGATCGATTTGCACAAATAAAATTGTTTTTCACGTCGAACTTACTAAGCTGGGAGTCGATAGCGTGTTCGGTATTCGGCTGAGGAAGTTAATATATATCAGAGCAGAATAATGGTTATAATCGTCTATTAAAATAATTGTAAAACATAACAATTTTCACGAACGCACAAAAGAAACGAATAATTCCATTTCAATGTTCCATCCTCGTGTTGATTGCTCACCGCGGCAGGTTATTCGGACCACTATTATCTTATCACGTGAAAGTGAATCCAATTCGATACCTATTACAATCTTAGAAACTCGACAAAACGTCCAAATTCGCCATTGCCGAAGCGAATTCGGGCAACGCGCCACTTAAAGGAATCCATTGCGGAATAATTCACGAAATCGCCAACCGCAAATCGATACGAACTTATCTAATAACAATATTGATCTCCGGGCTGATGTAACGATTAATGTTTTTTTCGACTGACAGCTAGCTGGCTCGTCATCATCATTTATTTATTTAAAAAGGCTTACCAACTAAATATCTTATACACACACAAGAATTTTACATTTGATGATGACTTAATCAGTACTAATCGCACTCAGAGCGTCAATATATTAACTTTAGTATAATTAATTTCCAAAAATTATGATCATCAAGGAAGGTTTTATGTCAAAAAAATTTAATTTTATGCTAACAACTTTTATCTTTAGCAATATTTCGTAAAAATAAAAACGTACGTCGCCAGTTTATAATAATAGTTACAGCATATCCAAAAATTATTAATATTGGACTATGCTTTACGGGGTGAAAATTGTTACTTATCGCTTTTTGTACTAAAATTTACAGCTTCACAAGGAGTTCATTCCGGAATAATTCACGAAATCGCCAACCGCAAATCGATACGAACTTATCTAATAACAATAATAGCAATTTATTGATCATTGGACTGATGTAACGTAGAATGTTTTTTTTACGACTGACAGCTCTACACAGATGTAATGCGTAAAGGTCTCTACCCACTGGACCGTTCCGTCACCCGCCATGCACGGAGCGTACGATACTTGTGATGAATGAATGTATAGAGAAGAGACTGAACGGACCATGTCGAGACACCATGTAAGGTTTTGGCTTAGGTTTAATAGCCGGCCGTCTGCCTGACAACCCAAAGAGAGAGAGAGTTTCTTTGGGTATGCTGTTTTTGATGGTTTGCCCTCCACCAACTTCGGGTGCCTCAAGGTGCTTATTGGTTTACACCGGCAAACTCCCTAGTCGTCTTTTACGAAACCCATGAGATGAGCCGGGGCTGACACATTCTAAGTAATTTTTTTCACTCCCAGGCCAGCATAGGAAGCACGGAGCGTATCCGTACCGGCAAAATGTTCGAATATCCTTTTTATACAATTTACTTAGTGAATCAACGCTTACTAGACCGTTCTGTCACCGGCCATTCAAGTAGTTGAGTTGCAAGTACCGGCATTGAATTCTAGTCAAATATTGTGCGGATACGCTCCGGGCATGGCCGGCGACGGAACGGTCTAGTGGGCAAAGACCTTTATACAGATTAAATTATTTTCGCACCGGCTAATATTTTCGTTCCGTCATCTGTTTTAAAAATGACTTTGGTTCGTCTTGTTTCGTCTGATGACTTGGCGTTTGTTCCTTAAATTTTTATTTAAGCGCCCATAACTTAGCACTGGGCAAACTTTTAAATTTTTTAGTAATCGTGCTTTGATTCCGTTTCTAAAACCAATCTAAGTGTGTGTTCATCTTTTGCTGTCATTTCGCTTCTATAAAATAATGAAAGTTTGTATCGAAATCCGTCTAGTGATTTGGTGGTAGAGTGAGGGGTAAGCTTCTTGGTCTGGTGTTTATAAGATTTTCCAATGTTTACCCCATTTAAGACGGAATGAAAGGGAAACCCGCTAGAGCGTTGCATGTAAATAAAAGTTTCAAAGAAGGTGTCGTAACAGCTAATTGTTTCTTTTCCATACAATAAAAGGGAATGATTTTCTTAAAAGTCATAAAACATAATCGACAGTGTTTAACACATATTTTGCTCTATACTTTAAGTAAGTTTCATGTGTGTATTTAACTGCCGCACTCAGAGAGCAAATTGAAATTTGAAATCCAAATAAAGTTTAAATTCGAAATTAGAAAATCTGTAAATTATAAAAGCATAAGCGAAGTTAACTATAATATAATTAATTATTATTTTCTTAGCTACAGATTCTGTAATCACATTTTCTTCGCGTTGTCGACGAAAGAAAAAAGGTCAGAGACTGAAGTCAAAGGCGATTTCGAGAAACTGGCCAATTAATAGTTCTGGTGACGACGAGGCAGTCGATCGAAGCGTGAACAACACTATTTATTTGTTGGCTTTCTTCGCAAAAAGCGGCGGCAGTTCGATAACAATTGTAACAGTTTGGTAACTGCCATGGCAGTCGTGGATTGAGACGCCTGCTTCGTTCTCGATCAGATAGCGACGACACACCAATTGTTTATGTTCCAAGGCTGTGTTTATTGAAACTGTTTAAAAACCGAACTAAGGAATAAACAGTGATGAGGAATGGGCAAAAGCGTTCCTATTATACACTAGACTTTTGTGCCCGACAAATGGCAATAGGCTCTCCACCTATTACTTGAGACCTAACATAATTGGCGAAACGTGGGTGCTAATACACCTCTGCCTACCCTTTCGGGGACATAGGCCTGATTTATGTATGTATGTGTGTATGTTTAAAAACCTGTGCCTATCATAACATAGAAGTGTCGTGTGGGCGCCAACAAAAGTTCCTGATCCGGCTCGAAGGACCAGAGGAACTTGAGTGGGTGCTAAAAGTAGCATACACCGCCTACATGATATAGTGGTTCATCCACCTGAATTACATCAGGTCCCGAGTCCAATCCCCAGGGGAGTACAAATTTTTACTCTGTTTGGACTTCCTTCAAGCCTAGCTATTTACCAGTATCTTATCAAAATCTGTGGCCATAGTTAGTATGTTAACAGCATTATTGTGTTCCTAAATTAGTGATAAGATAGCCAGCCCCTCTGTTGTAGTCCAGATGAAGAAGCTCGATTCCATCTTCGGACCTCATCGTCACTTACCATCAGGTGAGATGAAGGCCAAGAGCTTCCCTATCTAGCAAAAAAAATCTGTCCCTTGTTATAAATTGTAAGTGTAAGTATTAGCGTCAACACAAGTTTTTGATCCGGCTCGAAGGACTTACCAATTAATTTACGTCCCATGTAATAGGTGGTGGGCCTTTTGCCTTCTATCGGACACAGAAATCGCAATATATTGCTAGGTGGTATAAGAGGAACACTGCTACCCATTACTGATCGCTGTCTTAACCCTTACGACACCCGCGGGAGAGATTAGGGGTGGTGGCAATTTGTATTCTACTCTGCCGTCACCACACGGCTAACAGAATAAGAAAATAAATCTACAAGAACTATGAAGAAAATTGTGGTCAGAATGAGTTTCCAAAATTTTAATTATTTTGATATAATATATAATTTTTGGAGCTTTTTATAACCACAATTTTTGTCCTAATATTTCTAACATATAAATGTTCAAATTAAAATCGAAAATTATTGTGTATTCATTGAGTAAGTATTAGAATTCTTGATAATTCTTTATTGTAATCGTGTCATGTTTATGTAATTTTTAATGAATTTTGGTTTAAAGATAAAAAAGAACTCTATTGTTTTTTATATCTATCTATCATGCCACAATACGATTGCGGGTTCAATTGATTGATTGCAAATAAAAACTCCGAATGCGGATACGGCTCAAATATCGGAAAAATAGCAATAGATTCCAATCTGACATTGTAATAGCCTCAAGCGGACCTGTCGTGACTATCACACGTAATGGCCATCGACACGTTCCGATATTTTAATACTTTTAATAACAATCACGACGCAAAGTTCTCGGCGTTTGGGTGATAATTATGTTTTTAGGGTTGGCAGTTTTATTGTGTTGTCATAATTTATTTATTATGTTGCTTTTATGCATAATGAAATTTTTGTCTTTTAATCATTATTACGATTAAACACAAATTAAAATGACAATTCATGAGTCTTCCAACCATACTTCCTATAATAGTTTCGAAGATGTGTAATAATAACTATCTGTGAATATTTTTTATTTTCTCTGAGGTAAACTAAGTCGGTAAGGTAAATTAACTACTCAGTATTCCGTACTTTTGATTTGAACCTTATCGATAATTTATTTGAGGAAAGAGATGAGATATTCAACTAATACTAATAGATAGAAACCTGTGTGTGAAAAAAAGGGGAGTTCATGCTAAGCTCACGTCTAATAGAGGAGAGTGGAAGAAGAAGACATGTTGTGCCGACTCTACTTAGAGTAGGATAAGGGCAGGAAGAAGAAGAAAGAAGACTAATAGATAGAAGCCTATTAGTTGAAAAATTACAAATGGCTTTTATAGACATAGATATGTTACAGTTAACTCTTAACCAGTCTAAACCACTTTTTACTTACACCATATTAACCCAACCTAACCGACGAAAACTATTATATGATTGAAATGTAAATATTAATTAAAATTAAATAAATAATAAAAATGTTATTATACATAAATCCCCCTACTTATGTTTTGACCAGTTAAGATATCAGTCAAAAGAGGTTTTTACTAACTAAGGCCTTCTTTCATCACCTCTTGTTAAGTTCTTAAATTAATCATGATAAATTCATATAAGTTCTATAATTTCGAATATATCTTGAATTTATCGTAAAAGTTCTATGTAAAGGATCTCTAGTAGTTGCAAATTGTAAAATAATTTGGGTGTCTATTAAGTAATTAGTATTCAAGCTTACATATTTATTTACAGATCCTCTTTAGTCGAGAAATTCGATAGCACTAGTGATTTAAAACATTTGGCTGTCATTGAATTCACTCTTAAAACTGTGATAATGAAGATCGCTATAAGCAAAAAGATCAACACCCTTTGTTTAAATGGTTATGGTTTTTGTGCAAGTATATTTGTAAAACTTCTTGATACACAAAAAGATAATTTAATGAAAATTATTTAAAAACAGCACCAATTCGATGGCGTAAATCGTAAAATACAAAAAATATTAGGCTCTTTTGTTTTTCTGAAACGAATATCAACCAGCTATTCGTAGTATTAACAAATTGCTTAATTACATAATTTTGGCCTGAAATACTTCCATTTTTAATTCCACGTTTATTTTCAGTACCACTTTTATTTTCAGTACCACGTTTATTTTCAATACCACGTTTATTTTAAATTTTGACAACCCTAACAAAAAGGCGAGATGCACTTTGTGAAAACGTCTTATTTCGTTGGAAACCAGATGCCATTACAGATTCTGACGAATTATTGTTATCCGATAAAAGTGAAACTAGTCTCCGGGCGTGTTCCTGTGCCGGGTAATGAGCTGCCTGTTGGGGACTTCCAAAGCTTTGGACCCTGAAGAAAGCTGCCTTTGCATGGAGTATTCAATAGCGTACGAAGCTTAAGTGGTACAAAGCAAAAATGGCTCCTAATAAACCTTATCAGGTAGACATACAGGTACACATGTGTCTGGGTAGGCGGAGTGGTATAGGCATCCGTCCGGATTGCGGAGGACGCGGGTTCTATTCCCGCATCAACACTATAATTTTTTGAACTTTTTCTTGGTTCACACATACATACAGCATATCACGCCTATAATCCCCGAAGGGATAAGAAGCTTATTATCACCCACATTTTGCCAAGTATGTTTGCTCCCATGTAATAAGGGGCGAGCCCATAGCCATCTATCGGGCATGTAAATCGCAGAGTAATACTAGTATTGAACCCTTAGTCCTTGTACGACACCCGTGATAGAGATCAGGGGTGGTGACAATTGAATTCTGCTATGCCGTTACCAAATGGCTAAGCATTTAACAGATAATAGCAGCTAAATAAAAAATACTTGAAATAATAGCACAGTTAACACAAAATCTCACACAATAAGAAATCAATCAATAGTCCTTAGCTGAATTATACAATGCAACTAGGCACTAGTGTATGTCTCCGTATCCCCTTCGGGTATATAGGAGTGGTCTATGTGTATGTACGACTTTATGTAATTGACACGGTCACCTATCGGAGTTATGGTGTAGGTGCACTTACGCGATATGCTACCTAAACGTACAATGATGTTCTGATCATGATCGGGGCACGCAGGTCATATCAATGGAATCATAAAATTAGTTTCTAAATAGTTTCTTTACTGAGCCGAACTCTAATGTCTCATGGCAAAATAGGTTCTCTAATATCTTTATCCATTTCCGGTTTGCTAGGAATTTTAGAATATAGATTGGTTCCTTGAACGTAATTGTTTTGAAACAGGGTTTCGTAGGTAATATTAACGTGACTTTATTATACCGTTCTGTTAAGGTAGCATAAATTACTTTCAGATGTATAGTAAAATTACTTAATTATATAACTAATATCCATCATTCGCTGGCCCTGTTCCCAGATTATCTGAATTCGGCGAAATTAGTTTTACCCTCTACACATTGGAAACTTTATAATTATAGTATATTTTTGTGACAAATGGCAATCAATAAATTTTTGTATTTTTCCCCATGTTATGGAATTGTGTGTGTATTTTTAATGTAACAATTTTTTCTAGAGCAATAGAAACTGCTACGATGATTTGTAAATGCTATTTTTCTAGAAAAAAATGTTACTAATCGAAATATTAAAATATAAAAACAATATTTTTTTTATCTTTTAATATTTCGGTTTAAGTTTTAAGATGTTTAATTGCGTGTTTGCCTGCCTGTCTGTCTTAGAACTATTAGATTAACTAATAAACACTCCTAAATTGTCTAGGACAGTCGAAATATACTAATATTAGATTTTTCTGAATGATTGGATAAATTTTCATATTAATTTTCAGTTTCATTGTTAATAGAAATACAAAAAGGTCGCTCACCCCTTGGACTGTAAGCTCCGACCTCCAAAAGCGCTAAAAGCACCAAGAGCGCGTAAACGAAGCGCTTAAGGAGCGCCATAATCACTTCAATAAACGTATCCTGCACGACACATTACCACAACCGATTTATTCGCGGCCAAAAGCAATTACTCAAGTAAAAGTTTACGATATATATTTTTTTGTTTACAAACGTTCCGGTGTCGCAAGGCGTCCTATTGAGGCGGTGTCCAAATTAGAAATGGCCGGAAAAAAGCGGTGTTGCGCGCGCGATGTTATTATTGACTGACTGTGTACTGTTTTTACTTTTTTTCGTGCGCCGGCGCAGCCGCTTGATATCCCCACTGGGAAATGCTGTGGTTGCATCTGCGGCGTCGCCAACCTTTTGTCCTTGCATTAACTGAACTCTGGCATAATAATCAATACTACAACAAACTTTATTTCGTTTTTATGGAACGTGTTAAGGTTAATAACAAAGACTAAGGGCCGATTTCACCGCAGAAATTAAACGCGATCAGTTGAAATTGAACTCGGTTTACGCTCTAAACTGAGTTCCGCTACCAAGTTTGCATTAATCAAAACCAAGTTTTATTAAGCTCAGTTTCTATGGGAAACGGTGAAATCGGCCCTAAGACTCGAATATGGCAATCGATTGATATTACGAATATAACTATATTAGATTTGTTTTGTTTATCAAAGATAAACTTACATCCACAATATGTCGAAGACGTCTCTTATTATTATAATATATATTAAAAGTTTATCTCTACATGTAAATTCCAAGTTTTCAAGTAAGTGACTAAATCATAATAATCATCTGCCACGGAGATAAAACTCTGCAATGAAAGTCAAAATAACCATTGTAGAAAACTATGCCTATGCTAATACTTCACAAAATCACTAATGATGGAAAAATGCACATAAAATAATATGTCCAAATAGTTCAAAAATTGTCCTATCACTCAAGTAGACCCCGGAGTCTATATTATTGGTAATGATAACTGAAGAATGACTAGTGTCACTAGCCTGCAATAAATGGAAAATAGCGTCTCTTCGACTATATGTGACGAACTTATTAATTTCTATGCAACCATCCTAATTTTTTGTACATACATAATCACGCCTATATCCCCGAAGAGGTCGGCAGAGGTGAACTACCACCCACGATTCGCCAATTATATTAGGTCCCATGTAATAGGTGGCGAGCCTATTGCCATTTATCGGGCAAAAAAGTCGCAGCACATTGCTAGGTGTTATAAGAGGAACGCTGCTGGCCATTCCTCATCATTGATTTACCCTTAGTCGCCTTGTACGACACCCACGGGAGAGATTTGGGACACTTTTTTGTGGGACACTTTATTATTTCCAATTGGTTTCCAATTTCCGATTGATATGAATACTTACATTTTTAGCAATTCAGATTTTATAATTGTCACCAGAAGTTGGAAGCACCTGGCCATAGAGAGTGAAATGAAATGTCAGCGGCGCGTGCGCAACGGTACAGCGGACGCGGTCGCAGTCGCCGGGCGACCGCGAGCACGTGCGCTCGCGTTCATCAGCCATGAATACATAAAATTACATACATGTATACATAAATCATGCCTATGTCCCCGAAGGGGAGTCAGAGGTGAACTAACACTTAGTTTTTGCCAATTAAGCTAGGTCCCTTGTAATAGGCGGCGAGCCTATTGCCATTTATCGGGCACAAAGGTCGAAGTACATTGCTAGCTCATCAATGATTTATCCTTAGCTATGATTATAATATTATATTAATTATCCTAACTTAGGATTCGTACGTAAAATAGCCCTATAATAAAAGTTAATGGTGGCTTGCTATTGCGTAAACTAAGCAATCTTTGTTATAACCGATAATTGAATGGGTGACCAAAAATATATTATGTCTAGCTCCTCCGTGCTTCGGAAAGCGTGTTAAATGTTGGTCTTGGCTGTACCTGCAGTCGTCAGTCCTATATTATTCCAACCATAGGGAAGGTATTTCCTGTGCTCCAGTAGTAGGAACATTAAAGGGCTGATGATGATGATTGCCATCATTATAAGCTATATGTGTCATGTCGTGTGGTGACAGCAGAGCTCAGGTGACAATAATAATTTGCGAAACGTGGGTGTTAATTCACCTCTGCGTGATTTATATATGTATATACTGTTTATGACAATTTTCATTTACTTAATTTTTCATGAAAATAGGTGAACATAGCTAATTAATAAAAATTAAATGCACATTTATCCTTTATTCTTAAATCCAAATCTCTCCTCAATCACGTACTAATCTTACATCGATTATAGAATGATATATTATTATAGATCCATTTCGAATATTAAATTCACAATGCCATCTGTAACTTGTTACAAAAATTACTTGTCACATAACGTGTCCACTGCCATCTACCGATGATCCAGGGAACTAAGTGAACATCGACTTACTTAGTTCTTCAATATGCCGTTGTAGCGCTGCTCACAGCTGCACAAATTGCAATTACGGAACTTTTCGTGTGTCTCTTTCGCTCTTAACTACAACGTTAGTGTTAAAAGAGACAAAACGTTCCGTGTCAATGCAACGCAACGTAAACATGTAAATTGTCAGTTGTGAGCTACATTCCACGGTGGCGGGTTATGTTAGTTAGACTTCCGAATTAGTTTGTAACATACCGAAATATTTGTTGGATTTGTGAAACAAAAAACCATGTAGTGTTCAAATAACGTTATTGTGAATAAATGTGCCAATACTTGTGTCAAAAAGGTAGATGGTGGGATGTCGCAAAGTTGTGTGGTTAACGGTATTGAGTTAGTGGTTCGTGAACTTTAGTTTGTCTTGGCGATTTCGAAGGTGCCTATGTGAATGGAAGCCTGTTCTTGAATAAGCACAGGATGCGTCACGTGTGATTTTCGCACAAAAGGGTCTGTGATGTGAGTATTCAAGAAGATGGTTCACGAGTTACAGTTAGAATTTAAAGATAATTTTGTATGATTCACCCTTTAATTTCCTAATAAAACATTAACCTACTGCCTCTCGTGCTTATAAACACCACTACCCCTTATCCTTACTAGTAACTAATCACTTAATCAGTCAGTATTGCTAAAAGTACATTCTTGATCTATGACACTCTAAGTTTCAAAATACTCGGCACAGGCAAAGCTAACGACCTTGAGTTTAAAGGTCCACTTTGCCATTCCCCTCTTGTCAATCGCTCTGAACTTATTGTGGCACTAATGATTCATTTCTGAGGTAAAATAGGAGAGGTGTGCATTGTGCGACTGTTTAGAGATCCGAAACCGGTTAAATAAAATCTGTCGCAAGAACCTCTCAACGGTTCTGAGTGAGCCATGTAACTCTAAATATTTTAACACACTTTGTTCATATTCAAATGGCTTTGTGATCATTTGAATAGGACAAGTGTATTGTGCAGACTTTCTCTTGACAGCGACAGCTGAAAAACTTGAATCGCGACCCTAGACTGGGCTGACCTGCGGCTACCGTTCCGTCGTGACTGGTATTTCTAACAATGGCCTAAGTAGCAGCTATTTTTTCAACACTAGTAATAGAATTTGCCAGAGTTTTTGGTAATAGAATGTTAATACATTTTGAATTAAGTACATGACTTTACATTTTGCTCCCCCAATCTTTGACAGTAGGTACCTACTGTGTAGATTATTGATCGAACCATTCGCTTTCTGACTGGTGTTAGTAAAGTCTTTAGCTTATCTGTATACAATTTCAAGAAAAGCTTAGAGTAACGTCAAACTTAAAAACTTAGTTGATACAGTGCATCGTAAATACTGCAGATATTGTAAAGATATATGAATTGTAACAACAATTACATTATATGGGATTATCAATAGTTAATTAAAGCAATAATGAAATAACACAGACGACCAATCACCATGTGTCATGACTATCGATACAGGGCAGGACCCTGTCCTAGGTTTATCCTCTGCAGTCACCACAATCGTTTAATACAGTGTCTTCTTCTTCTCCCTGCTATTTTCCCACTTTAAGTGGGGTCGGCACAACAATGTTTTCAACTTCCATACTCTGCTTTTAGAAGTGAGCTCAGCATGTCTTTCACACAATCCGTCCATCGCTTCTTCGGTCTTCTTCTCATTCTAGCTCCATCCACATCCATGTTTAACATACAATTAGTTATGTAACATTCATATCTTCTCATCACATGCTCGTACAACCTGTTGCTTCTCATTTTTCTATTATAGACGCTACTTTTAAACTTCACAATCGTTTATAGGCACAATCTGAATAATCATACAAAAAATTTAAGAATAGATTTAATAAGTGGTTTAACTTGGTACGTCATCTCCATGCATCACGCCTGATTTCCAAAACCGATGACCTTAAAGTCAGGTAAGTACCGTTGACACACAAATGTCCGTGAAGTATACTAACCCATTTTTAATAATAAAGGCCAATTATTAAGAGATTAATTAATTTGCAGTCAGATACAATTGTTAAGAGCAATCAATAAAAGAAAAGAAATAATTGTAGAAACAAAATAATTAACGATCATTTTAATATCATAGTTAATTAATGTTACACAAATCATTAACGCTGATCATTGCAAGTTGTAATGTTTCCGGGAACTCAATTAATTTTGAGGAAATTCATGAAGTCGCTCAAATATTTATCTTTAATTGGGTCTTACATAGGTATTATGTCTAGACATTATTTACAAATCAGCCAAATTACCAACCAAGTATGACTTCTGAATTTCAGCATTAAGCATTTCCCTCATTTCATGGATGGAGATGAATTTTGTAAGTAATGCCAATGATAAGGTTTTAGATCTGCAATTATTGACAAATGTAGGAAAGTTCATCAACAAAGTAAACGACACTTGATAAAGAAATGCCACCTATAGCATGAGATTGCTAAGCATGTCGAGCTTAGTTACCCACCTACTAATACGAGATTCTTTCGATACAACGAGTTCATTGCAGAACAGGTTTATCATAAAACTCGAATCCAACGGCTACATTAATCTTAACGGCTAAAAATTTGGCGTTTTAAACAAATCGTACGGAAAATCAATCACTATTTACCAGAAACAATCTGTAGATATTTAATGATGCAGGAAATTAGGGCAATAAAAAAAATATGTTGCACTTCTATAGAAACTATTATTTTATTAAAAAGGTCAAACATTCACGGTTTCTTCAATTGCAAATCACAATATGAACTTAATGTTTAAGCATTGGTATGAACTGATAAAAAAAAGCTCTGCATTTCATTCGTCTAAATCTATTGTAATAGTGACGCGATATTGAACAACAAGCATCAAATCATCCATATAAATCAGAATATAGCGATGTAACGTTTCGACTTCAACTACTTTCCTATGTTTACACAAACTTTCATGTATTGCTTAATAAGTCCATAGACAGAAGTGACCAAGGGCTACCTGCCTCCGAGCTACTACGTAATGTTGTCTAGTTACCGGCTGCATAGCAAGATGCCGTTGGTGTACCAAAGACTTGTATAAGAGTTTGTAAAGTGTCACAATCTTAACTGTTCGATTATTTCAAGATACTCGTATTATGTCCTTGAAATAAAACACTTTAATATTGTAAATTAGCATTTACTTGTACGTTACTTTACTCAGGTTCTCTATGACATTAGGTCTCAGATGACAGCAGTCAAAATGGTGGGAACGTAGCCTACGTTCCGAAACGTGATACATGACATTCGTCCCCTTTTTTTAAAAACTAAGCCTTAACAATCAATATAACAATATAATTTAACAATTGAGAATAACCATTTTTTATTTTTTATAAGTTTAATCTATCTGGTACTCTTCTAACCCGTTGAGATCTCCTGACCTCTATCTCCTCAGCTCTATCATTAGATTCTACCTCTTGTTCCCCTTCCTTTAGGTCTGTTGTAGATTGAACAGGGTCAACAGTGTCCAATGGGACATCAGATGAAACATCATGATTTAATGGTAGGACTGGTAGATCACTCTGGATTTTTTCACTTCTAGGAATTGCATAATTTAAGTCTTGAGGTACTTCTTCTCCTGGTAGAGATTTACAGGTATACCGGGGTCTTAGGGCTGACACATGAACATATTTTAAAACATTACTGAATTCCAACTGAACTATGTATCTTACTGAACTTAAACATTTAGAAACTGTTCCTTTTAACCATTCATTATTAAAATCCTTATTACCTAAATTTTTACACCATACTTTGTCTCCAATGTTAAACATATTGCATTTCTTAATTTTTGTAGAAATTGCTTTTTTGGTAACTATATTAAAAGGTTTGATTAGTTCAAAACGGGTCCGAGGTTTATGCTTAAATAATACTTCACTAGGTGATAATCCAGTAGCATTTGGGGTATTCCTATAGATAAATAAAAATTTTTGCAGTAATATTTCCTTGGAAAGGTGGCAATTTTGTTTCTCTAATCTACTTAGACTTCTTTTAATTGTTTGAACACTCCTTTCTGCTATTCCATTTGATTCTGGATGATATGGGGGACTTTTAAGTGGTTCACATCCATTTGCCTTTAAAAACTTAATTAATTCTATTGAATTAAAGGGTGGGCCATTATCACTAACGAATTGAGCAGGTATACCCATAATTGCGAAAGTTTTACATAATTTTTCTATTACTTTATCTACGGTTGTACTGCTCATAATGTGTACATCCAGCCATTTGGATGCAGAATCCACAATCAGAAGGTACGTACTGGATTTATAATGAAAAAAATCAGCATGTACCCTTTCAAAGCTTTTCTCACTTTTTTTCCAAGGAATTAACACTGATGAATTTACAAAATTACGACTGGCTTGACAAATTTCACAACTAGAAACCAGCTTCTCAATATCTTCTCCTATATTTGGCCACCAACAATACTCTCTTAATAACATTTTTGTTTGAACCATACCTTGATGAGTTTCGTGAAATAAGTTTAAAACTTTTTCTCTTAAATTGCATGGAATAATAATTCTGTTACCCCACATTAAACATTTTTGTTCTAAACTTATTTCCGAACGTTTACAAAAATAAGATCTTAACCCTTCGTCTCTCAATTGATTTGGCCAGCCAGTATTAACATATTCATAGACTTTACTAAGAATAGGGTCTCTTCTTGTCATTTTCGCAATCTCCGTGAAATCAATAGGTATTTCATCCTTAAAGTTAAAATAATTGATGCTTTCTTCCACATTTACTATCTGAGGCAATGGAAGTCTAGACAATGCATCAGCATTACCAAGAAGGGATCCTTTTCTATACAAAATATTATATGTATACCCCGATAACAATAAAGCCCATCTTTGTATTCTAGCGTTAGCGGTGACTGGTATTCTTTTCTTAGAATCAAAAATATATTTTAAAGGCTGATGATCTGTTACAATATTAAACCTACGGCCATACACAAACTTATGAAATTTTTTTATTGCAAAAATAATTGCCAAGGCTTCTTTTTCTACTTGCGAGTAATTTTTTTGAGCGCTATTCAATGTAGCGGACGCAAAGGAAATTGGTTCACCATCTACCTTATGACTTAACACTACCCCTACCCCATAGTCACTTGCATCTGTGGTTACAAACAGTTCTTTTTTACAATCATAGTGTACTAGTAAGTTATTACTTGTAAGTAACTTTTTACTGATTTCAAAGGCAGCTTCACATTTCTCCGACCACACAAAGGGTACTCTACTTTTTAAAAGTTCATGAAGAGGAGCAAGGCAATCTGACAAATTTGGTAAAAATCTTCCATAGTAGTTTAAGAGACCAAGATAAGCTTGTAACTGTGAAACTGACTTGGGGGAAGGTGCTGATACTATGGCTTCTACTTTTTTTGGTAAGGGTCTTATTAAATGGCCCAAAAATTTAACCTCATTACTAAAAAATTGACATTTATCTAAATTAACTTTGACATTGTACTGTTGTAACCTACTTAAAACTTGTGATAAATTTGTAAAACAATTAGATATATCTGTTCCCTTGATTACCACATCGTCGATAAAACATTTCACATTTTCTAAGCCCTGCAGAATTTGGTCCATCACCGATTGAAATATGGAAGGTCCACTAGATATACCAAACTGTAATCGCGTTGGTCTAAATAGCCCCAAATGAGTATTGATGGTCATATACTCACGTGATGATTCCTCCAATAACAATTGCTGGTATGCTCCAGTTAAATCAAGGACACAAAAGATAGAACCTCCAGATAACTCAGCAAATATATCTTCTGGAACAGGTAATGGGTAATGTTCAAAATCTAACACTTTATTCAATGTCACCTTATAATCTACACAAAGTCTCAGTCTTCCATCGGATCTCTGTGCCAACACAATGGGACTAGCCCATTTACTATATTTTACTTGTTCAATAATACCAGCTTTTTTAAGACTATTTAACTCAATTTCAACATCTTTCTTCTTAGAATACGGAATTGAGTAGGCCTTGTGAAATATCGAATCAACACCTTCTTTTAACTTTAAACTGGCCTTGTAATGTAATATGTGTGATGATCTGTCCTTTTCAAATACCTTGCTGTATTTTTTTTTTAACATTTTAATTAGGTTACCTTTATCTACTTTATTTAATTCAACTAGATTAATTTTAAAATTATTCTGCCATTTTGGAAACAAACATCTCAACCAATTCCTACCTACTAGTGGTTCAAAATACTGTTCACAATCAATCACAGCTAAGTAAAGATATTTTTGTACATTTTTCACAAAAACTTTGAGAGCACCCATGACCTGTAACTTTTCACCAGACACTGATTTTAATTTATGTGTACAATATTTTAACTTGCATTTAGAAAACAATTTTTCATAATCTTTCTTATGAATAACTGACTTACAGGCACCAGTATCTATTTGCATACGTAACCATGCCCCACTTCCTAGTCAGAATGATATAAAAGCGCCAGTTTGTTCTTGTCCGCCTGCCTGAGATGTATTCTTATTATAATTTATATTCATAATACTTCCCATTATGACCTCCTCTTCTTGTTCATCTTCCAGATTTCCATTGCTTTGTTCAGTCAGACTTTTGACCTTCCTCTCTGGTTTCTTTTTTGAATAACACCTTGCTGCTATATGGCCTTGTTTTTGGCATATATAACATGTCCAACTTCGTTTTGGGCACCTTTCCTGGTTATGTGGTCCACCACATCGACTACATTCATGTGTGGATTCCCAGTTTTTCCGCGGTCCAACTTTACTTTTATTTATATTATATATAGTTAAATCATTTTGAATATTTTTTGTTTCTTTTTCCGCACTTTCAAAGGCAGAGGCCATTTTCACTGCTTCCTTAAATGTTAGGCTATCACCCTCAGTTAATAGTTTTTTTATCAATTGTTGGTTAGACAACCCACAAACTATTTTATCTCTTAATGCCTCGTTTAAAAATGGCCCAAAATTACATTCAGCAGCCTTGCCTTTTATTTCAACTATAAAATCATTAATAGTTTGGTTATCTTTTTGTTTACAATTATAAAAATCGTAGCGCCCGGCAATGTAAGATCTTTTCACTTGATAATGCTCCAATAACGTGGAGACCAATTCCTGGTAGGTTTTACGTGACGGCATCTCCGGTGATACTAGGTTTTTTAAGACATTATAACATTCCGGCCCAATTAAGGTAATTAGCATGGGTACCTTTTTATCTTCGGCTATGGAGTTTACAAGTAGGAATTGCTCCATCCTCTCGATGTACGCAGCGAAATCCGATTGTGGATTGTAAGGTTCGATGTTACCAATCATTATTCCTCGTCGCCAATATTATGTCCTTGAAATAAAACACTTTAATATTGTAAATTAGCATTTACTTGTACGTTACTTTACTCAGGTTCTCTATGACATTAGGTCTCAGATGACAGCAGTCAAAATGGTGGGAACGTAGCCTACGTTCCGAAACGTGATACATGACAACTCGAAATCTATAAGGAAAGTGGTTCTTTGCTTGAGTTAAATAAGGTTACATTTGCCACAAAGCTAGTAACTTTTTGTGTTTAGTATACTCCATACTTTGAAAGTTGATGTGTCACATGCATTAAAAATGTCCAAAAGATATGTTCGTCACATGTAGCCAAGGGTTATTGTGTACAAGTCTCAAGAGAATTCGTCACATTTAATTGATATCATTTTTGTATACAGCTACGGCCTTCTATGCTGGCCTGGGAGCGAACAAATAACGTAGAATAGGCCAGCCCCAACTCATCCCATGGGTGTCGTAAAAGTCGACTAAGAGAGATTGCCCGGTGTAGACCAATAAGCACCTTGGGGCACCCGAATGGTGGAGGGCAAACCACCAACAACAGCGTACCCAAGGAGGGTTGGTGTCAGGCAGGCGGCCGGCTGTAAAACCTAAGCCAAAACCTTAAAACCTTGAGCAGTATGGATTGGAATGTTGTCATTCTAATCACTCTCTCCGTTCATGGGTCTCTCGACATGGTCCGTTCCGTCTCTTTTCTATACATTCATTCATCACTAGCACCTTTACGGTGGGATGGATGATATGAATCAAAAGGGAGTGGATGGCTTGATGACGTCTGACCGATATGAATGGAAGAGGAAACATACTGCGCCGACCCCAGATAGACTGGGAACAGGGCAGGAAGAAGAAGAAGATTTTTGTATACAGCTAAGCAAAGTTATTGGGTTTTAGCGCTCGAAATAAATATAGATAGATAGGATTATAAATAGGTAGATAGTCCATATTGCTAAAATATAAGAGCAATGGCCCAGAAAAACTAAACTGTGTCTGAATATGATTCAAGCACGCAACTACCGAAGCAAATTATTGAGGATCTACTTGAGAAAAATTGGCTAGTATACGAGTGATACAATGGTTGGTAAATACTATGAACAAATTTTTCTTTTACGATAGTACGCGTCGTTAAGCAAACAACTAGGAAGATTTGAAATAAATTGTCAGCTTCCCCTGATATAAGATTCTGATATAGATAGGTTACGTAGCTGATTTCTTGAAATCTGCATTTAATAAACCAATGGTTTTAAGCCATGGTAGCATACATATCAACACACAGTTTTTGAACAAAATTTTCATGGACTATTGGACTATTTTTTTATAAGTACTAAAGTGCCAAATTTATTAAAATAAAATATATTTTTATTTATCAAGCTTTGGACTTCTTAAAATATATTTGTCTATTTTAATACCTTATTTACGGTTGTTATATAATTTTGCAAAGTTTGGTATATCATTTTTCGATCATCACCATCATCCTTTAATGTCCTCGCTGCTAGGGCACAGGCCTACTGATTGAATAATTTAGAAAGATGGAATAGAATATAGATGGAATAGACCATAGAATTTCTTCCCAAATTCTGGACCAGTGCCGATTGGTGGGCAATGTTTGCCATTTTTTCAATAGGGATATTAAAATTAAGATCTTACGAGAGTTGTAAAATGTTCAATAAATTAACACTTTACAATAATTGAAGTATTTGAATCGTCGGACGTCTAACATAGTAAAGCTAACGTGTTATAAAATATACTGCTGTTCTAATGACCTGACCCGCTTAAAGTAGTCGTAAAATTGACGTAATAATAACATGTAAATCTATTACAGATTCGTTTCCAAGCTCACTAGTGCTTCTGTTTTGTGTGGAACTTTCAATTTATCTAATGGATAGATCAATAGAAGTAGTGTTTACCGAAGGGTTATTTACCAAGTAACACCTGGTCTATGCCCTGATTTTAGATAGATCTGAGATAATTACGCAATATTTAATAAAAGATTTTATAATTTATTAAAAATTATCTTCAATAATCAGAAAAAAATATTTTTCGTCTTGTGACGGCAGTTCCTGCCAGAATATCTGATGACTTATTTTAAACCTACGAAAATAATACCAGTTGATGAGTTACGCAATGACCCTTACGATTCCTGTAGTAGTAAAACCGTACTATATAATAAAACTTTATAATAATATATATTTATATTAAGTTTTATTTGCCTTCTATGCTGGCCTGGGGCCTTCTATGCTGGCCTGGGAGCGAACAAATAACGTAGAATAGGCCAGCCCCAACTCATCCCATGGGTGTCGTAAAAGTCGACTAAGGGAGATTGCCCGGTGTAGACCAATAAGCACCTTGGGGCACCCGAATGGTGGAGGGCAAACCACCAACAACAGCGTACCCAAGGAGGGTTGGTGTCAGGCAGGCGGCCGGCTGTAAAACCTAAGCTAAAACCTTGAGCAGTATGGATTGGAATGTTGTCATTCTAATCACTCTCTCGGTTCATGGGTCTCTCGACATGGTCCGTTCCGTCTCTTTTCTATACATTCATTCATCACTAGCACCTTTACGGTGGGATGGATGATATGAATCAAAAGGGAGTGGATGGCTTGATGACGTCTGACATATGAATGGAAGAGGAAACATACTGCGCCGACCCCAGATAGACTGGGAACAGGGCAGGAAGAAGAAGAAGATATATATATATATATATATATATATATATATATATATATATATATATATATATATATAATACTATACGTTCAAAATATATAGTACTATACATAGCACAAACACAAAATTGTTCCAAAAATGCAAATTAGACTTTCCGATCAGTTGCACAACATACAGAATGTAAGAACCATTGTATTGTCGATGTTCCGAACAATGCGTTGCTTTCTTTTTGTACCTTTTCAACGTTTTCGGCTTACAATACGTAACTGGCGATCCGTGACAGAGACGGGCTTTGGACAGGTGCAGTGTTTAAAAAGTAAAATAAATAAAATAATAAATAAACTATTCGATTTTAATTTTAACATTATATAAATGTTAGAAAAATTAGTACAAAGATTTTGGGGTTAGAAAAAGAATTTCGAAAAATTATGATCTTGCCTGACCGCTCGGCCACCCAAGACACTGTCCAAGTGTCTTGGGTGGCCGAGCGGTCAGGCACCTGCCCGGATAGCAGCGGACGCGGGTTCGATTCCCGCCTCAAGATCATAATTTTTCGAAATTCTTTTTCTAACCCCAAAATCTTTATAATAAATAAAATAAAGTAAAATAAATAATAAAAAGTTTTATTAGCCTTTTTTAAGAGCTTCATGAAAACGTATTAAAGTCTGCAAATATTTCTTCTAAGTTCTTTAAAAATACAATACAGTTCTCAGTATCGAAGTCTTCATAATCACCAGCCGCTTAATGTCTCTACTACAGGGGCACAGGTTATAACCCAGCACGCTGGCCCAGTGTGGATTGGTATTAATGACTGCGAAAACATCCGGGGCCAACGGCTTGACGTGCGTTTAGGAGTTCGATATAATATAAGTTTGGTCATCCGTCCCATGACCAACATCAGTTAAAACGGCCAATTGCAAAATTGACTTTAGTGAGAAAAATAAAGTTACATTTTTTTTTCTTAAATCCCAGGAATGTCATCAAAACCGACTTAGGGCAGCCCGGCGTAGTTCAATAAGCACTGGGGTATCCGTATGGTGGAGGAAAAATCACTAACAACAGCTTAGCCAAAGAGTGTGGGTGTCAGGCAGGCGACCGGCTGTAAAACAATCCAAAACTTTGAGCAGTATGGATTGGAATGTTATCATCCCAATCACTCGTCGGTTCATTGGCCGCTCGACATGGTCTTTTCCATAACTTATATAAACATTGGTTCATCACTATTACCCTTCCGGTGTGATTAATGATATGAATCAAAAGGGGAGGATGACTAGATGACATCTGAGCGATATTAATGTTAGAGGATATATACTGCACCGACCCCAAATAAACTAGGAACAGGGGAAGAAGAAGATGTTTCATTACTGAAGTGACGGGAACCACCACATCAGCAGATTGATGATTAAGCTTAGGACACCATAGCAAAGAACACGCAAATGTTTTGATGAGAATAGAATGGTTCCAGTGTTATTGCATTTGAATTGCCATAATGCTATGGGAATGTGGGGTAACGAAATTGCTTGCTTCGTGTCCCGTAGTGACTTTACAATGGTACAAATTGCAATATTACGTCGACTGCTGGAACTTTGCAATTTATATTACATTATGTGCGTAACAGCCGTCTCTGGCCCAGTGGGATGGTCAGATCAACCGCTATATGCCAATAATACAGTATGCACTTCAGAGAAACGCATCATTTATTTTTGGTACAGGTAGACTTCATAATTTGCGGCTCGTAAAGAAGCTGCTTTATACTAGGATATATAAGATATTATTCTTGGGACATAATATGCGGTTGAGGTGAATGGTTTGCCATGTGTGACGGATTCCACTGCCGGTTAGAATGTGGCTCATACCGCAGAACCTGCTTTGACTGGCACTTTAATGATTAATTCAATAACAACTAGCATGTAGCGTGGTGTTGAAACAGGAATAGTTTGCGGGACCGTTGTGTGATCTGCTCAACTTAACATACACAAATCTCGCCTGTTTAACCCAAAAGGGGTAGGAAGAGATGTATTAACACCCACCGACTCACTGTGCAATAGGTGGCAAGACTATTACAATCTACAACATGTATTCCTTGATGTTGCAACTCTATAGAATTAGTGTTGATCAAAATTCGTGTTTAACATAATACATAAATCAAGACTGCCGTGTGGTGACGGCAGAGTAGAATACAATTGTCACAACCCCAAATCTCTCCCGTGGGTGTCGTACAAGGCGACTAAGGATAAATCAGTGATGAGGAATGGGCTGCAGCGTTCCTCTTATACCTACCACCTAGCAAAGTACTGCGACTTTTGTGCCCGATAAATGGCAATAGGCTCGTATAATATAGGCCACCTATTACATGGGACCTAGCATAATTGGCGAAGAGTGGGTGCAAGTTCACCTCTGCCTACCCCTTCGGGGATATAGGCGTGAATTATGTATGTATGTATAAATCAAGACCTGGTTTTATCCGCTAAGGGTTAGGCGGAGGTCTATTAATACATTACAGTTGTATTATGTAAGGCCCCATGTAATTTTGCCATACCGAGAACTTAATCGCACCATTGCTAGAGTGCTTATCAGGAACGTTGCTTCCTATTTATGTTTATACATATTACCCTTAAATGCCTAGGACTAATGTATTCTATTCTTGTTCACTTCACTTCGATACAGTTCTTTATCAGGTCTTCTATTATACTATCTTCAACGGCACTAAATTAACTGCTAATTAATTCAGCCTCTACTCTTGACCTCTCAACAACAATGTTACTAGTCTTAACAAGATCTCAGTATTACTTAACAAAATAATTCCCAATTTAGAAATACTTTAAAATAACATACAACAATAGAAATGACACTCAGAAGCATCATAAATAAAGCACATAATGTCTTGCAGTTAACCTAACCTTTGTGCTTACGAAACTAGCTTTTGTACTAAGTAGGCATTCTTTGTGTAACACCAAGTAATGCTCACTCCTAATAATGATTACTATCTTGCAGAGTGCTATTGTAAGTCTTGACTGCTTCATAATCAACCGGAGTGTAGTAAAGAGTAGATTCCTTAAATTTTAAAGTTTAGTAACCTATAGTTCAGTTACTATAGGTTACTTAATTTTAAAATTAAAACATAGTTATAAATGCCAGACAAGTTGAAACACGGGTTGAAAAGGGTGCTGAAGAACCTCCATTATAATCCATGTTTTCTAGTGACGTGTACTGTTCCTGAGATTAGTTTAGTGACGGCGCTACAACATGTTTGTGAAGGTTTGCTATGATTACTGTGTTAACTTAACCAACATACTGATAATACATCACAAGATTCCCTTTATGGAGGCAGCCATATCACCTAAATTGTTCCTGATATAGGCGTCAGGACTCCATAATCCACTCTTCATGACATGAAATGGAATCATTTATTTTTGTCAAGCTAGCCATAAAAAATGCTTCTCTGTTCCAAATTTATAGCCCGCTTCAACTCAAAGTTTCCAATCTTTTTTTGAGTTTTACCTCCACAAGAAGATTAGATCAACATTAAATTAGAAACATCTTATGGAATTAAATCGATTAATTAAATTGGATAAATCGTAAAAGCATGGATCTCTTAAATTTTAACGATAAAGCTATAATTATAAGTTAAATATTGATGGAGTTACGTAAGAAAGAGAATACACAGTAATAATACAACAAAATATGAAAATTCTAGAAGCTTTCCCGCAGATGTTGGTTAATAATAGCAAGATATATTTAAAGAGAAAAGTAAGCTGAAATCCTACATTAATGAAGATTTAAATTGTAATGTCACTTACCCAAGTCTATGTTGATGTACAATAATCAAATTCACACGGATGGTGAAGGCTGCTACAAGCAGGTAACCTCATTCCCATGATTGTTGTAACTATCTTTGCCTTTGAGTACTTACCGTGATACACCTTCAGTTCGATTTCATATTGCTGAGAGATCAGTGCTTTATAAGCGACAGACAACCCTTTAAGAAGCTGCCCTTTTGGGTGTTCTCTTTTCTGTCAAATTATAATTATTAGGTTTTTATAAATATTTCCATGAACCTTTCCATTTGATATCGTTCATAAATAAGAAGCAACTTTCGTTGGCTAGGTACCTGAGATTATAAACTCAGTTGCTTCTCTAAATTACCACTTGAAAATGAAATTTAATGTGGTCTAACTATTCATAATATAAAATAAAATATTTGAATAGTCGACAATCGTATTTAAAACATCAGATAGTCATTGAATGAGAAGGGCATTGTTAGATAATTTTTGCGTTTAAATGGAGCATGCTTTGTTAACCAATTAAAGAACAGTACTTCTATACGCACTTAGCAACTTTTAACACTCAAATATCTCTGACTGTCGTAACACGGCGCCAACCACACACCACACGGTGTATTATAAAACTTATGTTGATGACATAATCTTCATAAATAAGCTATGAATTCTCATAAGATGGAGTAGTATGCGTTGATGAGCGTGTTTCATTTATGCTTAACTTAAACCAGATACTGCTTGTGAATGCGGTTCGTCGTCATTAGATAAAACCACTTAATTAGATAAACAACACTTCTTTTTTCAGTTCGTTCCTTCATAAATGCAGAAATCTGCTTACTATTTATTGCGCTGATGATTTAACTAAATCGATTAATTAACCAGTTTCAATTTAGTCGACCTCTACAAGTGCTCCTGATTTCTTCCCTGCTTCTTCCCCGAGTGCTCTCTGGAGTATAATGTGAATGACACATTTATAATGACTTATAGAATAGAAAGGATACTGTAAACAAGTTCCTTTCTCTTGAAGCATGCCATTATAGGTGTTCTAGAAATTTATTATCTCACTTTCAAAGCCAGAAACAATAACAATAAGGGCTAGTGGAAAGAAATGCGTTAAGAAACTAAACTTTAATTATTGTGATAATGGTTTGTTTATTGCCGACCGAATCAAGGTGCTGTTGCAAATAGCGATACTGCTCGATTTATTACCATGAGAAACTATTTATGTTGCCGTACAATGACTTGAGGGTTACATTTTCTATGTAGGTAACGTTAATTTTTTGTGAGTTAGATATGCTTAGGTCAACATTACATGATTGCGGCACTACTCTTTATTCAAATTTTTAGTCACACATATTAGCGTATGGTTGGTTATATCATCGAAAATTTGGGTATTGGTAATTAATATAATCTTCCGATCGAATTTCTTCTAGGCCAATTTATTCTGCATTTAAATGATCCTTTGAACCGGACTATGCAGCGTATTACGAATGTTCTTAGACATATTTAGTAATAAGTTAATTTGGTTCTAGAATACCCAAAGAGGTTTGGCGTCAGGCAGGCGGCCGGCTGTAAAGTCTATACCTTGAGAAGTATGGATTGGATTGTTGTCATTCCAATCACTCTCCGTTCATCGGTCTCTCGACATGATCCGTTCCGTCCTGGACATTCATCACTAGCACCTTTCCGGTGTGATGGATGATATGAATCAAAAGGGGGTGAAATGGCTTTATGACGTCTGACCGATATGAATGGAAGAGGAAACATAATCCGCCGACTCCAGATGGACTGTGAACAGGCCAAAGAGAAAAAGTGAGTGAAGTCTCAGTCACGTTTGGTACAAACCTAATTGTATTGAATAGCGTCTAAAATCTAGATCTCCAATAAGTCAACAATGAAAATTTCGCGACAGGCACTACAATACACTGGCTTCACGGTCCGAAGAAGTCATTAGCAGAATGATACTCATTACCTCCGCGACCTCTCGCTACCGTTATCAACATTACGTACAGTTACGCACAACTGGCGGGTCGTAATCCAACCGTTTCCGTTCCAATGATCCACAGGAAATGTAAGTAGTATTGCCACGGTATAGAGGTTATTTTTGTCTAATTCGGTTTCTATTTTTTTAGACGCAGCTATTTCAGTGATATTTGAAGACAGGTGAAAGAGTGGGCTCTTGTGATTTCACCTAATATTTAAATTGCGGAGTTTTGACATAGCCGGTCCGGTTACTACAGTAGAGTTCGATTTAGAAATAACTATGATTTTAGTTTAATGTCTGGTACGATGACAAGTTTAATTGGTTGGTTAATAAATTGTCGATTTATATATTGAGACGGCAGAGCACAATAAAAGTGATCACTCCTTATCTCTCCCGTGGGTGTCGTATGTGGCGGCTAAGGGTTGTAAATATCACGAGGAATGGGTAGTAGCGATCTTAGTCACAGCAGTATTTCCTTTTCAGGGATAAGTAGGTTTGGTGTATCTATGTGTGCAATAATTATTTTTATTTAATTCGTTTATGTCAAAAATTGTGAAAAAATTATTAGGGATGCCGCAATAATATCATTCGAATTTTTTGGATTTGTTTTTCTTTGAATTTTTGTTTTTCTAGTTTTTGTATAATGTTTAAAATATGACAAAAAGATAATTTCTAAATTCTAAAATTCACTTACAGCTACTAAATTCCCTAGATCATTTCAATGCCTTTACGTGTATAAAGAAAACACCCTCTAATGTGACATAACTCACACTGGGTTAATTACACCAAGCAAAGGTTCTACTGCAAACACCTAATTAGTAGAATGTTTAATTAATTCGTTACAATATTAACAAAAACAAAGGCCCCTTCTCACGGGATTCGTGCTCTGTCTATGTTGTGATGCAACTGTGAGTTGTGCAACTATTGTTCTGCGTTACTTCTGATTGTTGTGCATACTCCGTTGTTTCGCTAAGCGTGGGCACTGATGGTGTGTCATTAGATGGCCGGTCAGTGGGGAATTGGTCATGAGACGAATCGAAGTTTCTTACGTTTATTACGATTGATTACGATAATCATCATAATTCGGTTGTTTTGTTTCCAGGTTCATAAAATCTTCCAGTACCTTAATAATTCATTATCGACTTTTACACTATCCATCTATTTTTCCATTAGGTCCTCCTCTTCCTTTCCTCTACCCACCACTATCCTAAATCCATCCAATACTTTTTTGCTCACATGCTTGTCATCTCTTCTCCTTACATGCCTATACCAGTACTAAATACCACCACAACCGTCTTAATTTCAGCTTTTCTGTCACGGGTGCTACTTTTATGACTATTCTTATACACATTCCCTAGTCCTGTCATTTCCTATTCTCTGCTACATGCAATCGCCATTCATCTGTCTTTTTAGTGACACAGCATTGAGATTACAACAGGAATTATCTTAGTTTTGTAAAATTTGGCCTTTGATGTTAAATATCTTAGGGTTCCACGTTCTTGCAGCATTGATTATATCGAATTAAAATCATCCTTCGAAGTGTATCTGACGGCAAATCAGAATCAGAAGTTTTCACCAACGACGACTAAGGGTTTTTTGCCTGTCTGGACACTTAAAATCTATCTTCTAATCGAATCTTCTAATTCTTCTTGTATAGTAATAAATCTAAAAATCTAATAAATAAAATAAATCTCTGGTCGGTCCATTCTTTTAACTCGACCTATCCACATCGATATCCTCATTTCTGTTCATTGCACTCTTTCGTCTGTCTTCTTATATAGTTGTCAGACTGCAATTGACTAAGAGACATTCTGATCTTACGGTGCCTTCATATTAACCTCTCAAGTGTGCTAACCTTCAAATCTGTTTTTCTCCACATACCATTTAGATTCTTATCCAAACATCTGCGTTCTACGCCATAGCTAAAAACAATGGGACTAATTCACGCTTGGATTACTCAAACTTTTCTTTGTTTTCTGGTAGCCTCACTGAAAACAAGCTTCGAAATTGACTATTAATTATAATTGTTTGTTTATACGATTTACCACTTTTAAACGTGATAAATCTTGTCGTTATAATTGGTATGTCTACTTAATCTGTTTGATCAGCTTCCGAGTTATTGTGAATAATTTTGCAAGTTCCTATAATTTTATTGAAACTAAATCGAAAAGTTAACCATTAAAAGTAAAGCGGTTTCACTTGAGATAACGAATAAAATAATTTTACTTCTTATTTGCTTGGTCAAATATCCTGGTAGGGGTAAATTCTGTGATGAACACAGACATGTTGTTAATTAGTCATGGATGTTCATTATATTTATGTTGTATATTACAAATGATTTTCTTCTTCTTCCTGCCCTGTTCCCAGTTATACATGATTATATTATATTAAACTAATTATTGTGCAGAATTATTAAAATTTGTCCGTTATCCACAACACAAAAGCTTATGCTACATAGGTGTGAGTGTACAGAAATATAATTTTAATTAAAAAAAAGTTAATTACGGCAAAAATAAAACATTTTGCACCTTCTATTTCTAAAAATTTTAATAGATATATTTATTTTATTATTCATTGTTTTAATTAGCTTTTTAACATGTTTCGTTCTGCCTTTTAGGTAATAGTCCGAGGTCGAAAACCTTAATCTGCCAATCTATACACGGTCATTGTTTTCTAACAGTTCGTGCAAAGCCGCGTTACGTGACGAATTAGAAATTAAGTAGTCAATGAGTAATTGCAATTATCAAATGGTTCATGAGTTGTCAATTCAAGTCAAAAAAAATTGTAACACGCTGCTGTAAATATCTTACTGTTTTGTAATTATATTTCGGTTAATTTATCAAAGCAGCTATTTTCTCAAGCCTTCTTAAGTATAAATAGTGTGATTTGGTACCTAGTATGAAATGCTAGGTACTCTATGACGCCCAGATATGACATAAAGATGTTAGGCGTGTGGTGGCGGCAGAGCAGAATACAATTGTCACCACCCCCATCTCTCCCGAGGGTATCGTACAAGGCGACTAAGGGTTAAGAAAGCACAGAGTAATGGGCTGCAACGTTATGTTATGCCCTAGGTGGCATTAAAGCAAATGTAATGTGTTTATGTTTGGTTTTGTTATATTTACTTATTGTTTGTGTTAGCGCGTCGTTTGTGTTGTGATAATAAAATTAATTCTATTCTATTCTTATACCCAATAAATGGCAATAGACTCACCACATATTCATTTAATGAATTGGCAAATCATGAGGGTTAGCTCACCTCTACCTTACCCTTTCGGGGATATTGGCGAGAACTATGTATGTAAAGCATAAAAGTAGTTTTCTGAGTCGCTAGCTGTTACTTAGTCTCATTTAGAAATGAACGGACTCAGGGTTAATTACAGGTCAACATGGCTGACCTTACGGTCTATTAGAGACTAACAAACCGGTAAAACTATTAATCATCCATTTGTACCCAACAGTTAACCCAGTAATGTCTGCTAATTATTGGGGACTCATATCAGTGCCGATTGCAATCAAACTAACGTTGATTTGAGTGCCCGTTGATTGTCACAGTTCTCGGGGTGCTATACAACACATGACAGAAATAACGCACACCCTGAACTCTGCCCGTGCTAACTTATTGCCGCACTCAGAGACGTCAATTAACTTAAATGAGTACTTAATGACAAAAAAATTATTTAAATCTAGACCATTAACCCGGCCATTGAATTGTCATTTTCTGACATTAAGTACTCATTAAAGTTAATTGACGCCTCAGAGTGCGGCATTTAGTCATAATAAACACTATGGTGATGGTGATGTCAAAAATTCAAAATTGTAAAATTCATTTTCGAATTTTCCACACACTGACCAAATAATTTATATCATCATCAGCCCTTTTTTTAATGTCCTGCCCGGCTAACATGACCACCCAAACACGATATGATATAGCCATTTATCGCGTTAAACTTACAAAAAGCATTAGATTTTCGATAGTTCAAAGCGATAAATGGCTATATCTTTATGATACAGCCTAGACTTGTTAAATTCAGGTTTATTCAAGTGTTAAAATCCAAAGATTTTTGACTATACAACGCGATATAGGCTATATCGTATCGTGTTTCGGTGGTCATGCTAGCTGGGTTGAGTGCTGAGGCACCAAGCCACTAACATATCGTGCTCCTCTTGACAAATTCGATTTTTTTGTATCATCATGTAGTATTTATTAGCACGAGTAGTTTTCAGGGTGTGCGTTATTTCTGTAAGGTACGTGTTGTATTAAAATCTCGTGTCACGGTCACATTGAACTCCACCGAATCGGCTTGAACGATTTTAATGAAAAAGTTTATTATTTGGTAGATCTGAGAACAGGCCGTAGCCAACGTTTGCTGGGTCAGCTAGTAGTATTAAGTAGTAGAAATATAATACTTGAATAATATTTTTTTCTTTTTCAATTCGCTATATTTATTGAACTGACCTCTTATACATGTATGTATTTTAGCAAGACCCAATCTCAGCTCCAATTGAGTCCCCAATGGTACAGCCAGGACCTTGTGCTAAATGCTCTCCAAGTCGACCTCGCTCTGCATACACTGGATTAAGAGTACCTGGTACTCCTTTATTGGGCTGTATTCGCCGATCGCTTTAGAACTCCAGACGTTGGAACCGTGAATAGTTTTAGTGATAAGTCAAATCAAAAGTATTTTGTGTTCTTCAGTTTCTTATCCATGAGTATTTCAATGAGCTTGTAGCAAACAATTTTGATTTTGCTTTATTTGTGAATCCAAATAGTTGAATTCTCAAGTTTAATCGAAACTGGTGATAAGTCAAACGTGGTTTGTACTTCTATTCCTTTAATAGCAATCCATGATTGGGCTGTTTAATGAACTTATCACAACTAAAACTGTATTTAGAAAAAGTTCGTAAAATTATGTCCTGTTTTGTTAAAGTCTTAGATACAGGAACTATAATTTTTCCAACTTTTTCCAACCGCAATTTTCTTCGTAATAATTTTTCTAACATTTACCTATGTACCTAATGTTCAAATAAAAATCAATATATGAACTTATCGTCATCGTAGTGAAAAGTGTGTGTTTGCATTATTTGAAATTTCAAATCGTGAGCAATTAAATTCTCAAGTTGAATAGCAAATAAATGTCGACTTTTGATTTGTTTCAGATAATACAAGATGGAGCTGCGGTGGCACGTTCCAGTGTTATGGATCACAAGTTACTTTTCTATAGGTGAGTAGATACCTAGTTGGACGTAGATAAGCAATGATGAGTCAAGCCATATGAATATCAATTTGAGAAAATGGCGCCCATAGATTCTAAACATGATGTGATTTGGAGGATATTTTATGAACACCTACACACTTACTTTACTTTACTTTAAAGACACTTACTTTACTTTAAAGTAAAAAAAATATATCCTTAGATAAAGTTGACGTGTATTTATTTATTAGTGTATTTTTATAATTCCTAAAACGGACACTCTCGTGTAAACACAATAATTGTGAAAATGGATAATATGCTCTCGCCCTCCCTTATGGAGGTAGGAAGAAACTAAAGTTACCACCTCTGGCCTTGTGTATTTGAAAATAGTTTTATACACGACCGCTCTTGGCAGAAAGCTTGCTGTATGCCTTAATTTCCAATATGATTTTTATGTAATAAATGACATAATAATATGACTTTGCCATGTCTATTTAGCATTAAATATTAGTACTGGGACCATATGGATTGACTCGTATAAAAGAAAGAATCGTATGTTTTTATGTGGAGTGGTCAGTACCTAAACATTGCAATTTCCTGTAGTCGATTTTTACGAAACACCTTTTACTAGCGCAGATTTGGGGTGGTAAAAGTCTACGTTATTTTTCGCTCCCGAGCCAGCATGGAAGATCATTACTTAATATAACTAATTAAATCGCGAAAATATAAGAGAACATTATTCAATTTTATTTAAAGATGCATAATAGCAACGTTTTTAAAAATAGTCGGTCTGCTTTTGTCACATTTTTAAAGGAATTCCAAGTTGTGTGCATAACAATACTTACTAATTTCTGGAAGCCTTTAGTCACTAACATTTGTCTCGCTAACCAAAACCGATACTGGATAACCGTAGACCCTTAGCTTGAGAATTAGATGACAATAGAAAATGGCAATAAATCTCTATTTATTCAATTATAGATCAACAGTAATAAAGCTGAGATGACTTATTTATGCTCTATACACTCGAGAGCAATGAATCTGTGTCACAGAAAGATCCCTAAAATTGTTGGAAACTAACATTTTGTAATGCCTAATTGTCTATTAAACTCAATTAATTATTTTGTTTGTTTACGTTTTTTTTTAAGAATTGCTCTCGAGCGCTTAGCACAACGTATTCATTTGGTAGGGGAAGGGGCCGCGAAACGGTCTCGTTAATTATGTATGTATATGTATGTTGTATCACAAGGGTCAACACATTAGGCAGTATACCCGCTTTGGCCCCCTTCCCTTACATCTCGATATAGAAGTCTCAAAGTAACTTGCGGGATTGAAATTACTGAGACCTTGCCATGAATTTTGATGCAATCAAAATGCAAGAGGTTCATGCAGGATGCAGTCCAGATTATGTCTCTAGTCAACAACAATTTGAGTCGTAGTAAGGTCATAGTCAAGACTATAATATACGATGAGTATATTTTTCCACCTCATCCATCTACCGCGCAATACAAATGTAGTTTTACTTAGATTTTAGTAGACGTAGGGGGTTAAAATTCGTTTTTTTTATTATTAGTTTTTTAATTTTAGAAAAAAAGATTAAAAGTTCGATAAATTATAGTCTAGTTCCGGGCAGATACCGCTCGGCAAATCAAGACGTTTTGTGACATTTTTTCACATTTATAAAATATAATGTTCAAAATAAAAATAAAAAATAAATTAATAAGTTAAATGTCACATTTCCAGTATCATCAAATATGCTGCCGGTTTTCATACAAGACATGAACAATCTGGCGTTGTCAGAGACCACGCCAGTTGGGGCCTCGGTGTACACTCTGCAAGGCGTGGATCCTGAAGGGCTGCCGGTAAGCTTATAGTTATAGAATAATATTATTTCCCCTTCTGGTGACGAATTATCACCACCTCCAATCTCTCCCGCGGGTGTCGTACAAGGCGACTAAGGGTTGAGCCAGCAACGAGTAATGGGCAGCAGTGTTCCCCATAAATGAAGTACATCGAGATTTACGTGTCCGACAGATGACAATAGGCCAATACCTATTATAATATACATACCTAATTGGCGAAATGGGGTTTACCCCTTCAAAGATACGTAGAAGCCGTGATTTATGTATGTATGTAAATTGGTCAGTATATTGCTTCCAAGATATAAAAGAGATCCCTACAATTCAAAATTATATTCCTGCAAAAGTCATAAATTTAGAACACAAAATGTTTCTTTTTCTGTTTTTTTTTTTAAGTATTTGTCTAAATAAAAACTCTTATCAACAGAACTTATTTCGTTGGAATGAATTCCCTTGCAAACGATTTGTTTTAACTGCACTGCAATAGTTACAAGTACTAAATAGTTACAATTACTAAATAAATGAGAGGATAATATTAGAAAGATAGTTTCAGAAGCGTGATTCCAATATGAAGATAATTAATTATCTTAACTATGTGTTATTTTTGTGATGTACGTGACGATTGAGAATCTTCATAGCAGCATCTTAGTGATTAGTTACGTTATTTAGAAGTCATCATTTTATATTAGAAACATCAATATTTATTTAGTGTTAATTAGTTGAAGGATATGAAATTGAATCCCTAAGGCTGGAACACTAGACCGGACCAGCCACATAAACCTTTTTGTTAATTTAACATGGTCGTGCGTGTCTGATTTTCAGATAAAGTACAGCTTGGTGGGAACAGACAAATTTGAAGTGAATCCTGATAGTGGTGAAGTTACGTTAAAGCGTCCATTGGATAGAGAGGTACGTACATGATTTTGTGACTATTTGTAAGTTATAAATATTATCGCAATACCCACTCATTTGGTATTTCATAATATTCAGGGCTCATGGTTTCTAAAAACGCTAGCGGATTTGATTCACACACTATCCAACTTTTTCTAACCATAGTTTTCTTTGTTATAAATTTTCTGAAATTTAATATAATGTTCAAATAACAATAAAAAATATTAGATTAATCTTTCGTGACAAATCTTAAGATTGTGGTAAATGTTTTAACTATCTGTTTCACAATCGACAAGTAAGTTCTGAGTAGCTTACTTGGCAGATCAATAATAATTGACAGTTGTAATATGAAATATATATCAATATGTGTGCCAAGTAAGCTACTTAGTATTTACTTGTCGATTGTGAAACAGGCCCTTAATATTTTAACTGCAATTCCAGACGGAGGACACGATAAAGTTCCTGGTGTCGATTGAGGACCAAAATCCTGACCCCACACAAAACCTGGCTCAGCTGCAACCCGTCACCGTGATAGTGCTCGACGAAAACGATAATCCGCCTATATTTAAGAATGTAAGTATCATTACTGAAAATACTGACACTTAAAACTTTTTTAAATTTAAACTGTCCTTTAATACTTCTTAAGTTTTAGGTTCAAAGAAATGACTTCCAATTAATAAGACTTATTTTTCCTACACTAATACCGCTCTAGGCGGGATCGGCACAACGGCAATCTTCTTCTACTCCTCTCTATCCTTCACCGATTTCTCATCCACTCCTCATCATCATATCCTCATTTACACAATCCATCCATATTTTTTTTCGTCTTCTTCTCCTTCTATGTCCTTGCCCGTTCATACCTAACATTATTTTGCTATCATTGCTTTCATCATCTTTAGTACTCGACACTTTGCTTGTAACACTAATATCATTTGATCGAAACTTGTACAACTTTTATGCTTGTGTTTCAGAGTCCTTACGAAGTTGATGTACCTGAAGATGAAGCAGTTGGAAAAACAATTCTTACAAATATTCAAGTAGACGATGTAGATTCTGTCGGCGATAGTTTAGAAGTGGGATGTTTGCATGAAAAGGTAAGTGGCATTGATGATCATGATTCCAATTAAAGAAATACTAAAAGACTGTTAGCAATAGTCTGAAAGTATTAAATGGACAATTTCAATCAGATTTCTTGTTAATAATATTACTGAATAATTATGTTTCGCAGTGGCCTGAAGCGTGCCAGACTTTCGAAGTAGTGGTTCTGAACTCAACAGCCAATCACTACACTGGATCACTAGTCCTGAAAAAGAGCCTCAACTACAACGAGAAGCAATTTTATCAGTTTCAACTGTATGCTACTGTAAGTGAGAAAGATGCTTACTAATACTTAATATCAATCTACATTCGTTCAAATAATAATAGCTGCTACCGTTCAGACATTTCTTTTGAGGTCTTTACGTCATCATCTTATAATAGTTTTTATTGCAATGTTTACAAACAGGCTGAAATGTAATGCTATAATTAGTTATCTTGTGCAAAATTGACATAAAGATGTGTTATTATATACAATGAGCCACGCGGTCCCTTTACCTTTTATCATTGAGACCAATTTAAACTGATTCGGATATGAATGTGATTTAATTTTTCAACTCCTCTTGAACTGTTTTAGGACGGCACCTTGAATTCAACAGCCCACGTGGAAGTAAAAGTAGTAGATGTTCAGAACTCACCCCCGGTATTCAGTGGGGCTCTTACGGGGGCATTAGCAGAAGATGCACCCGTGGGGACTTTGGCGTTGACTGTGAAAGCAAGAGACGCAGACAGGGCGCAGCCTAGAGAAGTCATGTTGGAACTGGTCACTAGTGAGTATACATATAGAATAGAACACAATACACTTTATTGTATAACAAAATACATGACATAATCATTATTTAATTAATTTAAGCCGTAAGTAGTGAACGTAGCCTGTATGCAATATCTATCGAAAAATGACTACTCTTCAAGAATATTTTTTATACATCATCAATTTTGTATTTTGTAGTCTGTATGACGTGAAATAACACCAACTTTGCCAACTTCTACCACAAAAGTCTGTTACTAAAATGACTATCATACTTTTCAAACTACATAGTTGAACTCTACATGTGTAGCTGCGGTTAGACACATGAGATCTAACCTGACTTATTATTGGTTAGCTCATTATAAGTAGTTCACGATATTATTATTTGCCTGGCAGAGCAAGAAATGGCTATTCTATCTAATTTAAATAGTCAAAAATATTACAATACTACTGAACATTGAATGTGTATATGAATTCAAAAGTAATGATTATAAATATCGAATCTTCATTTTCAGATCCATTGGATTTTTTCGTCTTGGACAGTGCTACAGGTGAATTAAGAACTGCCAAGCCTCTGGATAGAGAAGCTTTAGCCGATCCATCGTCGCCACTCAATCTTACTGTTAGGGTAAGTATCACCTCACATGATATCACCTAGACTTAAACAGCATATATATGGTTATTTGTAATGGTTATTTTTACTTCTTCTTCGAAAACTGCAGAAATGTTATTATTACCAATTGTTCGTATTCATGGTAACAAGCAAAGAAGATATTTTTATCGTAAACATATCTTCTTTTCTTGTTGATTGTACGATACTCAATCAATCTGAGTCTTTAGCCTGGAGTTCACCAACACGTAAACAGTCAATTATTATTTAACCGGTTCTTTTTTAACATTTAACCGTATGGAGGAACCGTCAAAAATCTGACGGTTATCTTTTAATAGCTTGTTTTACGTGTTGGTGAACTTGGGCCTTAGGCCCGAGTTCACCAACACTTAAACAGACGATTATTATGTAAACGTCGCTTTTTGATTATTTATAAGTCAGGCCTAAGGCTGGAGTTCACCAACACTTAATACAATGTCATACTTTTTACAGGCTACAGAAATAGTGAACGGAGCACCACTATACTCTCCTCTCACTTCAACACAAGCTACAGTAACAGTGACTATAAAGGATGTAAATGATGAACCTCCAAGGTTCAACAGAAGAGAGTACAGTGTGGAGATACCTGAAAGTCTACCAGTAGGGACGCCGTTGCCCAATTTGGATATGGTCGTCACTGACACTGACTTGGTAAGCTGGTATCAGTTTTTAAAGATAAAGATAAAGATAGTTTTATTTACTAAACATGTGTAGGAATATATTACATTTACGTCATATGTACCTCATGGTTCTCATCTCAGTGTATTTCATGGTTGTCTTAAGAGCTAGCATCAACATGTTTTGCCGGTACTGGCGTGTAAAAATAAAAGAAAAATAATGACAATTTAAAGTGGAATAATAACATGTCAGATTCAAAGATTTTGGGGTTAGAAAAAGAATTTCGAAAAATTATGATCTTGAGGCGGGAATCGAACCCGCGTCCGCTGCTATCCGGGCAGGTGCCTGACCGCTCGGCCACCCAAGACACTAATTAACTTGCCGAAATTCTTCTAACCTTTACACTTCACGTTGTAAGCCAACGGGTACCCTCGCAATGTAGAAATAAATTTCAAACATTCCAAAGCAGATATTTTTTCAAATACCGTGCGTTCGGTTAAGCTTGGGTTTGCTTTATAAACTATTCGATTTTAATTTTAACATTATATAAATGTTAGAAAAATTAGTACAAAGATTTTGGGGTTAGAAAAAGAATTTCGAAAAATTATGATCTTGAGGCGGGAATCGAACCCGCGTCCGCTGCTATCCGGGCAGGTGCCTGACCGCTCGGCCACCCAAGACACTAATTAACTTGCCGAAATTCTTCTAACCTTTACACTTCACGTTGTAAGCCAACGGGTACCCTCGCAATGTAGAAATAAATTTCAAACATTCCAAAGCAGATATTTTTTCAAATACCGTGCGTTCGGTTAAGCTTGGGTTTGCTTTATAAACTATTCGATTTTAATTTTAACATTATATAAATGTTAGAAAAATTAGTACAAAGATTTTGGGGTTAGAACTTTGTACTAATTTTTCTAACATTTATATAATGTTAAAATTAAAATCAAACATGTCAGATTATTAAAGTCAATTGAACTTAGATTAGAGTATTAGATAATATCAAGTCTAATTAAAATTATATCAATTAAATAATTTAATGACAGCAATAACAACAGAACAACAATATTAATTACATGTAAATTTAATTAAAATTTGTCTTTCAAAAAATCATTAATGGTGTAGTAGCATTTGTCAAGTAACAATTTTTTTTAATTTATTTTAAACATATTGGTATTTAGCTTTTTATAGCCCTGAGGAACTTTGTTAAATATTTTTGGGGCCATGCAGACTACGCTATTACTTAACAATGTTGTTTTGGCTGAATACAAACAGAGTCTATCTCCATTACGTAGATTTCGAGATACTTTGTCAGATAATTTCGGAAATAGGTGCAGATTACATTTTACAAACAGAGCAACCTCGTATATATACAGAGACGGGAGCGTTAGAATTTTATACTTCATGAAGAGCGGCTTACAGCTGTCAGTAATCTGAAGCCCGAACATAGCCCGTATGCATCTTTTTTGGGCTTTAAATGATAACTCTTTATTTGTGGAATTCCCCCAAAACATTATGGTTTCATTTCTAACTGGATTTTTTCTTTTAGTGCAGCCCAAGACTGTAGTGTAACTATATTTTCCATAAAAATGTGTCTCATAATTTACTTTTCCTTTGAAGGGTCTCAATTCAGTATTCAGCTTGCGATTGTCAGACGAGTTCGGCGCCTTTGTGGTGGAGCCGGCCACGGCCACTGGCAGTACACCAGTCACGCTGCGACTCAACTCCAGCCTCGACTACGAGGACCCTAACCAACGGAAGTTCATCTTAGAGGTAATTGAGCTGGGTGCAAGTTAGGTCTTACGGCGGGTCCCAATATTTAATCTACAGTTAAATAGCTCCATGTTTTTGTTTTATTTAGCAGTCTTTTTGCAAGCTTGTTTCTGTAAAAGAACCAATGCAATATTGAGCTTTAATTTCAGGTGATAGCTGAAGAGCTACATACATCTCCCCTGCTGTCTTCCAAAGCCAGTGTGACGGTTTCTCTGACGGACGTGAACGACAACGCTCCGCAATTCGCGGACGAGCCTTATTCTGCCACTGTACCAGAAGCTGCACCTGCTGGTACCAAGGTTGCATTGGTTAAGGCAACCGACCGAGACACTGGCAGGTATGCTAAACCTATTACCTTTTCTTAAATTAATAATTATATCTTTATATTTTTTAATTTGACCCTTGCGACGAAGTATCTTGTCTTTCTCTTTTATCAGCAGTCACCAGCAGCAGCAAATTTTACGGCTTTATATAGTTTAGTAGAACTATACGCCTGTATTCAACTTTTACGTATTTATTTTTAAGTGTAAAAGTGGCGCCAGTAACAGAGAAGATGAAAGGGAGCTTGTAGCTTGGTATGGACATGGTATGGGACGTGATGCCATGAATGTGAGTTTAAAAGTTATGGACATGAATGTTGATGGAGGTCGAAGTAGAGTAAGACCACTGAAAAGATGGATGGATTGTGTGAGGTGTGATATAAAGGTGATGGATGTTAATGAGGAGATGACGAGTGACAGAAGAGAATGGAAAATGAGGACATACTGCGCCGACCCCAAATAGGATGGGATAAGGGCAGAGCGATGATGATGATTTTCAAGTGTAAAATCACTTTGGAGCTGTTGCAGAAGTTATATTCCGATTTTTAAATGTATTCAAAAACAATGACAGATGGAGAGGTAAAGTAAGCCACAGAAGGGATGCATAGATTTAGTAAGAAATAACGTAAATAAGGAGGTGGTATGATTTATGATGGATTGGCAGGTAACAAGAACGAATAAAGTATAAAGACACCAGGGACCGGGGCAAGAGAAAGATGACAAATGATAAAATATGTTTTCAAGATACAGTATTTTTCTAAGTGAGTCACAATTTTCAATCAACTTTGACTTCAGGTTTGGAACCGAAGGTATAGTGTACCAGTTATCTGGTAACGGCGCCGAGCTGTTCCACGTGGACAATAGGACTGGCCTCATCACGGTGGCACCATGTCTGACGCCGGGGACGGCTCCTTGCTTGGACTACGAGACCAGAAAGGACTACTTCTTGCAGTATAAGGTGAGTGCCTAGTACTGAAATAGGTGAATTCTGTTAAGCAGATCTTAGTTACAAGTACCTTTATGTTATACTAGTGGTCAATGTCGGTTTTTTTTAAAGTATAGTATATATACATTCCTCAATAAATGGACTATCCAACGCAAAAATATTTTTTCAATTCGAAACTGTAGTTTCTGACATTAGCGTTTTAACAAACTAACCAAACAAACACTCTTCAGCTTTATAATATAAGTATAGATAGATAAAACATTGTATTAGTCAAACGTGGTGACGGCAAAGCAGAACACAATTTTCACCGCCCCTTTTATTGTCTCTAGAGAGTCATAGGAGGCGATTAAGGTACTTTTCTGGATCAATGAGGATGCCATCTCACTAGACGTTCCTGTAAACCTTGAGTTGTAGGTAATGTTAACAGCATATCAAGTTACAACAAAATGTCGAAATTTCTCCATCGATTTTGTGTTTTACTATTAACAAGTGTAGGCTGACAATCGATTCAAAAAAAAGGTAGTTTTGGATAGTCTGAAGTATCGTTAACCGTACAATAGTGCCACAAAAACCTGGCCAATCAACCATCTGTCAAAATTATTTGACTTCCCTGATCGCAGAAGGAAGAAAAGTTTTGTTTGTTATACACACATCTTTCCTATTAATTGTATGTTTATGTTCACAATAAACACAACAATACTGCAGTATTAGCGTCATTGATTGTTATTTAACAAATTATTTTCTATTATCAGGCGACTGACGATGACGGCTTCGGTCAGATGTCGGTAGTTTCACTGCAAATCTCCATATCTGACTCCAATGACAACGCACCTGTATTCACTACGCCTGTGTACAAAGCGTCAATAGATGAGGATGCAGTGAAATTTGAACCCGAATTGCAAGTAAGTCTATAGTTTCACCAACCCTAATATAGCCATAATATCCCATTATACTATAATATGGGGGGCACATGTCTTCCCTATGGATAGGAAGAATAGGAAGAATGGGTCACAACCACGCTGGTTTAATGTAGATTGGTGGGTACTAATAATTGGTGGAGACCAACGGCTTACCGTGCATTTCGAAGTACGAATGAACACGAGATAATAAATTTATGGTCACCCATATAATGACCGGCCTTAGCCAACATTGTTTAGATTACACAATCCGCAGAGCGCGCTAAGCTACTGCGCTGTTGAGCTCCAAGCAAACAAGTTTGCTGACAAAATGATGCTTATTGATTATATTGATAATAAAAACAGCCATGATTTTATTTTTACAGGTACAAGCCCGTGACGTGGATATTTCATCGGAGATCCGATATTCTATAATAGATCCACCATTCCATCCGTTCTGGATAGATCCACTGACGGGCAGAATATCAGTACGACCTGAAACTGGAGGGGTCACTCAAAACGGTGACGACAACAAGATTGTTCTTACTGTTTTGGTAAGTTCTTCGAATTCTTGACTCTTTTCTCTTCGTAGGCAATATGCTTTTTAATACAAGCGCTTGTCCTTTGGGCTAGATGATAGGTACCAGTGTAAGAAATATTTACCACGAACCGCCTCTTGTGGTCTAGAGGTTCGCCCACCCGAATTAGGTTCCGAGGTACCGGGTTCCATCATCACCAGGGGAGTACAAATTTGCACTCGTTTTGATTGATGGTAGGACTCTTTTCAAGTTAGCCTGGCAAGCTACCACGATCTTATCAAAATCTGTCGACATAATAATAATGTTAACAGCATTATAGTGTTCGCATAATTTTCGATAACATAACCAGCACCTCTGTAGTCACTTACCATTAGCTGGGATAAAAGCCAAGAGTTTCCCTGTCTACCAATAAAAAAATATACGTCCTTAACTAAATTATGAACTTACGTCCATAGTCCATTTGCCCACAACTTCTTCTTTTAAAACGTTATTCTATTGACGTACAATGATTGTTGATCGAAGATGATTGAAGCCCGGAACAAAGTTAAAATTGAATAATAAGTTTTGCTCATCGATTGAACGCTTGAACTTGAGCTTGAAAACGCTGAAATTTGTGTTTTTTTTTTCAAATGTGGAGATGCTTTTTGATTTCAGGGCACAGACGGCGTTCACAACGCGACGTGTAAAGTGGAGATCACAGTCCGCGACGTCAATAACCACGCTCCGGTGTTCGACATAGATAAATACGACGCCGATGTGCCAGAGGATGCTCCCATTGGTAAAGTTGTGTTTACACTTCCCTTTACTGGTACGATTTCGATCAGAGTTTGGTTTGGTCAGCACCACGCTGGGCCAGTGCGGGTTAACGACTGCAGATGCAGCTGGAACCAACTGCTTAACGTGCCTTCCGAAGCATGGAGGAGCTCGAGATAATATATGTTTGGTCATCCATCCAATGACCGGCCTTAGCGAACATTACTTAGTTTACGCAATAGCAGACCAAGCGCGCTGTGCCACGGGAATGCGCTAGCGAGCTCCTCTGGAAGACAGAGCTTCCCTGTCTGCGATATACAAAATCATCCATCATACCGTGCTAGATAGATGAATGAACGTAATATAGGCAAGGTTTTTTCTTATGCTGACAGGAAAGCTCTTGCCCTTCATCTCACCTGATGGCAAGTGACGATAAGGGTCGAAGATGGAATCGAGCTTCACCTGGAACCCTCAACCGCAGAGGCAATCTTATTGCAAATTATCGGAACACTATCGGAACACAATAATGCTAGGTATTCATGGATTTCAAAATATAATTACTTTCACCAGGTACTGAGGTAGCAGCAGTCCGCGCTACGGATCTCGACAGCGGCATCAACGCTGACATCAAGTACGGCATCCAGAAAGGGGCGCTGGACTCCTTCTCCATAGACAACGTCACCGGCATCGTATCCGTCTCCTCCAATCTGGACTATGACAAGAGAAACACCTACCGGATACAGGTCATCGCATCTGATCTTGGTAAGATTTATTTGAAAGCTAATATAGCAATCTCTCACCATTCCTTGTCTTTTTCTTCCTGCCCTATTCCCAGTTTATCTGGGGTCGGCGCTGTAAGTTTCTTCTTTCATTCATATCGGTCAGACGTCATCAAGCCTTACACTATATCACCTATCCTTTTGATTCATATCATTCATCACACCGTAAAGGTGCTAGTGATGAATGAATGTATAGAAAAGAGACGAAATGGGCCACGTCAGGAGACCGATGAATGGAGAGAGTGATTGGAATGACAACAATCTTTGTAATACGTGATGTATTTTATTTTTTACCAGGCATGCCAAGCCTCACCGGCACAACAGAACTTACAGTTCACGTGATAAACGTAAACGACAAGAAGCCATCCTTCACTCCGCCAGTGCAAAGAGCCGAAGTATCAGCTGATGCTGACGTAGGGACACCTGTGCACAACCTGATAGCAGTCGATCCGGATATCAGTGACAATGGTCTACTTGTTTACGAGCTTCTACGGGATAGAATCATCAAGGCCGTTGATAAGAACGGCAAAGAGGTAAGTAGTAAATGTTAAAAAGTCAGATTATTGAGTATTAAATAAATAAGAAAAAGAAAAGCCCAGAAATAAAATTATTTTCACCATTAATTAACATTTAAATAACGTAGAATTGGCCAGTTCGAATGGTCGAGTGAAAACCACCAACAACATACCCAAAGAGGGTTGGTGTTAGGATATTGATATATTATCTATGGTGTTGTATGAATGTTGAAGAACGTTAAAGGGGAGGAAGGCCAAAGAAGAGATGAATGGATTGTGTAAAGGAGGTAATGTAAGCGAGAGGAGTGGATGAGAAATTGGCGAAGGACAGAGAGGAGTGGAAGAAGGAAACGTGTTGTGCCAACCCCGCCTAGTGCAAGAAATTGAAGACATTCAAGTTTGTTAATATCTGCTGATATTATCTTCAGGTGTCAGACGAAGGGATTTTCGGTTCATGGTTCTCTGTGGAGCCCAATGGCACAGTCATCGTGACGCAACGCTTAGACCGTGGTCGTGCGGCCGTCATCACTCTACCAGTTGCCGTCACTGACGCGTCTGCTACCACGTTACAACAGACAGAAGGTAAGATAGATTCTTAAATTTATTACAGAGCTAAACTGGTCAGATTAACTTAGAAAATGATGTCCTGATTTTTATAAGATGGTGGTAGCTAGCCAGGGGGACTTCAAAAAAGTCCTAGCAACAACCAAACCGAGTACAGATCAGTACTCCCTGGATATCAAACCCGAGACCCGAGACCTATGAAAGAAATTGCGGTGGACGAACCACTAGACCACGAATTCCGTCAAAAATTCAGTCAAAAAATTATTTAATTGGATTTGTATTTGTTTTTTTTAAGGTGAGCTGATAATAATTTTATTTGTATTTATTATATTTAAAGGTGAGCTGATAATAAACATCGTTGACGTGAATAGACACGCTCCGGTCTTCTCGCAGCCAGCTTACTGGCACACTTTTGCCGAAGACCAGCCAGAAGGGACGGTTCTCTACACCTACCACGCCACTGACAAGGAAACGCCCATTTCTGCCATATCGATACAACCGCCCAACCCATACTTCCAGATTGATAATGTGACAGGTAAAAAATACCGTCGGTACTTTTCAATTACAGTTCATGCGTACATAAGAACATACATACGTAAAGAATCAGCGTTCCCCATATACCACCTAGCAATAAACTAAGAATTACGTGCCCCCCATAGATGGCAACAGCTCGCCTACATGAGACCCAACATAATTCACCTCTGCCTACCCCTTCGGGGATAAACTGGCATGATGCAAAAATATAGCTAATATTCAAAAAAAAATTTGAAAAACCTAATAGCAGCACTTTACAAATACAAAATAATGTTAATAAATATTTTTCTTCTTTTTCGATTCCAGGCGTAGTAAAAACCACTCAACGTATAGACTACGAAAAAGTGCACATTATAAATTTCACGCTGGTGGCATACGATTCAGGAGTTCCCCAGCTGTCCACATCGGCGCCTGTGGTCGTGGAGATACTGAATGTCAATGACGAGGAACCAGTATTCGCTGCAGAAGCTTACGATGCTGTCGTAGCGGAACATTCAGCACCCGGAACCAGAATTGTGACTGTAACCGCCGTTGATAAGGATGAAGGTAAAAATAGAGAGAGTGAGAGAGAGAGAGAGAGAGCAGATCCTTATTTAGTTAAAAAAGTAAGGTCAGACTCATTTCGAGGAAGTCTAAGTACTTATGTTATGAATACTAGATGACAGACAATGTATAATGTAGATGTATTTACTACATAAACTTATGCAATCATCGCTCAAGAAGTTCTTGAGCCATGATCTCTGTTGATCACACAAACAATCCGGACCTCTTCGATATATCAAAAATGTTAATTATCATAACTGTTAAATAATATCAAAAAAGATGAACAAACAATACTCAGTTTAATACTTTATGCTGAATAGGAAGCAATTTTAGACAATTCATTATTTTCAGGTGATTTCGGTGAAATAACCTACAGCCTTTCTGGCAACCTCTCTTCTCTGTTCCGCATCGATCCGCTAACGGGCGTCATCACAGTAGCTGAAGGCGCAGATGTTGACAGAGAAACTACTTCCGACGTCTGGCTCAGAGCAATTGCAAGTGATAATGCGCCGCCGCATATAAGGAGATCTACCAGTGTACCGGTAAGACTGAAGTAATATTGCCATTAAAATAAATAAACAACATTAATTTGTAACAAAATCTTAAGGGATCCCGTAAACCGTAACTTGGGTCACAAGTTCCAAGCGCTGCCACTGACTACCACTTCTGCAAAACTATGGACCCGGCACCCAAATGGTGAATCCATGGAATTAATGGCTAAGGCTAGTGCCGTGTGGTGACGGCAGAGTAGAATACAATTGTCACCCCAAATCTCTTCCGTGGGTGTCGTACAAGGCGACTAAGGATAAATCAGCGATGAGGAATGGGCAGCAGCGTTCCTCTTAAACAACCTAGCAATAGTACTGCGACTTTTGTGCCCGATAAATGGCAATAGGCTCGTCACCTATTACATGGGACCTAACATGATTGGCGAAACGTGGGTGCTTGTTCGCCTCTGCCTGCCCCTTCGGGGATATAGGCGTGATTTATGTGTGTACATTCTTACATACATACATACGGTGTACATTCTTTCCAAAATTAAACTTAAGTTCATACTTCATGCCAACATTACTAAATTTTTAATAACATCAATCAAAGTATAAATATTATTATGGTGGTTTTTAAGCAGTGGTATCCCATAGATTCACATTATTTATGTCAGGCAGGCTGCTGGTTGTAAAACTTATACAGTTGAGCGGATGGATTGAAATGTTGTCATCCTTAACACTCTTTACATTCATCTGTGTCTTGACATGGTCCTTTCCATCACTTCTCTATTAATTCATTCATCACTATCACCATTCCGGTGTGATGGATGATATCAATTAAAGGCGATCCATTGGCTATAAGACGTCTGACCCATAGAAATGAAGACGAAACAAACTGCATCGACGCCAGATACAGACGCCCGACCCAGCTTGGGTACGGGGCAAAAAGATGATGATGATGATAATCCCGTAGGTTCACATCAAAGTGCTGGACATCAACGACCACTCGCCCGTGTTCTCCCAAAAAGTGTACAAGAGCACTATCGCGGAGAATCTTCGCTTGGACCCACCTCCGGCTATTCTACAAATACTCGCTGAAGATAAGGACGAGGGGATTAATGGGAAGATCGAATATAAAATCGTGGAGCAGAGTCTACCAGGTTAGTTAGACCTTTGTTTTTGCTCCTTTTTATTACGTGTCAGGCTCTGACAGGCGGCTGGCTGTAAATATCACTCAAAACCTTGAGCGATATGGATGCTTTCATTACAGTCACTCTCTCCGTTCATCAGTCTCTCGGTCATTAAGTACTCATTAGAGTTAAATGACGTCTCTAAGTGCAGTAAAAGTCTTTATAGTACAAATCAAAATGTCCATTACAGGAGTGTTCACGGTCGACCCGAACACCGGCATAATATATCCGGCTAAGGCCGTGGAGGGGAACATGACTTACCAGCTGACAGTGACGGCGACGGACGAGGCTGGGCGAGGGACGAGGTTCGATGAGGCACGGGTCGACATCACCGTGCTTAGCGTCAACAAGCACAGCCCGGTATTCGTGCAGCCTCCACCGGAACAGAGGCAGCTGGAGATACCCGAAGTAAGTTTATTATAGAAAAATGAAATTAATGCTATTAGTACCAAGTATTTTTTTATACACATAATCCTTTCAGTTCTTGACCATTTAGTAGATCTAATAAAAAAGTGGGGGTCTATTGAGGCTGGTAAATCACAGTATAATGCAATATACCAGAGGAATGCTGCTGCCCATTACTCATAGCTATCTTTACACTAAGTCGCCTTGAACGACACCCGCGGAAGAGATGAGGGTAATACTGATAAGTGATAATACTAAACTAATTATCAAAACTGCTCTCTAAACAGAATGCAGCCCAAGCAGACTATCTGATAACAACGATCCAAGCCACAGATGAGGACAGCGGCGAAAATGGACGTGTCTCATATTTCTTGAAAGTAGACAACCAAAACGTACATGAGACTACAGAGTTCAGGCTCGACCCTGACACAGGAGAACTGCGAACAAAAACCTTCTTGGACAGGGAGCATAAGTCCGAGTATCAGGTCAGTGAACTTCTAATACTTCAAGAAAAATTTATCAAATTCTCCTACGGTCTGACTCAAGTTTTTATTGCAATACTAGCTGATCCTGTAAGGGTTTTTTTGAGCTTTTCAACTAGAGTTATAAAAAATAGCCTACGGCGTACCAAATATACACAAAAAATCATAAGCCGTTTTGGAGGAGTTCGATAACGAACACTGTAACAACCCGAATGTCGCCAGTTTTTCCAATAGATTCCATAAATTCTACAGATTTGTAAACTTATAGATTCTCTTGATTATATCAAATTTTTGAGGAACAGTTATCTTTGTATCAATATTGCTTCATTATCAGAAGCAGAAAATCTTAAAGTTATAACAACTAAATAACATCGAATTTTAAACAATTTGCAGCTAGTGATAGCTGCTGTGGACAACGGTACCCCAGCTCAGTTCGAGAAGCTTCGGCTTCTGTCGGTGGTCCTCGCCGATGACAATGACAACGCGCCGCGATTCCCGCAGCCGCAATACCAGTTCAACATCATGGAGAACCTACCTGTCGGAATTATCATTGGTGAGTTTTCGGTTCTCATCTTTCGCTTCAGTTACATTTGCATACTTTAGATCTTCTTTGACAGAGTTTTGAACGTTTGAAATGTGTTTTAAAGTAATATTTCACACAATTCGAATTAATTCCTGTTCAAATCGTGTAGCAAAGAGCAGAATAATATTATTATCAGAATAAAAAATAAAAAATAAAGTCTTATTTTGCTCTATTTTAGCGGTTTAAAATCAGAATCTAAGCATTAAGATATAGATATAGAATAAGATTTCTTTATGCTTTTTAAATGTTTATATTTTCTCACCAGGTTTCATGTGTGAAAATAATAATAATCTTACAGGAACGGTAAAGGCTACAGACAAAGACTCCGGGGAACATGGCAAGGTCTACTACCATATTCTGGAGGGCAATCAAGAAGGAGCAATCACTTTAGACAGAACCCAAGGCATTATCAGGGCTAATATTAGCTTCGACAGGTGAGGATAGTTGATGTTTTTCTTTTACTATAAGGCCGATATGATAGATTTAAAACCGCCTCCTTGGTTAGCGGTTTCGAGGTTTCGGGTTCTATCCCCAGCAGAGTACCAATTTGTACTTGGCTTCGTTGGTGGTAGCATATTTTTAAGTCCACCTGGCTAGTTACTAGCTACCACAATTTTATCAAAATCTATCGCCATAATAATAATGTTAAAAGCATTATTGTCTTCCGACAATTTGTGATAAAGTAATAGCCAGCCCATGTGTGGTTGAGGGTTCCAGATGAATATCGATTTCATCTTCAGCCCTTGTTATCATCTACATCTAATGGTGAGATGAAAGCCAAGAACTTCCCTGTCAATCATAAAAAAATTCAAGCAGTGTTAAAGCAATAAATTATAATCCCAATGCCTTATCATCATCAAGATAAATCCTTTCTTACAGAGAGAAACAATCCGAGTACTCCATCACAGTCTACGCAAGCAATAATCCGGTACTAGAGCGCGCAGCAGCCGTACTCAACTACGTTGACAACATCACTGACAGCCAAGACTTTGGCATTACTGCTGTGAAGATAAAGGTCCTCGATGAGAACGATAATGAACCGAAGTTTGAACAGAAGATTTACTACGCTGGTAAGTTACTAGCATGAATATCTCTTTGGGTTAGAGGGACGAAAACTATTAGCATTCAATGTCCAGAGAAGCAGCACTTGAGACTCGTGACCCAAGTTTCAGATTCTGTGAGAGCTATCTCAGACACGCGTTCCAGTGTAAATAATAAACTGTTGAAGTTTAGTAATGTATAATTTTAGAGATTTTGCTCATACTCCTCTCTCCCATCCCAACAGCTTAAAAGACATTTTCTTAGTTGGTTATTTCAGTCAAAGTACTTTTTTAAAGCGCGGTCATTGGGGATGTTCCTTTTTTTATGGTCGGTCTACTGTCAGGTCGTCTAGTAGTACATGCTTGAGAATCCGTGAATAAAGTAATATATCCAGTCCTGCAACTTCTCCTGGTGTGGGAAATTATTTGGGATGATGATGATACGTTGAAAAGTGATGATGATGATAAATTGTTAATACATTCCTTTTTCGTCGCAGGTATAAAACACACGGCACGTGTGAACGAGCCAGTCTTGTCAGTGGTCGCCGAAGATCCTGACTTGGATGAGAACGGAACCCTAATCTACATGGTAGCCGCTTCGAATTTGTACAAGTTTGGCGCTTCCGAGTCCAGTGGCAGTGTTGTACCGTCGCCTTTCAATATCAGCCAAGATGGTGAGTACTTTTGAAACTTTCTTGCTGGCTAAAGTAAGCATCTCAAGCTCAACAGCTTTTCTTATACTTGAATAAACTAGTATAAGCCCTTTACAAATGCAATGACGATTACAATGCCTGTGTTAATAAAATAAACAGTTGTTTTTATTTTTATGGATGACCATTTAATTAACTAATGCTGATTACGTATGGATAAAATTATTAGATATTAATGATTATGATGTAAGTATGAAACAAAAATAACATAACTAAAGCAAAATACGTGCCTTTAAATTATTGGTTAAGGATTCTGTACTGTATATACAGATATATAATAATTTTTCAGGTCTTCTGATGACGGCACACTATATGTCGGAATACAGTCAAGATCGTTTCGTGCTAGATATAATAGCGCAGGAGGTGGCGCCACCTCACCGTCAGGCCAAGGCTCAGGTTTATGTAAGTATCAGATACAGATTTATTGGCACATGAAACACACATACATAAATTGAGAGAAATTTAAAAACTACCCGGTCTGAAGAAAGGATCTTAGAAAAAGTTTTGTTTTACCTTTGTAGAGAAAAGTATCCTAGAACAATGAAGATTAACAAATGTGATTACTTTACTACAATTTTTTAATGTGTTGTTTGTACTTTACATCAGATATGGATCATAGATCGCTCGTCTCTCATCCGAATGGTGGTATCCCGAAGCTGCTCCGCCCCTGTCACTGGTGTTCAGAAAAGGCTGGCGGCGGCTGGCAGCGTCCTTCTGGTGCCAGGCAGGAGACTGCCACTGGTGCAAGCTGAACGCCGATATGACGATTGGTAGGTATAAGCAAGGCCTTAACCGACTCCGAGGCTTAGTGGCTCGCCCACCAGAATTCAGATCCAGATATCCCGGGTTTGATTCACAAAGAGAGGGAAGTACAAATTTGTACTGGGTTTGGTTGGTGGTAGGACTAGTTTCAAGTCCGCCTGGCTAGCTACCTACCACCATCTCAACAAAATTTGACGCCATAATAATAATTTTAACAACATTATTGTGTTCCGTCAATTTGTGCTAAGATACAGGGCTGGCTGGCTCAGTAGTTGGGGGGTGAAACTCGATTCCATCTTCGGTCCTTATCGTCACTTACCATCAGGTAAGATGAAGGCCTAGAGCTTCCCTGTCTATCATAAGAAAAGGCGTTTAAAATCACACACCTTTAAATTATAGTCAAGGTCTACAAAACCTTCTTGATCATTAATTTCTTACCTCACCAGGTGCGAAATTCATCTGCTGGCGGTGGAACCCACTACATACCAGGTGCTGCCTGTGGAGAAAGTTTTGGAAAATATTGACTCCAGATTCGATGACTTGAAGGATGTTTATCAAGAGTATGGCGTGGAAACCCTCATAGCCGCCAGTGCTTCTTCTAAAGGTAATCAATACATGTTTCAGTTAAACCATAGTAATATTGCGTTTTATTAATACTCAAGGTTAATGTAAAAATACTTTTAAATAGAGAAATAACATAGGAACTGGCAATTTAATAACCAAAATCACTTTAATCACCAACGATTTAAGGTGCCTTCCGAAGAACGGAGGAACTCGAGATAATAAATGTTTGGTCATTGGTAATTTAACTCATCTAATGACCGGCCTTAGCGAACAGTGCCTAGTTTGCGCAATTGCAGGCCAAATGTGGTAAGCCTCTGCGCTATCGAGCTCCTCAAGAAGAGCTCCCAAGAGAAATATTTTATGTCTCACCTGACCATAAAGTGGACTTTTCCGCCCGCTGCGCCTGTTCAGAGGGTGACTATATAACTATATACCTACTTACCTCGGGCGATAAAAAACAAAGCCTAAGATCGCATTTATTATGTCAAATACATACTTGCGATCTGAGATATTCTTTGTTTTATCGCCCTTGGTATATAATCTACTTTAATGTAAACCGATCGTTTACAGCGCCTGATACGTTCGACCCTGCGCTAGCGGCTCTCATAGCACTCCTCATAGTTTTGTTCACCGGGATCGTCACCTTCATCGTCGTCTGCGCGTGTCTCAAACACTGGTGAGTCAATACATACATACATAAATCGCGCCTGTATATCTGTATATTGTGTTGGGATTGATTACAATTTACATATAAACCTAGACACTATAAGTAATCTGCGTCTCATTCTAATGCACTCCAAATACCATAAAAGTAAGCCATGTAATCTTTACACTGACTTAAAATCTTTATCAGGGTTATACCTCCACCATCGATGCAATCCAGTAAAGGAGACAGCCTGGCTCGCCGCCGCATTTTGGAAGAATTGAGCACAACTGAAAACCCGCTGTGGCTGGAGACCAAGCTGAGGCCTTACGAGGAGCAGGAGCTGACCATGAACGTGTTTGGAGACCAGAATGAACAAGTTGTTGATCACCCTCAGGTAATAAGAGCAAGCGCACAGATTTATTCACAGTCAAAACCTTCGCTAATGGACAGTTACTATGGATTTTTTACCTTTGAGCAGGGTTTTTCAAATATAATTGAAAAATCTAACACTATACTATGGATAATGATTTAGTGGAGGGTTGGTAAAGCTCAATTCCATTGTCGACCCTTATCGTCACTAACCACCAGGAGACATGAAAGCCAAGAGCTTCCAAAAAATAATACGAATGTTGTTGGAACCCTGTGACTTATTAAAATGCTCTGTAAATTCAATTAATAAACGCTGTCTTGTTTTTTAAATAAATTTTATTTATTTATGTAAATATTTACGTGATCTGTTTTTTTTTATTTCAGACGGACAATACGTATGCAACGATTCAAGGCAGTCGCACTACAGAACGCTTCGGAGATTATGCAACTCTGGGCGGAGACTCGCCAACACCCTTAGAAGCAGCTTTAGGTTTCCAGGTACAATATTTACTTGAAAAATTGTTTTAGTACAAAAAAACATCATCATCATCATCACCGGTCCTTTAATGTCCCCACTGTTGGGGTACAAGCCTTCCCTATGGATGAAAGAATATAGAGCAATGGGCCCAACACGCTGGCCCAGTGTGGAATGGTAGGTATTACCTACTGTAGACGCAGCCGGGAACAACGGCTTAAAATGCCTTCCGGAGCACGGAGGAACTCGAGCAAATATGGTTTTGTTCACCGATCCGATGACCAACCTTAGCGAACGTTGCTTAGTTTACGCAATCGCAGGCCAAGTGCATTAAGCTACTGCGCTGTCAAACACCTCCAAAAATACATTGGTGATTAATATATTAAAATTAAAAAGTAGAAATTTTATTGTTACAATTTTATGCTTTCCAGGGAAGCACATTCAAGCCTCCTTCGCCTGACACGCCTGAACCTCCACCGCGTCCATCAGCAGGCCTGGGGCAGCTATGATATTAGTTGTACATAAATTAACTCATTGATCTTTTCAAGTCATTCCAATAATTATATTAATTACGTATTTTGACAAGCCCATAAGGGCAAAGAATGAATCCTTGTGGGACACCACGCGTAAACAGTAATAGTAGATAATAATAATATAATTATATTTGACTGAGTGTAATGAGCGTAAAAGACAGACATTTCTACAAATGAGTGAACATTTTGTAATTATTGTATAGATATTGTAAATGTTTAAGCTAAGTCTATTTACTCTAATTGAATCTCAAAAAATCTCGGTTCGGGTTTCGTGGAAAATAAATTACCATAAGAAAAAGATACTTTAAGTTCTTTTGCTTCTTTCGAAAGTGCATGTTGACAATGTATTAAACTTGAATTATTTACAAAATCATTCCGGTCAAGACTGAGATAAATACTATTGTTACCATATTTTTAGACATCCATGTGATACATTGACAACGTCCATAACTCTAGGTATTAAAGATATTACATGCAGATTTCTTTAGTCTGTGTTATGACATCATTGAATTTTATCTGTAAAACTATTTATGATCTTAGCCAATTTCTTATTGTATAGCATCCTAGGCTATGCTCGTAACCTTAGGACAGTGAGCATCATAATCGATATTATTAACTAATAATAAATTAATATTTTCAGTAAGCATTTTTAACAAGTTTTTTTTATTGGCTCTAATATGTTTGTTACATGTATTCTATTTCACGAAGTCCGCTTGGCGAGTTTCTGACGGATTTCACGAGATAGAATATAATTATGTAAGTTATTTTCAGAGTCAACATAGTCGATAAAATTGTATACTAATAGTTCTTTTGCCATATTTGTAAATTATACAATTATATTAGTGTACAAATTGCATTTTACATTTAAGTATAAATTATACTTTTTCAAAAACTTTTTATTGGCGTTTTGTAACATTTTGGAGAACAACATTATTGTTTTTATAACGATATTTTTCTAGTTATAGATATCAATAGTCAGTATCGTAATGTTTTATATTTTGTAAATATTTTCTCGGATTTTATGCCCAAAAGTATTATTTAATAAAAAAATTCCTACAAACATGATTTCTGGTTTTTTATTTCTTTGTCAGTATAAACTAAGGATAGGTGAATTCGGATTTTATTGCATCACCATACTCGCAGCATTTTAAGAACCAACCTGTTGTTTTCCTCCATAACATCTATTTAGTTTCTCCATCACAGATCTAACCATAGCCAAATAAGAAGACAAATTGTGTTTCAAGCAATCCTCTAATTTTGCCATGGAGTCAGTTAACCGGATGAGCAGCTCGTTCATGGCTTGCGATTTTATCAGCATCAATCTTTGCAAAGTGCTGTTGTAGTGATCCTTTTCAATCTAGAAAATTACGTAATCATTATTTTATTTTCAATATAAACTTAAATTTTCACTCTAAAATCTTCAAGAATAAAAATTATTTAATAATCTTGTAAGTAACTATTATAAAAACATTATAATTATGTACATACAGTGACAACATTTTGAAGATATATAACATAATGTGGCCAGAACTATGTAGAGATGATGTAGAGCATACCTAACTCAAATCGTTGAAAGTTCTGCCTATTCCAAAATTCAAAACAATACGAACAAGTATACTTTCATACTAACATACTCAACTAGACAAAACTCAGCTTTGATTTCATCATTTGGGTGACTAATACTACACAAATGTAACAGATATTTGTAGCTTCTCCGCCAATTTTTAATCTGAAACAAAAAAAAAACATTCTACCTTTATTTAGTTATATGTATATTTTGTTGTTTATAAATTAATGCGATTATTATTCTCAATTTAATTATTTAACATAAACTTCATTCTTGAAATGCAACTTACTTCTCTTTCCACTTGCTCTACAGCATTATTTTTATCTTTTTCTTCTGCGTTCACATTTCTCAAGCAATGGGACTCACTTTCAATATATGAATGCTCGGAAGCATTTATTTCAGCTGCATAAATATCCATACATTGTATCCACTGCAATAGTTGCAATAGTTACACATAAGTAGATTTAAAATGAACTATCTCGTTTGTGTACATGTGTTTGTGTTTCGTTCAATATAATTGTTTTGACTGCAACAGTTGTTAAGGTGAGTAACACGGTCATTTTCTTTATTAAGTTTGTTTATTCAATCGTACCTATTTAATAAAAATCACACTAAATAAATTGATCATTATATTGTTATTTGTGGTAATGACTCATAGTTTTGTATAAATATCTTACATCCAGCTCAGAAGTGTTAAATTTGTTTAGTGTAATTATGTTTTCTTTTTATAACAATTATCGTTTTATGCATCGAAAAATGTTACTACATAAAACATAATAAATCTCAAAAAAAAAATAAAAAAAAAATAAAAGTCTTTAAAAATTCTTCGTCAAGATCGTATCCGTACCTTCTTATTACGATAGTTTCTTCGAAAGCTATGGTCCTTATGTCTAGCCATCTGCAGTCTGAACTTAGTGGTCAGGTTAACTCTTCTAATCTGAAATTCGTCACTCCAAGTTTCGATGAGATTTTTATCGCTCCTACTCAAATTGATAGAAGCGTTTACGTTATTAGCGTAACTTTGTAGCAATTTTTTTACGGCGATGGCGTCTGGTGAGAGCTGAAATAATCATAGCCCACATAAGACTTAATACAAGATTATTAGTAGATTGAGATGTATTCTACTATTGAAGGTTTTTAGATTTGCATTTGGATGTCAATATGATAAAATTTTGCTACCCTGGCCTTATCCCATCCTATTTAAGATCAGAGCAATATGTTCTCACTCTCTTCTGTCATCACATCATCATCTTTAACATTATACCGTACCCCACACAATCCATCCACCTTTTCAATGTTCTTTCTTTACTTCGACGTCACATTCATGGCATCCCGCCTTTTTTGCCATTGGCGGCACTTTCAGACTTCCTCTCTTACGTACGCATTCCTTATCTTATCTATTTCTATTACTCCGCAGATCCAAAATTCTCATTTCTGCCGCATGCAAATCATTTTATCAAATAGTTTCAATTAGATAAGTCTAAAAACAGATACCTATCAAATATTTTCTTCACAATCCATTAAATTACCTCACTTACCTCACAACTGATACAATTTAAAAACACTGTAAGTAAACAAGCAATCGAATTTAATTTTAAATACATTATTAATTAATGTTTAATTTAAAACCAGAACCCGCACGCCACTAGCAATAAGACTTACTAAACAGATTGATTAGAATCAAATAGAAAATTACGTGTCTATAGCAAGCCAAATCCCGATAACCTCCGACACGTTTAGCTATGAAGATGAGGTCTGTTCGGTTATCGACAATTTATTGATTATTTGTTGGGAAGATCCAGGAAGGAACTTGGCGGTCACTCTTATTTGTTTATTATTTATTTAATTTACACTAATCATACACACGATAACATAAAGTAACAGTCGTCATAATAATTAATATAAACACACCACATATAGAAATACGGCAGTAGGTATCTATCTATTGTAGGTATTAGGACAGTACCTGTAATAATTCTACAGAGATAAATCACGCCTATTTATCCCCAAAGGGGTGGGTAGAGTCATTTCGCATATTATGTTAGTGCCCAATTCCCATGTATTTAGGCGAGTCTATTGCCACTTAACGGGCACGTAAATCGCAACTCATTACTCATCGCTACTTTTACCCTTAGTCGCCTTGTACGATATCTAGGGGAGAGATGGGGGGGGGAGGTGAGAGTCAATAACCAGTGTCTGTTATTAAGTACTTTATTAAAAAAATAATTATTTCATAACATTAAAAACAGTTTTCGTTACAAATTATTATAATCTGGTATAAAATATTACTAAGTTTTATTAATAACAACAAGTTAATTGTACTAATAGTAATTAATTATGTTTAAATTAAGTGAAAATAGACACTTTAACTGCCGCACTCAGAGACGTCAAATAACGTTAATGAGTACTTAACGCCAAAAAATGACAATTCAAAATTAGTCGCTTTTCTTGCCGGGTCTATGGTCTAGATTTGAATGAAAACTTTTGACATTAAATACTCATTAAAGTTAATTGACGTCTCTGAGTGCGGCAGTAAGATTATTTCTAATTAATTCGAGAATCAATTGAATAATTGATATTATTATTACAGCATCGGATCGGATATTGACGTTAATTGTTAAAGTCGACTGTTTTTTATGTAGTTTAATGAATTTGACACAGCCTCTTATTTAACAAGATAACTAGAACAAACTTTCCCTTAATTTAATCTAAGAAAATGTTACGAAAATGTTCCAATATCACGTTTTTACAGAGTAAGAGAATAAAATCATAAAGTGGAAGAGGTGGATAACGTAAACCAAATAAACTTATTTATTTTGATTTTTATTTGAACATAAATAATAAATGTTACAAAAATTATGACAAAAAAATTGTGTTTAGAGTAAATTCGAAAAATTATTACTTATACCACTCGGGCAAACAAAACGTCTTGGTTGGCCGAGTGGTATAGGCATCTGCCCGGAATAAAGAGCACGCGGGTTCGATAATTTCCGAACTTTTTCTTTCTACAATTTTCTTTGTCAATAATAATGTCATCAATAAACTTAATTCATTCTATCACAGCGAAACTACATAAACGCAGTTTCTAACTTAAGCGGCCTTTACATTTTGCTAAATTCAGACAGTAAGCAGCCGCTTTAGAAATTTTGGTAACGCATTTCAACAACAACTTAATTTAAGACAATATAGTTAACTTAATTTATAATAATTGTACTACTATCATTATTGTACTTCATTAAGGGCCTGTTTCACAATCGAGAAGTTATTTGTAAGTAGCTTACTTCGCAGATCATTTGACAGTTGTAATATGCAGTATATGTCAATTGAACTGCAAAGTAAGCTACTTCGAACTTACTTGTCGATTGTGAAACAGGCCCTAAATATTCATCATTATTTATAAAATAAAGTTGTAGTTAAGTTTCTACTGTTGATTTAAAATATAGCTTAACTGTAATAAATAGCTGATTTGGCACTATTTCACAAAGTTTTAGATTTGATATAATGGCCAATATAATAACAAAGGAATAATATTTACGAAATAAAATAGACAGTAACGAATATGCAGTAGGTACTAATAAAAATAAGCCTTTTAATAACCAAACTTATTTTCCATATTGATGAAGTTACAAAATGAGTACCAGTGTGTCTATATTTTACATAGATGATGTTATAATCTGTACTTTTTTCAATTCTCCTTTCTTTTGTAAATATTAGTAACATTCAAAGGCGATTTTCGGTTGCTTCAATAAATCTTATTCAGGCAGAGATCATTTTTCTCATTAAATACAATATTATTAAAGACGTAACCGTATTTTTGTCATTTCCGTACTTAATACATTATCTAACATAAATATTTGACTCGTTTTTAAAACAATTTTTTAACGATTTTTTCTCTTATGGCACTTCATGACTAAACGTTTTTATATTATTATAATAAATTTTGTTTAAATAACAGCTACATAGAAGCGATTGGTATGGCCGAAGTATTAATACATAACTGTATGTCAATAAGTTACAGACGCAACAACACAGGTGTAATGCTAAGTGTCCACTGGCACGTACTGTACTGACTCAACCACTTGACGACACAACAATAACTTCTATTCCAAGTCCAAGTTCCAAGACAAAATTCGCAATCAAACTCAAAAATAGTTTCGAAACGAAATAAATAGAAGTATGCTTAAGTTATGTTCAATTATAAGGGGCCGCTATTATGATCATCCTATATAAATAAGGCACTTCGCGCGCTAGACGACTAATACTACGGCCATTGGTCACTAGTAACTAGTAAACTTTAATGAATGCCACGCACTTACTAGACTGATACTAAACATTTATATAAGTAGTTTTTTAGTATTTAAATTGATCCCTGCTGCCGATGGTTGGAGTCGTTATTTAGCGCTCGAGATGCTATGTCATATATAAAAGCTATATTTAGAGAAGATTATGCTTTTATAGCGTATATGTTTGCAAATAAAAAAGTATTAATACTATAAGAATACTTTTGTTTCGTATGTTTTAACTCTCCTTAACTCTACTTGCTATAAAAATAAATAGTTCTGATACATTTGGAAATCTCAGAAACGCGTCATGCAGATTTTTTGTATAAACAGTAGCCAATAATACTATGACAATTCGTTCACTAGACGAATACGAATCGTGTAACTACAAATAGGCACACCTCGAGATCTAGGCGACTACGACTCTGGACATTGGGCGATAAACATGGCTCGTCGATGATGGTGATCTGCTAATGCACAAGGGTCCTTAGTCACAATGGCCGTAGTCGTACTAATGTAGTTCGCGACACGTTTACGTAGTTAATTTCTTTTTTTATTTGAACAGTAAATAAATGTTAGAAAATTCATCACAGTATATTTGTGGTTAGAAAAAGTTCGAAAATGTATAATCGAACTTGTCGGAACGCACGTTTTGGTTAGCCGAGTGGTATAGACATAACATGCTCGGAATGCAGAGGGCGCGGGTCTGATCATCATCAAGACTATAACTTTTCTAACATCAAATCTCTTTGTAGTTAATTTCGCTAAATTGGTTATTTGTGGAACGCGGTCGTCTAGTGGGCGAGTTGCCTTAGTGGCCACATGAACTCTTTCAGCGAGCGCAAGCTAGGAAGCGGTCGGTGATTTCTTTCGCTTTCACGGTGGTCTGCTTGCGCAAGTGTATCAGGTGTCGGTGGGCGTGCAGCACTATGTCCTTGTACAGCATCCTCGTGTGTTGGAGGTCGTCTTTGACCCGGTGGAGCTCGTCGGCCGCGTGGCGGCGCCACCGGCGCACTCTCGGCGTTGTCTGTCAAAAAAAAAGCACAATAATCTAAAGACACTAACTACAAAATGTACTCCGTTTTGGTTGGTCGTAGGACTTGTCTCAAGTCCGCATAGCTAATAGCTACCACCATCTTTTCAAAATCTGTTGCCTTTTTAATATTTTTAACAGGATTATTGTTTCCTACAAAGATAGATAGCCAGGCCCTATCTGTTTCCAGGAGAACATAAATCCTCATGAAAGGGCCGATTCCATATTCGGCCCTTTCCATCAGATGAGATGAAGGCGTTCTCTGTCTAGCATAAAAAAGATTATAATATGACTTAATAAAAACTTATAACTTAGAAGTAATAATCCCTTACTTCGCATGTTATTCCGCAGCTCGAAGTTATTTTATCACATTTCCTTATGAAGTCTTCACTCTGAAAAACATACAATACAATGGTGTTAAATCTCTTTCAATGTAACGGATTATAAGCTATCTTGTAGGATTGCAAATGAAAATGAAAAACGCCTGGCTGTGTTATAATCATGGAAGATAAGTGAGAACACAGCATTCGTCAAAACGGAATACAGAAATGACTTAGCAAAATCCGTTGCAGTGGGGGGGATATGGACCCACGCTGGCCCAGTTGGCGATTGGAGGGTATTAAAGACTACAGTAGGGAACAACGCCTTAATGTGCCTTCAGAAACACGCAGGAGCTTGAAATAATATATTGTAGCGGCTTCGCTACGTCAACAAAGTTTCAAGTAACCAAGAAATGGTTGATCAACGAAAAGTGCGACCGCTGACGATAACAATGGAGTCAAATCACCATTAGATCTAATAACTTGCGATAAGGCAGAACAAGAATAGTAAGGAAGTGCCTGAATCACGATTATTACTTATTATTATTGATTATTTTAGTCAACCACGCATCCAAAGACCGGTCTTAGGGCCCCCACAAATCATGCGATTGGCCGACATCGCAGATCGTACTAATAGCCATAGAATTAGTTGGAAAGATGTGCGGGCTATGACTATTGTTACGATTTGGGATTTAGTCGTCCAACTTAATCGCATGGTCTGCGGAGGCCCTTTAACATTGCTTAGTTGCTCCTCTCACTATGTACTTCTATCGATATTGAAGCCATGTGCCCCAGTAAGTGGGAACAGAATTAGAGAGGCCCAAAAGGACAGGCAGGTATACAGGGTTATTTTTAAAATACCAAAAACCTCGCAGGAGTAGCTAACTAATATCATAAGCAACAATGTTTGTTCTACGACTTTTGATGATTCGTAAGATTTAACTTTCATACAAAAATAAATACTAATTTAATTTACCGCTCAAGTCAATACCTCTACGTACACCTACTTGCATCGATCGGCAATAAGCAGCGCGCGGGCATAACGTCCTTTCGTTTATGAATGAAAACATAGACGTATAAATGTCACGACAGTCCAATAATAACTTAAGAAAATAATTTTGCGCAATGTATTGCGTTATATATTATTGTCCCAAGGGTAATTAACCCACTACACTACCTTATTAAGATGCATCCGAATGACAACCATGGGACCAAGTAAGAACTTGTGGTGGTTGACTCCGCTGAAGCTGGCGCCCAGCTTGGCGTCCTTCTCCAACTTGTAAAGCTTCTTCTCCATCTCGCTCCTGCAGTGTTCAGGCTGAAAGAAGATCACAAAAAACGATCAATTTAAAAATTTGCGTTCATCTGCTCTTTACCAGTAATGGCGTCGATTCTGTGAGCTCCTGATTCTGGCAAAAGAAAGGAGTTGACTAGTTGTAATTGTTTTATTTGCTTTAATTTCGGGCAGTTTTAATAAAATTCTTTGCAATAACAAAATCTTTGTCTTCGTGTGAAATGCGTGAGGTGGTGGACCTTTAGCGAATACCATTCTATCGTGTATAATTATTCCATCACAACTCGATTCACAACTACAAATCTCTCCAGCGGGGATCGTACAAGACGAGTAAGGGTTAATAAGACAGCGACGAGTAATGGACAGCAGCAGCAGCATTTCTCTTATCATCTAGCTATACTGCGATTTACGTGCCCGATAGATGGCAATAGGCTCTTTATGCAGCCGGGACCAACGGCTTAACGTGCCTTCCGAAGCACGGAGGAGCTCGACATAATAAATTTTTGGTCACTCATCCAATGACCGGCCTTAGCAACCATTGCTTTGTTTACGCAATCGCAGGCCAAGCGCGCGCCTACCCCTTCGGAGATAAATAGCTACTAACTTTGAGAAAGATTTATTTATTTTTCATCCCCAAAGAGGTAGACAGAGGAAGAATTTACGCCCATATTTCGCCATGTATGGTTTGGTTAGTTCGGCATCCGTTTCATGGTAGATTGGTTGGAAAGTTTGGTTAGTTCGGCATCCGTTCCATGGTAGATTGCATACATACATAAATCACGCCTATATCCCCGAAGGGGTAGGCAGAGGTGAACTAGCACCCACGTTTCGCCAGTTATGTTAGGTCCCATGTAATAGGTGGCAAGCCTATTGCCATTTATCGGGCACAAAACCATGCCATGGTAGATTGGTTGGAAATAAACCAAACCAAAACGGTTACTTAAAAAAGGAAGTGAAATGTGGTGTTTATTACGTGATGTCTTGTAAAATAACTTGCAAGTCCATTTATAAATGCCGTTATAAATAAAAATCTCAAACCAATCTGCCGGGTGGGTGATCTCATGGCGTTCAATGGAGGCCACAAAGTACGCGATTATTGTGGAAACACGCTGCAAGCTGAAAATTAGCTGAATCCAAAACAAGAGTTTGTGTAAAACAATTAATTCAAGTTAAGTGTAAGTATCTAGCTTCAATTATTTAAATTTCAATTAAACGTTTTTAAAATCTACATCAACAAACGTGATGAACACAGATATTCACAAAATTAAATTTGTGTTCATCACAAAATTTACCCCTTGCAGGATTCCAACACGGGACCCCTTGTCCCACAGCCAGCGATCTGCACAATCTATTATGCTTTGCCACGCGTCAAATGGACTTTCTACCGATAGGCATAATAATTGTTCAAAGGTTTTGGTGGTTAGAAAAAGAATTTCGAAAAATTATGGTCTTGATGCGGGAACCGAACCCGCGTCCGCTGCTATCCGGGCAAGTGCCTGACCGCTCGGCCACCCAAGACACTAATTAACTTGCCGAAATTCTTCTAACCTTTACTCTTCACGTTGTAAGCCAACGGGTACCCTCGGAATGTAGAAATAAATTTCAAACATTCCAAAGCAGATATTTTTACAAATACCGTGCGTTCGGTTAAGCTTGGGTTTGCTTTATAAACTATTTGATTTTAATTTTAACATTATATAAATGTTAGAAAAATTAGTACAAAGATTTTGGTGGTTAGAAAAAGAATTTCGAAAAATTATGGTCCCCTTATATAATGTTAAAATTAAAATCAAATTGTTCAAAGGGTTAAAAGTAGGTTAAAAGAGGGTTAAAAAATGATGTTAACATCGTTCCGGCTGCTTTGTGGCCACACCCTTGTTGCGCACTGTCAAGGTTCCATATTGAACCAATGAGTGACGTGTGTCGTTAAATATATCACTGCACAAATGTACAGTAATATCTTATCAGGTTGACTGCGATGAATGTGAAATATTATTTCGAACTCCGACGACTATTGAATGGTAATTGCGGATAGATTTCCGTTTAAATTACACAGTTATTCTCTTTCCTCTTCTTCCTACAAATTTCCCAATATATGGGGCACTACCATGTCAAAAAAACCAAATAAGTAACCCAGAGTAACAGGCTAATCTTCTTCTTTTTATTCCTGTCCTGTTCCAAGTTTATCTGGGGTCGGCGCAGTGTTTCCTCTTCCATTAATATCGATCAGACGTCATCAAGCCATCCGTTTTAATTTTTATCATCCATCACACCGGAAAGGTGTAAGTGATTAATGAATGTATAGAAAAGGGACGAAAAGATACGAAGAGACCAGTGAACGTAGAGAGTGATTGGAATGACAACATTCCAAACCATACTGCTCAAGGTTTTGGCTTAGGTTTTACAGCCGGCCGCCTGCCTGACACCAACCCTCTTCGGGTATGCTGTTGTTGGTGTTTGCTCACCACCATTCGGGCGCCCAATGTGGTTATTATCCTACATTGGAAAATCTTCTCTAGTTGACTTTTACGACAGGCAAATCCGTATTTTATCATTAGCAAAAATCAAAAGACTGTGTTGGGATTGGATTCTTTCCAGTTGTTACTACTATTCTGCCGCATACCTCCTCAAGCTCCTGAGCTCAAGACATCGCCCTGAAGAAAAGCATCCTCCTTAAGCCCAAGACATCTCCCTGAAGTAAAGCACAGCTTTGAAATCTAGCCATTGAGAGCAATGAAATCAAGCTATAAATCAGCTTAAAGATTCAAACGTTTGGCACAAGATTTCAAAATAAAAGCCTCACGCCCCAACTCTTTGAAGTCCATTCTGGAACCATAAAAGCTGCGTCCAAGTGCTCGAAAATTCAGAAACAATAAATCCGTTAACCGCCGTCGTAGCCTTGCGCGGGCGCAGTTAAAGCGAACAACGCAGGTGATCCATGGTTTTAGTGCTATGGAAGGTTGGCTGGTGACCCAGATGCCACGCGAGTCTTGTGGTGGACACTAACGTGTTTAATAATAAGCGTGGCACAATAAAATATTTATGAACCGGTGTGTGTGTCGTCGACATATCCTTCAATAGGACGTTTAAATTTGATACCTTTAACCAGTAGGTATAGGTCAAAGTGGCATCATCATATATCATGACTAAAACGCGCACTTTCGAGTATAATTAGGTGGTTTAGTTGTTTGTCCACCGAAATTAAGATCTAGAGGTCTTGGGTTCAATACTAAGGGGAGTACAAATTTGTACTCGGTTTGGTTGGCGACAGGACTTTTTCAACTCCTCCTGGCTAGCTACCATCATATTATCCAAATCTGTCGCCATAATAATAATGTTAACATGGTGTGTTTGTGAAACTCGATTCTATCTTCGGACCTTATCGTCACTTACCATCAGATGAGATGAAAGCCAAGAACTTTCTTGTCTAGCATAAAAAATCTCTACATACATACATACATATATAAATCACGCCTATATCCCCGAAGTTGTAGGCAGAGGTGAACTAGCACCCGCGTTTCGCCAATTATGTTAAATAAAAAAATCTCTAGGTTGTGAAAATTTCACCAGTATTCGAACTTGGGACCCTTGGCCGATAGCTAGCGATCTGCTCATTCGACCAAGTGATGGATTCAACTTGACGTTGTAAATTCATAACCTTGTCTGTTATGTTACCTAAGCATTATCTACCAATGAGTTTGTGAGTCAACATGTTACAATGGTGAAGGCCTATGTGGTATAGTCATTGAGAAGAGCTATATTCAATAGATCTTGTAAATAGTTCCTTAGTACTATAAAAACATGGGCATAACAATGGATACCAATACACAGAACCATTGTCGGTTGTAACGGACAGAAGAAGATTGGATGATATACCATGAATAGACATTTATCTTCTATAAGCTATTAGGAGTTCAAGACAGTCTGAAGCCATGTTTAAACCTAGAGCAGACTAGATAATAATATATAATACATAAATATTTTTACACTCACACCTATCATCTAGCCCAAAGTAAGTAGCCTAAGCACTTGTGTTATGGATACTAGATGACGGACATATTTTTAATATAATTATGTATATAAATGTTGAAAATATACTACATAAACATATACACAACCATGACTCGGAAACAAACATTTGTGGTCATCACAAAGTTTGCCCCTATCAGGATTCGGACCCGGGACCTCTTGGCCAATGCCCAGCGATCTGAGCATTCGACCAAGGCGGCTGTCAAGTCAAGATACCAAGAAACTATTTTACTGCCTTGAGGTAGGCGCTCGAACAGGTGGTTTCATAATTTAAAGAAAATTCTGTGAAAATTACTAAGTAATTAGGAATCAGAATCTTAATCAACACCGATGAATCAGGCATTTAATTTAAGTAAATTATGTGGTAGAGGATAGTCCATTTCATTAATAGAGGAAGGCTATCATTATAATAACCGAAATTAACGCGAGCAAAGCCGTGAAGACCACCAGTTGATTTATAAATCTAGTTTTTACACTTGGCATCTTTGGTTACCGTAAAAATGCAACGGATTCAAGCACTCTAAAAGTTTTATCTCATAGATAGATAGATATACTCTTTATTGCACACCAAATTAAAACAAAACAAGAAAAATTATTACTACTACAATAAAAGTGATACAATTGGCGGTCTTATCGCTAAGAGCGATCTCTTCCAGACAACCTTTGAATGGACAGGATTGTAAAGATTGCGTATTTTGAGGGTATTCATGGTGCACTAACATATTTTTACATAACGATACTAACCATATTTAAATACTCAAATGCATACTTAAAAAGCTACATACATAGATACATACTCAAATAAATACATACATACTTAAATACATACAAACATACATACCAACATACATAAACAAAATACCTACATAGCAGTTGAATATTATTATCAGATAATTGATACTATCAGCCGCCTTGACATCGTAGTTCCCGCCCCTCCCAGGAAATGCATCAAGATGACTTCATCGCTGCATTTGACATAATACTATTTCCTGATGTATAAAATTTAATGTATATTCACATTCCATAAGAACGTGCCACAGTTAGGTAATGCGTGAATTGTGTGGCTGTATACCAAGACGGATCGCAATGTTGAGCTGTGAAAAATACGGAAGAAACAAAATTGCATGCGGTAGATTTCAAAAATATTGAAATGCATTAGGTATGAGTACGTAAGAGCGAGTCTGAAAGTGGCACCAGTGATAGAAAAGTTGTAATGGGTAAGTGGGAGCCTTTTAGCTTGGTATGGACATGTTATGATGAGACGGGATGCTATGAATGTAACAAAAAAGTTATAGACATGAAAACTGATAGATGTCAAAGTAGAGGAAATAAACCAGACCATTGAAATGATGGATGGATTGTGTGAGGTGTGATATAAAGGTGATGGGTGTTGATGAGGAGATGACGAGACTGAAGAAGAGAGATAGAAGAGTGAACAGATACCACAGTCTCATAAGCAGATTCTATTGTGAATACCCCACCACGAAATCTACCTAATGATGCCACTTTCAACTTTTCGTTTTTTATAGTCAACCTGCAGAAGCTATCTATAGTGCTAGCACCTGGATATTTAAAAATAAATTTAGATCCTATACTTTTAATTGTTTCGACGTTGAATATTTTTTAGTATATTGGTACGTAAACTATTCAATGAAAATATTAAAAAAAAAAACATACATAATAATTATTCCTTATTGTGTATAACTATGCTGGGTTGTTACTCTGAAAATCTTGTAAAATTCTTGACGTTCGGTTCGACATAGATTGACGTCGATTACGTCATGACGCAATGGTCGCAGTTGACGAATTGACGTTGACCTTGATTGGCCTCAGTCAAGGCTGTTGCATGCATGCACTGAGGCACATCTCGTGTAGGGTGACCATGGCTTTGAAGATTTTAAGGATTTTATCAGTAGAAGTAATTGTATTTGGAAAATTCGCAGTTCTTATCTTCGTTTATTTTCATGGGTAAAATATAAAGAGGAAATCAAATTAATACTTTTAAAATAATAAATACGAGTTAAAAAAAGGTGAAGTACGAAAGTTTTTTTATAAATAACTCCCTTACGCTTTGTTTTAACAAAACTGCCATCGACGTTGCTATTTAAAATCTATTTTTTTTACATTAAATCAATTTTTTTTTACAATTTGTTATAATATGACTAATTTGGGCTTTAAGTCATTATAATTTTTCTTTTTAACTGACACACTCTACCTTCGGGGATACAGTCATCATAAAAGCATGTCCCAATTCTTCCCCAAAACATGGTCACCGCCCAGTTGACGTATGTCTTCTGGCAGTCGATCAACCTGCCAGGAGAGTGCCAGCCGCCAATATTCCCCGACAATATCTCTCCCATCTGTCCGGGCGTGCATTAAACGGCAGTAACTGCTAAACGTAAATCCTAGAGACAAGCCGCATAACTCGTGTACTAGAAAATTATGTCGTCATTGCAATGTTTACTCGCTCACGTTATCTGGACGCGAAATAATTTAGCGCAAATTGTGTAATGCACATGTTGCGTGGTTATAGTGTTTTTGTTCATTTGTATGGTAGCGCGCTAAGGTGCTTTTACACGGTGCATGTGGCTTGCGCATGTTGTAGCACTTGCGCGGGTTATATGCATGTTATTGTGTTCCGACAATTTGTGATAAGATAGCCAGTCCCTCTGTGGTTGAGGGTTGCAGGTGAAGCTCGATTCCATCTTCGGGCCTTATCGTCACTTACCATCAGGCGAGATGAAGGCCATGAGCTTTCCTGTCTAGCTTAAAAAAAATACATAAATCATGCCTGTTTATCCTCGAAGGGATAGACAGAAGTGGTTTATCAACCACGTTTCGCCAATTATGTAGGTCCCATGCAATTAATAAGCCACCCATTTTATTTTAGGAATGTTCTTCTATATAAGCTATCGTCTATACTTATATCTAAAGAGTTTGTCTGTTTGTTTGGTGGGATAAACGCGCTTAGAGTAGTAGCTTAGAGTTAGTAGCTTCCCGAGAGGAACTAAGGAATCAAATTAAAAAAAAAAAATGTGTTGGATAGTCCATTTATCGAGGAAGGCTATATAGACTATTAAAGTAACCGACTACGCTTGCATTAGCGGAGCCGCAGGCGTCCACTAGTGCTAAAATACAAGGGAGACCAAGTATTTTGACGTCACCGTAGTTATTTTTGGCTTGCCAAGCTGAATCATTTGGAGAAATTTACAAAATACCGGTGATTAGAAACCAAACATCAAGTGGAATGCCACGGGAACCCTCGTATCAAAACACGCTGCAATCGTACAATAACAACACCCCTACCATTGGTATTTCAGGAAGCTTCGTATTGTTATTTTTTTATTATGTATTTATAATTCTAAATATTGATGGATGTCGACGTAGAAGAAGACCCTGGAAAAATAGATGGATTGTGTGAGGTATTATGATATAGCGGTGATGGATATGGATACGGAGATGACGTGTGACAGAAGATAGTGGAGAAAGGGGACATAACTGTATACTGCGTACATACTATTTTTATTGTAAAGAAAGCTAGGCCGACCTCAAATAGGATGGCATAAGGGCAGACTGATAATGATTATATGGATCTGTATATTCAGAACGCCGCGTGGTGACGGCAGAGTAGAATACAATTGTCACCACCCCAAATCTCTCCCGTGGGCGTCGTACAAGGCGACTAAGGATAAATCAGTGATGAGGAATGGGCAGCAGCGATCCTCGTATACCACCTAGCAATAGTACTGCGACTTTTGTGCCCGATAAATGGCAATAGGCTCGCGACCTATTACATGGGATCTAACATAATTGGCGAAACGTGGGTGCTAGTTCACCTCTGCCTACCCCTTCGGGGATATAGGCGTGTTTTATGTATATATGTTTATATTCAGAAAGAAAGAAAATATTGTAATAGTAATGGACAGCAGCATTCCTCTTACATCGCCTAGCAATAAACTGCGATTTATGTTCTCGGCACATGGCAATAGGCTCGCCAATCGCCACCTATTACATGGGACCTAACTTGATTGGCGAAAAGTGGGTGTTAATTGACCGCTGCCTACCCCTCCGAGGATATAGTCATGATATTTGTATTGATGTAAGAAAATATTCAGAAAGCATTAAGATAAATGCAAGTATTGCGAGTAATATGAATGACACCAATAGTAGGGGCCATGATGCACTTGCGCGCTCAATAAAATGATGCGTACCCACGTAATGAATATCGAATGCTTCGGCGTGCAACCCAGATAGATGTAAAGCCCATCTATTAGCCATATCAGAAATCTACATACAAATGGCCGGTGTTCGGAGTAACCTACATACGATTGGTTAAATCTGGAGAAAGGCGATTTGGTGCATCGCTAACGGAATCAAAACACTGCGATTGCTGTTAGGACACAGTTGGGGTCTTACTAAACTTACAGACAGACAGATTTATTTATTGATTATGTCATCATTAGCCTATGAATGGCCAAATTGCCTAGGACTAGGGAATGTAATGTCCCTATGTAGGTACCAAAGAATATGGAGGTTTAGTAAGTAATGATAATTCCAGTCATGTTGGCCTGGGAGTTAAATAATACGTATAATGTTTAACGTGGATGATTTATATTCTCTGGCGTTGTGAGACATAATAAGGAGGTTTTTGCCATTGAACTACTATGACTGTTTACCTTATAACTCAATGGTTTTTGCGATGTTATTTTGATATCTTAATTCTTGAGTCCAACTTAAAACTGTAGTTGTATTTTAAAAGATCTCTTTAAAAAGTTATGCTTGTCTGTAATTTTTTCCACATATTTTTTAAGTTTATTTAATATGCGAAGTGTTGTTTTGCCTCAGCAAACAAATTAATAAGAAATGCTTATTGACAAACTGTTGAGTTTCGAGAAATCCTCCTGTATTTTTCCATCCATAGCGACAATGTCTCTCTCTCTCTCTATTTGTGCGTGTGTCTCTGTATTCTCCCATCCTTGTAGACAATGAGTGTGTAGACAATATATATGTGTACATGGAAACAATTTAATAGGCATCATTAAGTACTTACAGCGTTAGCGAGAGCAGCCCCGTCCAAGGCTTTGATGGTCCTGTTCCCGAAGCCAGACATGTCTCTTAGGAACTGCTTAAGTTCCAGGCCCGCTCGACCAGAGTACTCGGTGTACAGAAGGAGAGCGTCATCCTGGAAGAAGCAATAACTCTTTTATTTCTAGGGTCTAAAGGTTGTTTCTTCCGTACACCCACCAGACGACCAGAGAAGCAGTGGTGAGATGTAGCCCAAAAAAAAATACCTCAGAAATAGCGTTATTCATAATGTTTAGTTAGTCATAATATCTCATTAATTTGCACGAGCATTAGTTGTTTTATTTCAAATGAATATCGTTATTAGGGACCATTGTGGTTGTTCCTAAATTTTATATATATAATATATATATATATATTTGTTTATCGTGTGGGCAAGATAAACACATTTATATAAATCACGCCTATATCCCCGAAGGCGGTAGGCGGAGGCGAGTTGACACCCACGTTTCGCCAATAAGGTTAGGTCCCATGAAATAGGTGGCTAACCTATTGCAATTTACGCGGAAATCGCAGTTCAGTGTTATGTGGTCTACAAGGAACGCTGCTGCCCATTACTCATAGCTGTCTTTACCCTTTGTCGCCGCTTGTACGACACCCGCGGGGTATTCTGCTCTGCCGTCACCACCCGGCTTTGGTTATTACGGTTATTTATAATGTTCTCACAAATTTGCACGAACATTAGTTGTTTTATTTCAAATGAATATCGTTATTATACCTAGTGTCCACTGTGGTGGTTGTTCCTAAATAATTTGTAAATACTAAATGTCACCAACTATATTATTTTGTTGAGGAAGTTCAGGCAAGATGAACACATACTAATCTCATTAAAATATCGAGTAGCATACTGCCGAAGAAAAATACACCATACCAATTAATTATTGTAGAGTTACCTTCGTCGCCTGGAGTTCAAACACCAGCTCTGGCGTGTATCGCTTCTCAACATCTTCCACCTCGTCGGAACCTGGGTCCGGCGGCATCCACTGGCCTTGCTGGAAATAAAAGGATTTATATAGAAACACACATCTACATCATCATCACCAGCCTTTTAATGTCCTCACTGCTGGGTCACAGGTTTTCTCTATAGATTGAAGAATATAGAGAAAGAGTGGGGCCATAACCCACCACTCCCAGTGCGGATTAGTGGGTATTACGACTGTAGAAGCAGCCGGGACCAACAGCTAAACGTGCAAAGGAATGCGAGATAATAAATTTTCGGCCACCCATCCAATGACCGGCCTTAGCGAACTAGTTTTGAAATGTCATTGTTTGACATTAAAGGCCTGTTTCACAATCGAAAAGTAAGTTCTAAGTACCTAGCTTACTTGGCAGTTCAAAGGACGTATATTTCATAATTACAACTGTCAAATGATGTTCCAAGTGAGCTACTTAGAACTTACTTTTCGATCGTGAAACAGGTCCTAAGTACTCATTATCGTTAATTGACGTCTCTGAGTGCGGCAGTTAACCCTCAGTCACCTTATACCACCTTCTGGCATAGATTTGGGAGTGGTGACAATATTTGTATTCTTCTTTGCCGTCACTACAATGGAAAAAAATAAATTTTATAAAACTATTTGATTTTAATTTTAACATTATATAAATGTTAGAAAAATTAGTACAAAGATTTTAGTGGTTAGAAAAAGAATTTCGAAAAATTATGATCTTGAGGCGGGAATCGAACCCGCGTCCGCTGCTATCCGGGCAGGTGCCTATCTTGGGTGGCCGAGCGGTCAGGCACCTGCCCGGATAGCAGCGGACGCGGGTTCGATTCCCGCCTCAAGATCATAATTTTTCGAAATTCTTTTTCTAACCACTAAAATCTTTGTAAATTTTATAAAACTTTACCGTGATGCGAAAATCGAAGCTGATTGGTTTACCACAATAATATTATGTCAGATTTTCCCAACCGTCTTTGTGCTTTGCGTCAGAGAAGTTAAGATTGGCAATCGTATTGAGATATTTTAGTTCGCGTATAGTCTGATGTGCTGTTGATTGTACCTCCAGTGCTATTATATACGACAATGATCAGTATTAAAGCAGTTTGCAGTATAAAAGAGCCATCAATAAGTAGAGCGGTTATTATTATTAAACTAGATATATTTATTAACCGACGAACAATGCGTACATTGTAACTGTCTATTATGATTTTACGGACGCGATTCTGTAATACGCTGAACATAACCATGGAATTCGGTAGCAAATTCTCAGAATCCGGACAACCGATTGTTGTATGTTGTAGGGTAGTTACTTGGGATATTTCAGTACCCTTTGGAAGTCTTCGTAGTTAAGTAAGAACTTAGGTATTATTTTAGATTTTATTTGAACATTTTAAAACTGTTAGAAAAATTGTTATGCATAAAATTGTGGTAAGACAGGTCGAAAAATTATATTCGTCAAGGATTGTTAATTTTTTAATTATAATCTCATCCTATTTCTAATTGTTTATGAAAATTTTATGAGATATTTTCCGAATCAATAGTTCCTGAGATCAGCGCGTTCAAGCAAACAAACCCTTCACCTGTATAATATTAGTATAGAAGCGATGATGCCCTCCACCGGATGACTGATCAGATCGGTTGGAGAGGGACCTGTCGCTAAAAGACAAGGAAGGTCTGTGACCTGTGACCATTACCAGGCATAAGTAGTTCACAGTGGCAGTCCCTGGCCAACATAACCGAATTACCAGGAAAACCATTGGCAGGTGACAGCTTGGTTCAACGCTTGACATTTGGCGAGAGGGCTTTTGAATGAGCCAACGTATCTAGCTCAATTAAACAGCGATATGAATCAACGCTAAAATATCTTCGTGATGAAGATGTCATCGCCACTATTAATAATACGAGATGTGTCGAAATAGAACCAGGGATTTATTGCGGTAAAGACATTGGTTGTATAGTAGTACAACGGTCTGAATGTTTTTGGATCGTCTTTTGTGCGATTGTGTAGGGTCAAATAGGTTGCTCAATTCCTGTTGATACTCGTCAATTGTCTTCCATGCTGGGCTGAGTACGAAAAAATAACGTAGAATGTGCCAGCCTCGACTCATCCCGTAAGAATCGATTAAGAGTATTGCCCGGTGAAGACCAATAAGCACCTTAGGGCACACAAATGGTGGAGGGCAAACCACCAACAACAGCATACCCAAAGAGGGTTGGTGTCTGGTAGGCGGCCGGCTGTAAAACCTAAACCAAAACCTTGAGCTGTATGGATTGGAATGTTGTCGTCTCAATAACTTTCTTCGTTAATCGATCACTCGACATGGTCCATTCCGTCTTTTTTCTATAAATTCATTCATTACTAGCACCTTTCCAGTGTAATGGATGATATGAATCGAAAGGGAGTGGATGCCTTGATGGCGTTTGACCGATATAAATGGAAAAGGAAACATACTGCGCCTATCCCATCTTTAGGCACCAGCTTTTCACGTATTGGGGAATGCGTTGTTTGGTAGATATACATACATATTTGTAGAATAGTCTAAATAATCTTATATAAAATATAAATTTCTCGTGTCACAATATTTGTTAGCGAACTCGTCCGAAACGACCGATTGTTATGATTTTTTTTCAATATTTGATAGGTCAGAGAATAAGGTCGTAGACTTTACATTATACCCCTAGATAAAGACAAAACAAAGTATGCCGAGTCAGCTAACGATTAATAATATTCATTACGCTACGCATGTAATTGTGCTTGATTCGTCATTGGATCGATAAAAGACCATACAATGGATCATTACGTTTTACAGCGATCTTAAATATAGGTATTTCCTGGGATACATGGTCAATGGATGTTCCTTATCTATGGTAGTTAATTATGATTGTATCCGAGGTGCTCTTCAAGACCACGATGAACAAATAAAATGTATCCCAGGTAATGAATCATTTCTATTAAGCTGTTCCGATAAATCGTTTTATCATTGCTAGATTGAGGCTGGGAAATAAAACAGTCTGATAATTTTTTTAACTGCCGCACTCTGAGACGTCAATTAACGTTAATGAGTACTTAATATAAAAAAATACAATTAAAAACTGGTCGCTATTCTTGCCGAACCCCGTATTATGTAGGTAAGCCGATTTTAGATTGCTTTGGTCTACCCGTCACTCTCACACTTTACTATTATTCTCAATGAGTGAGAGAGACTGGTTGATCAAAGCAACTAAAATTGGCTTGCATAATACGGGGGCCGGTCTTGATTTAAATGATTCTTTTTGACATTAAGTACTCATTAAAGTTAATTAACGTCTCTGAATGCGGCAGTAAGTATCTATTAATAGGGGTATACATTTTATTTAATATCTTTATAATCACAATTACTGCAAATAAATTTAATTTCATTTCATTTGCAAATAAATTTCATTTCATTATTTATAAAACAGATTTGCGATTTCACGATAAAATTAAGATTAATTAGTAGGTGTGCTACCTTAACAATAATTAATAGAATAATCACGATGAAATCCCTGCAAACATGGATTTCATCGTGATTACTCTATTAAAGTTGTCCTTGTATTTATATACTAACGCACTACACGTTAACTGAGCAAACAGCTGTGCCTGGTATACAAACACCATAAGTCTAGGCGGCTGGTTTGGTGGAATGGTCCGATCGCCGGCTATGTATATGCTCAAGAGGTCCCGGGTTCAAATCCTGGTCGGGACGTTAATGTTTGTGATCAACACCGACATTTGTTCTCGAGTCATGGTTATTTGTATTTTTAAACAATAAAATATGTATATGTATAAAAAAAGATTAAAATTTGTCCGTCATCTAGTATCCATAGCACAAATGCTTATGCTACTTACTTATATCGTATGTGTGTATTATGTCATATGGGAAGTCCGGCATTTGTAGGTACCTTTTTTGTGCTTATTGCAATATTATTTTAATAAGTTTAAATAACTAAATAATATTATTATATGTGTGTCTATTGCAATTTTAATTTTGTATAGTAAAAGGATGCCGCTTATGTTTAGCTAACTGGACGTTACTAAGCTGCAGTTACAGATAAAAAGACTAAGGGCCTGTTTCACAATCGACAACTAAGTTCGAAGTAGCTTACTTCGCAGATCATTTGACAGTTGTAATATGAAATATATGTCAATTGAACTGCAAAGTAAGCTACTCCGAACTTACTTGTACAAATAAAAAAGAAGCGACACTTCAGAACATGACACCATCGCTGTGCAGTTACTAAGTACATATTAACCAAGTTATTGTCCGGATCATTCGAATTTTAAGTGCCTACATTTTACGAGCCGTCTGAATGCAGTTTTCAGTGTCGATGTGTCACGGTGACGTCACATAAGTTGACGCAGCCTAACTCGTCACCTTGGGGGCTAGGTGACCGTGCAGACAGATATTTGTCTAACACTTGAGTACACTGTTTGCTAGATGTACGAATAAACAGTATTGTGTATGAAACTTTTATCACGATTTGATTTTGAGCATTATGTAAATTAACTAGTATACCCGGCAAACGTTGATTTACCCTTATCACCTGGGGTATAAAAATAGCCTACCACCTTTTCTCAGACCTAACAAACATACACAAAAAAATTCGAATATATCGGTCAAGCCGTTTAGGAAAAGTTAGTTAACTGACACGAGATTTTTATATATTGTCGTTGATACTACAATACCGCGTAACCAACAGTGGTCAATACCGTGGAATTACAAAAAAATCTAATTTGAGATTTAAAATTTGATTGATTCAACGGGATTTTGTGAAAATAATGAGACGCCGGAAATTTCTATTACGCGGAATTGACCACTGCTGTTGGTTACGCGTACCTACCGTATCAATGATGACGAATCTAATACCTACGTATAAACATTATTTGATTTTTATTTGAACATTAAAAATGTTAGAAAAATTATTTCAAAGAAGAAGAGATCAGAAAATATTCAAAAATCTAGAATCGAACCCGCGGCTTACGCAATTCGGGCGGCTGCCTATAGCACTTTTAGGGCCGATTTCACCGTCTCTAATAGTAGAAACTGAGTTTAATAAAACTTGGTTTTGATTAATGCAAACTATGTAGCGGCACTCAGTTTAGAGCATAAGCCGAGTTCAACTTCATCTGTAACTTACTTTGTAATATCGTATCATCATTATCATCATCAATACTTTAATGTGCCTACTGCTGGAGCCCAAGCTATGGACTGAAGGATATAGGGAGAATGGGCCAGAACCGACCACGCTGGCGGTTTCGTGGGTATTAACGACTGCATATGCAGCCGGGACCAACGGCTTAACGCGCCTTCCACACGGAGGAACTTGAGATAGGTCATTTTTGGTCACCCATCCAGTGACCGGCCTTAGCGAACAATGCATTTATTGTGCCTTTATGGGTTGTAGGATATAACTATTACCCCCTCGGGGATGAACAGGCGGGACATGACGATCATTAGCCATTACCAAGATGCGTGGCTAACGCCTACACGCGGTTTTAATCGGGTAATTGCGGCGGGATGATGTAATGTGATTTTAATGCAAATATTTTTCAAGTGCATTGCTATTATAATCTGCACTTACAGATAGGAAACGCTATTCTGAAATACTCAATACAGTCGGCATTGTGAATATTCGTATCACGAGTTTTGTTATGGTTTATAACTATACTACTTACTCTCTAATAATATACCGTGTGGTGACAGCAGAGCAGAATACAATTGTCACCACCGCCACTGTCCAGTGGGTGGGGTGTCGTACAAGGCGACTAAAGGTTAAGACAGCAATGAGTAATTGGCAGCAGCGTTCCTCATATGCCATCTAGCAATGTAATAATGTGTCCATAGTGTGGCAGAGAGGGTAGCCAGAGTAGCGTTTGGATTTTTTGTATTAACGACTGCTGATGCAGTCGGCACCAAACGGCTTAACGTACATAATACAGTTCCGGTCACCCATCCAAGGCCATTAAATTCCTATATCATAAGGTGTAATTAATAGAAACGCACGCGCACACAATCACAGCCATGCAGAAAATCTGAAAGGTTTATCTTTTTCATCATCACCACCACTCCGTCAATTTTCCCACTGCCGGGTCACGAGCCTTACCTATGTATGAAAGAATATACGGAGACTTTACCCACCACGCTGGCTCATGGCGTATTGGTGCAACCCGTACCAACGGCTTAACGGGCCTTCCAAAACCGGTAGGAACTCGAGACTAAATATAATTATGGTCACCCATCCAATGGCCACCCTTAGCGAACACTGCTTAGTTTACGAAATCGTCAAGCGTGCTGAGCCACCGAGCTCCGCAGAAAAGAAAAGTTAAGACAATCGTAACTTATCAAAGTCAAAGTCAAAATTCATTTATTCATATCTGGTATGATTACAATACACTTATGAATCGTCAAGACGCTAGATACCGAAAACCCGAAACAAAATAAATTATTAATTTTAAAACCTATCTCGAAATTCATTAACACATAACAGACGTCCGTATCTCCTGAAAAACTGTGCTGAAAATTTTTATGACCCGTATTCATAGTCAAGCCAGCACCTTCTAATATCTAATCGTAATCAAAGTAAACTCCTACTGTGCGCCAGCAGTAATAATTGCGATAGCACCAAGAGAGGAATGCGTTGAACAAACATAAAAACAGACACAGTGACGATGATAGTGACACGAAATTCTTATGGGGTGACGTGGTTTTCATATAAAATTAATAGGAAATTACACCTGAAACTTTATTCCTGAAGTAAACCCTAATGTGCGACTATGGAGGAAGTGTGTCATAATCATAAACAATATATTTTTTATTTTTTTATTTATTTTGGTAAGTTTTCCAATTCTTTTTATGTAAAAGCTGTGTGCAACATTAATAGGAAATCAATTTTATCATGTGACCTAGTATATTAACTTGTAATAATGTATCAAATTGTTTTCTGTAGTTGTACCTATAAATAAATAAATAAGAAGAAATAAAAATAATTACGTAGGCCGTAGACAAATTTTAACTAGCGGGTTTTGAATTACATTGTGAATTATATTTGTATTGACTTTAATTAATTATTTAAAAATAACTATCGCTGTATCAACATCCTACTTCAAACCTTCACACTTCACAGTTCAAATATTGTAACTTAGTTCAAAAATGTAATAGACGTCACGACGACAGTGGTGTAGGTTGCCGAGGACATGAGTTCGATTCCCACTAGGAACTATAGTTTTTTGAAAACATTTCTGAACTTGTTCAAATGAATATCAAAATAATATGAAATAGATTTTTTTAGAAACGTTCTATTAATCTAGATTAGAGATACATTCGTTAAGATTTTTAATTATGCCTTATTATATTCAGGAAGTTGTGAAATGGGCTTGAACTTACCACTGTAGTCTGTATCGACCATCCTATTTACTTTCAGTTTAAAGTTGCTGAACTTATCTTTCGCTTATAGTGAAACTACTCCGAACGGTAAAGTTATCTCATACTATAGTAATTTTAATAAGATTAATCTTTGAATGTTTTAACTACAATACACACGAGATCGTTGAAACCGGGTCATAGATATAAGATACCTGAAAATTTACCGACAATGTTCAAAAGGCAACGAATTTTATTACTTTAATTGAAGGAGCTAACATTTTCAATTAAACAATACTGATTTCATTAGGCCAGCAGGTAACTTTAATTGACCTGGATTAATTGTTTTCATGTATGTTGTAGCTCTAATTTTCTAAAATGAAATCAACATAATTGCGTAATTCTTCCACTTAACATGTTTTTCACGACATAAGCACTATTCCTCAACGTCTATTGAGCCTGTCGGTTTCATTAATGACTACATTTATTTTAATTCGTAAAATAATAACAACATTACGCGTACCTGCGCATGCGCAGCGCCAAGCGCTAGAAGCGCGGACACGACGAGAGCGTACATTGTGCACTGGCAGCGTGCGCAAGCGCCGCCACCTCGCTTGTTTTGTACAGTCAAGTATATAAATGATATTGGCATAAGTTTATCCGATAATTATTTTGATTGTAATCTGAACTATTCTATAATAAATGTTTGAATTTTTTTTTTTAAAGAAAAGAAAGTGAATGCAAAATAGGTTATAAAAAAAATTAGAAATAATTATAGTTTTGGTGCGGGGATCGAACCACTCGGCCACCCAAGACATCATATTGTTTGGCCGAGACTTTCTCTGACTTAGGGAGATTGGCCGGTGTAGTGTAGACCAATAAGGACTTTGAGGCACCCGAAAGGTGGAAGGCGAAAACAACGAACCCAAATCAACAATCAATAACATCATCAATAAATGATGTCAGGCAGGCTGTAAACTTTAGCCAAAATCTTGAGCAGTATGGATGGATCGGAATGTTGTCATCCCAATCACTCTCTCTCTGTGCATCGGTCTCTCACATAATCCTTTCCGTCTATACTTTTCCGGTGTGATGGATGAATTAGGTATGCATTAAAAGGCAGTGGATGAATTGAAGACGTCTGACCCATTTGACGGTAGAGGAAAAATACTGCGCCGACCCCAGATAAACGGGGTACAGGGGAGTGAAATTAAGAAGATCCTAAAAGTCACCTTGAGGTAACTTGATAGTGTTTTCTGTCATCCATTTACCTACATCTTCTTCATGTCCTGTTCCCAAGTTATATGAGTTCGTCGCCCTGATACCTGACTTCTAAGATACGGACATTTTAGTTTTGTTTAGGCGTCAGAGACTTTTACAATAAAGAATTATTATTATTCCTCTTCCATTCAAATCGGTCCAAAGTGCCTTCCGCTTTCTGTCCATGCACACGGTGAAGGTTTAAGTGATGAATGCTTTGGTAAAATCCAAATCATACTGATCCGACCCCAAATAATTTAGGAAGAGGGTGTGATTTAATTAAAATTAAAATGCGACAAATCTGATTTGTGTCCATGACTGTACTATCGACGCGGTATCTCGACTCAAGTATGCGTTGTGCATTATTGCGCTCTGTACGTATATACCTGAGAGATGTGATCACTGAAACTACAGTTTATTTGCAGTCGAACAACGCGGTGGGGGGTGGGGAGCGTAAAGCGCAAGCCACACCGTCAGCTAATTAATATATCTTCGCTTCGCTTGTGTTGTAACGGTGTCTTTTAATTTTATGAGTTTGAACTTAATTTCTCATGTTGGCCTGGGAGCGAAAAAATAACGTAGAATGTGCCAGCCCCTACACTTGGGTGTCGTAAAAGTCGACTAAGGGAGATTGCCCCGTGTAGACCAATAACTTGGGTCACCCGAATGGTGGAGGGCAAACCACCAACAACAGCATACCCAAAGAGAGATGGTGTCAGCCAGGCGACCGCCTTTACAAACTAAGCCAAAACCTTGAGCAGTTTGGATTGGAATGTTGTCATCCCAATTACTCTCTCCGTTCATCGGTCTCTCGACGTGGTCCTTTCTATCACTTTTCTATACATCATCATCACTTGCGTATTTCCGGTGTGATAGATGATATGAATAAAAAAAAAGTGTATAGATAGCTTGATGACATCTGACCGATATTTTAAAATAGTAATTTTCTCTATATTAAGCTAAGCGCGCTGAGCCACAGCGAGCCCTTTCTTTGTTTGTTAAATAAAAAAATAAATGAAAATAGTCCTAGACCCGTTGCCTAGGCGGGGCGGATTCAGATGACCTGCATTTAGTCGCAGGCATGCTCAGTCACGACCTAAACATTTCCGGCTCTGCTATGCATGTACACGTCGCGTAGTAATAACCAATATCTAGCCTCTTTGCTCTGCAGACCGATCCTGCTTCCGTCTCTCTTACACTTTCTTTTTTACGCTAGACAGGGAAGCTCTTGGCCTTCCCACCTGATGGTAAGTGACGAGAAGGGCTGAAGATGGAATCGAGATACACTTAGAACCCTCAACACACAATAATGCTGTTAACATTATTATTATGCCGACAGATTTTGACCGACAGCCGTGTGGTGACGGCAGAGTAGAATATAATTGTCACCACCCCAAATCTCTCCCGTGGGTGTCGTACAAGACGACTAAGGATAAATCAGTGATGAGGAATGGGCAGCAGCGTTCCTCTTATACCATCTAGCTATGTACCTACTGCGACTTTTGTGCCCGATAAATGGCAATAGGCTCGCCACCTATTACATGGGACCTAACATAATTGGCGAAACGTGGGTGCTAGTTCACCTCTGCCTACCCTTTCGGGGATATAGGCGTGATTTATGTATGTATGTATGTATGCAGATTTTGATAAGCAACACTTCTTACCGATACACACTAGAGTTTCTTTGGCCCAGTCGTTGATTCTTCCCACCTTGGACTACGCAGATGTCTGTTACCTGGATATCACGGAGGAACTATTAAACAAGCTTGAGCGACTGCAGAATCTATGCATACGTTTCATTTTTGGGTTATGTAAATATGATCACGTATCTCATTTCCGCTCTCAGCTAAAGTGGCTCCCCATCCGACTTCGTAGGAACAACCGCATTCTTTTTCTACTTTTTAATATCTTACATAACCCAACATATCCAAAATATCTTCGTGAGCGCTTTGATTTTGCGCGTCCTCCTGGCATAGTCTGCAGATCGCATCTCCGCACTCTCCTTAAGCTTCCTTCCAAACTTTACCGTACTGAATTCTTCATCGACTCTTTCACTGTTCATGCAGTCAAGCTATGGAATGCACTACCGCCAGCAATACGAGAAATCTCATCCCTTCCACTCTTCAAGAAGAGAGTTAAAGAGCATTACCTTTCTTTAAGCTAAATTCCTCCCTTATTCTTTTATTTTTTATTTTTTCTTAGTCTCATTCTATCGTCACTCTCGATATGTTCATAATTTATTAGTTTATGTAGGTATATATTGTCTATATTTATATATATATATATATATATATATATATATATATATATATATATATATATTGTATTGTATCGTATATAATATATTATGTATTGTATTTGTATGTAACATATGTTTAATGTAGGTATATCATTATAATAAACTTTTATTTGTGTACGTACACACGACATTCACGTCTCGCAGCGCTTCTCCTATTGTAGGTGGGCTGGAAGAGATTTCTTTTAGAAATAAGCCACACTTTTTGTACATTTTTTAATATAAATTGTTTTATTGTTGTTTCTTTGTGTACAATAAATTATTAAATAAATAAAATAAATAAATAAATTAGATGGAGTTAGCTAGCCAGGCGGACTTGAAAAAAGGCCAACCACCAACTAAACCGAGTACAAATTTGTACTCCCATGTGGATCGAACCCGGGTCCTCTGGATCTTAAATCCATACATACATACATCAATCACGCCTATATCCGCGAAGGTGTAGGCAGAGGTGAACTAGCACCCACGTCTCGCCAGTTATGTTAGGTCCCATGTAATAGGTGGCGAGCCTGTTGCCATTTATCGGGCACAAAAGTCGCAGTACATTGCTAGATGGTATAAGAGGAACGCTGCTGCCCATTCCTCATCACTGATTTATCCTTAGTCGCCCTGTACGACACCCACGGGAGAGATTTGGGGTGGTGACAATTGTATTCTACTCTGCCGTCATCACACGGCTTAATTCCGGTGGGTGAACAACCGACCACGGAGGGGGCTTACACTTCGTTTAAATTATGTTATGCGGCCGTGTGGTGAGCAGAAACAAGAAGAAGCAGAATACAATTGTCACCACCCCCATCTCTCCCGCGAGTGTCCGATACAATATGGGAATAGGGTCGCCACCTATTTATTACATGGGCCCTATTCTAATTGGGGAAACATTGGTGTTGATTGACCTCTGCCTTACCCTTCAGGGATATACAAACACACATAAACCACGCATATATCCCCGAAGGAGTAGGCAGAGGTGAGTTAAAGACCCACTTTTCGCGATATATAGTTAAGTTAGGTCCCACGTAGGTAATATTATATTACCATGTATCGGGCACATAAATCGTAGTATATTGCTAGGTGGTATGAGAGAAATGCTGCCGCCCATTACTCATCGCTATCTTTAACCTTACGGGGATATACCTAGGCGTGCTTTATTTATTTACACATTATGTATGTATGCATTATAATTATAGAATAAACCTTCAGTTGACTCATCAATAGGTACTTCAGTGAACAGTAATAGCGCACTCCATTATTACGAGAAAGTATATTGTGAGATATGTAAGAACACAAACATTTGTTTGTTTTCGAAGCGTACGTGCTGGTATGTTGTGTTTTTGGCCAAATTATTGGATATTGTCAATACTGTGGTGCTATGAGATGTATCGATGTGGTTACAAGAGCCAATGAAGAATTTCGTCTTGCGTCATTGCTCATTTTATTATTAAAATGCGATTTCAAAGTATGTTCGACACACGTTGGTAATATTCGATATTTAAATACGGTTAAAATTAGAACTCTGTTTAACAATATCCTGGTGTTAATTTATGACTAGTGGTCGGCCGTGGCTTCGATCGCGTTAATGTCGGTTTTCATATAGCCTATCCACACTGGACTATCCAACACAAATAATTTTTCAATTTGAACCAGTAGTTTCTGCGATTAGCGCGGTTAACCAACCAACTAAACAAACATAGTTTTCAGCTTTATAATATACATACATACATACATACATAAATCACGCCTATATCCCCTAAGGGGTAGGCAGAGGTGAACTAGCACCCACGCTTCGCCAACTATGTCAGGTCCCATGTAAAAGGTGGCGAGTCCATTGCCATTTATCGGGCACAAAAGTCGCAGTACATTGCTAGATGGTATAAGAGGGAACGCTGCTGCCCATCCTCATCACTGATTTATCCTTAGTTGCCTTGTACGACACCCACGGGAGAGATTTGGAGTGGTGACAATTGTATTCTACTCTGCCGTCACCACACGGCTTTATAATATTAGTATAGATAATAATAGTGTGTGAACTGCAACTACAAGGTAGAATACAATTGTCACCACTCCCATCTCTCCCGCGGGTGTCGTAAAAAGCGACTAAGGATGACAGCGATGAGTAATGCTGCCGCGCTTACAAAAACGCAGTGTGTACGATTTTTAGCGAAATTGACTTATATACATATTTGAAATCAGGAAAACAAGCTCTATAACTTTCCCAGAGAGACCATTTCAATATACTGAATTATCAAATTTTTATATCAATAACTAATTCAGCTCCGGCCATACAAATGTACTGAGAAAAACAACTTTAAAGGCGTTTTTCTCAGTAGTTGTAAAAATGTAGATAATGCATTTTTCGTAAGCGCGGCAGAATTCGCAGTAAAGTTCCTCTTAAGCCACGTAGCTGCCATTTATGTGCCTGATAGGTCACAGGCAATAAGCTCGGCTTCTATTATATAGGACCTAACATAATAGTCGAAACATACATACATAAATCACGCCTATATCCCCGAAGGGGTAGGCAGAGGTGAACTAGCACACGCGTTTCGCCAATTATGTTAGGCCCCATGTAATCGGTGGCGAGCCTATTGCCATTGATCGGGCACAAAAGTCGCAGTACATTGCTAGGTGGTATAAGAGGAACGCTGCTGCCCATTCCTCATCACTGATTTATCCTTAGTCGCCTTGTACGACACCCACGGGAGAGTTTTGGGGTGGTGACAATTGTATTTCTACTCTGCCGTCACCACACGGCACTTTTATACCCTTAGGTGATATTGGCAAAACTACGTTTGTGAAATCAACTAGTATGTATAGATTATTTTTATCGTCTTATTTTAATATTGCCAATTTGTATTATTCTTGTTTTCTTTCATGTTTGTTTGTTTCTCCTCTGTTTCTTGTATGTGCGCAAGCAGCATGTAAATAAAGTATTTATCTATCTATCTAATTTTAATAAACGCGATACTCTGTAGGTAGGTAGGTATTAGTACGTTGTAATACAGCCAAAGAAGCTTTCTGAACTTTCCAAATGGCTTCATCATCATCATTCAGCCGAGAGGAACTCACTGTTGGCCATAGGCCTCCCCTAAGAATCTTCAAACCGGTCGGTCCTCCGCTGCCCGCCGCCTACATTTAAACTATTTTTTTTGTATTTAAAAACATGTTACCTACGCAATGACTTTCTATCAAATTGACAAAGTCCGTCCAAGAGTGGTTAACTTTTTAACTATTTGTAATAGATTTTAAATATTAGTTTAACTAGGCATTATTCTCTTAAGTCTTGTCACGACAGAAGTACCTACTATACTTATGCCTCTGTATCCCATCATCTCAAATTAATAAGAAATAAAAGCGCTTTTTGCACAGCACTATTGTTAGAATGCAGCTACGATGAATGCAGCTGTTTTCTCGCTGTGGAAACACATTGTTTTGAAAGGAAATTACGCACCGAAGTCAGTGAATGAAATTCTTTCCATTGATTAATCATAACTGTTGAAATTGTATCATGACTATTTATAGGCGATAGCTCACGTAAAATTGTTTAATTAGCTAAGGTGAGTCAATTAGTGTCGTCTTTTGAAGAAATAAATAATTTGCGTAGTAGCTGTAATCATAAAAACTAGGATTGTATCGAAAATTCAAAATTGTCAAATTAATTTTCCACTTTTTCTTACATTTAGCTTTACTGACTGAACAATGTGGATGGTAGAAGAAAAACTTAACAATTTTGATTTTTTAATAACACCATAGTATTTTAAATGATTAACACGGGTGGTATTCAGGGTTAGCCTAAGTAATATTTTCTATTCAATGTTGAATATGCCTATAGACTTATAGGTTAGTAAAAAATAACATCTACAGCTCCTTAGTGTTCAAAACATTATCAGGCGCTGTATTTACCTTGAGGGGTTGTGACAATTGCATTCTACTCTGCACTTAAGACTGCCGAATATATTATTATATAACTGGGACCAAAACGTTTTGCGAAGCACTCTTCTATTCTGATATTATAAAGCTGAACAGTTTGTTTGTTTGGTTAAACGCGCTAATCTCAGAAACCGCTGGTTGAAATTGATAAATTATATTTGTGTTTGGATAGTCATTTATTGAGGAAGGCTATATAAAGACCGACATTAACGCGAGCGAAGCCGCGAGCGTCCCCTAGTACCCTGTTGATTTTCAGCAGTGTATTATTTTGTGATGAATTCGAGAGCTACGTGGTGTGTACACAGGTGGGTACTTTACTTTGCTAATTATAAAGTAATGTTTTAATACAAATTACATGTAAATACTATCCGAAAGGGTAGAGAGGTGTTTTCATTAAGTATGTTTGTTCCTATGTAATAGCGGGCGAGACTATTGTCATCTATCGGGCTCATAAAATCTTAGTATATTGCTAGGTATAACAGGAACGCTGCTGCCTACTATTCTTCAGCACTGTTTTAATCCTTGGTCGCTTGCACGACACCCGCCGGAGAGATTGGGGGTGGGAATTAACAGTTGTATTCTGCTCTGACATCACCACACAGTCATCATCGCCCTGTCCTTCCTATTCCCATCCTATTTGGGGTCGGCGCAGTATGCCCTATTTTTCCATTCTCTTCTGTCACTCGTCATCTCCTCATTCACATCCATCACCTTCATATCACACCTCACACAATCCATCCATCTTTTCTTTCCAGTATTTACTTTAATAAAAAATGTTTTTCACAATTTTATTATGATGTGATAATGATTAAAACGCTTTGAATAAAACAATATATATTCACATTCAACTCTTTTTATTATTGAATATGAACATCATAAAAGTGCAAAATAGTATTGAATAATAAAAATGATTCTTAAAAAGAGGTTAGAAAAAAATCGCAAGATCATGTCGCTTTGCCCGGATTGCGGAGGACGCGGGTTCGATTTCCGCACCAAGACATTTTTCTCTTGAAATTGTTCTGACCTCTTATTTGTTTGTAAATTAAAATAATAATAAATGAAATTCCATCACAGAATCTTACATAACGGAAATAAAAACTGTTATATGCTACCTATACTATAAACAAAGGTCCTTCGATAAAAATAACAATCAAATAGTGAATTTACATTAAATTTAAGTGACTCTTTTCATCAAATTCAAATTGACACAAAATCGAAATTCGACATGTTGTAGTAACTTGACGCCATGGTGGCTATATCGGCAGCTCATCGAGATCCTAGCCAATTATGGATGCCTGGTACATGGTGATTATGACGAATCCCACAGACCGTCAGCACCACTTCCATTGCCGACTTGAAGAGTGCGGCTATTTGATCTCTTGCTAACGAGATCCTACCCAATTATGGACGCCTGGTACATGGTGATAATGACGAATCCCACGGCGTACACCGTCAGCACCACTTCCATTGCGGAGTTGTAGATTGTGGCCACTTGATCTCGTACTAAGTTTCTGACACGCTCCCTCATGGCCTGGCAGAAGGCTGACAGGTTGGTGAAGAGAAGACCAGCAACATTGAGGATGGTACTGGAACAGTGTGAAGGAAGCTATCTAGAGCTCATGGATTTTTGCTTTTATTGGCTTCCAGGAGGCAATATAGAAGACCCAGACACATTGTATTACTTACACCTTACAAAAAATAGTGATCGAAACTTTTTAAATATTATTTTCATACTCGAGCGCCATCAGTGTGCGACTGCAGAAACTAGCTTTACATTACAGCCGTATGCTATTAAAAGCATACGGCATTGTGAACGAACAGATGTTACGTTTTGTTAATAGGTGGCACTAGCAGTTCGAGCAAAGCTCGCTTTAACTTCAAAAAGTAGGATGTACCTACCTAGGTACCTCGTACCTTGTATCAGAAGCTTGGAAAAAGTGTTAACTTTTAAAAGAGCCGGTAAATAAAATTATGAAACATCACACAGCCCTTGTGGAACAAAAGTGCTTGGAAAAAGTTTTCACTTTAGGTAGTGGAACAAAAATTAAATATACTACCTCGGGTGACATCTCCATATATTGTAATCAAATTCCCCGTTGAAGAGCGGTAGCATAATAGCCATTATGTACCAAATGCCGGACACACCAGAAGACGCCGTCGTTGCAACGGTCGAACGCTGGACCAATTGGACCCTGGAACCAATAATTTACTGATCTTTTAAAAGATAAAAGAACATGCTAAAAACATTTAAGACATTTTAAGCAGCCTTTTAATGTCCCACTTCTAGAGCCCAGGCCTTTCCTTAGGATTTATTATACAGGAAAAGCGGGCCATAAAGGCTAGCAGGTGTTTTTATTTAACACCCATCAAAACACCTTTTTTACGGGGTTAAAATGCTGTTTACGCACTTCACCACCGATCCGGGACTTGTGCAGTGGGGGGTATGTGGGACTCCGTGGGTAAAGAATACCGGTAAAGGACACTGGGACTACCCATTAAAATATCACACATTAAAACACCTCTGCCAACCCCTTCAAACGATTAATAAAGTCGTGATTTATATTTATTTCATGCTAGACAGTAGTGGCACTAGTGACGATAAGAACCGAAGATGAAATCGAGCTTCACCTGGAACCCTCAACCACCGAGAGGCTGGCTGTCTTACCACAAATTGTCGGAACTCAATATAATGCTGTGGACATAATTATTATGGCGACAGATTTTGCTAAGATGGTGGTAGCTAGGCCGGCGGACTTGAAACAAGCCTACCACCAACCGAACCGGGTACAAATTGGTACGCCCCTGGGGATCGAACCCGCGAGGCCTCGTAATCTAATTCCGGTGGACCACTAAACCACGGTGGTGGTTGATTAAACCTTACTATGATTTCATACATACATACATAAATCACGCCTATATCCCCGAAGGGGTAGGCAGAGGTGAACTAGCACCCACGTATCGCCAGTTATGATAGGTCCCATGTAATAGGTGGCGAGCCTATTGCCATTTATCGGGTACAAAAGTCGCAGTAGGTACATTGCTAGGTGGTATAAGAGGAACGCTGCTGCCCATTTCTCATGACTGATTTATCCTTAGTCGCCTTGTACGACACCCACGGGAGAGATTTGGGGTAGTGACAATTGCATTCTACTCTGCCGTCACCACACGGCCAACTATGATTTCACATTACACTTTTATTGTAAAACTTATTTTTTTAGATAGGTTAGAGCTCATAGCCCCGAATACAGAAACGCTACTCAAATTTGGGACACTGCTTAAAAAGTTAAGTGGACATTACCTGTCAGAATTAGCGTTTCAGTATTCGTGAGTAAATGTACACTGTTATTGTGTTACTTATTTTTCTGATAAATTACCTGCTGTTCCGTCCATCAGTGCTCTCCACCGAGGAACCCCTAATCCATCGATCCACATCGCAGCTGAACTGACTCTGACTGGCGAGGGTGCATGAGGATGAAGAGTTGACATTCTAGGAAGATATTGAGAAGGATTTAAGTTTAAATATTCTTGTGCCTGAGATAAGTATTCCCAGCCTTTTAATGCGCCCACTGCTGGGACACAGGCCTTCCCTACAGATGAAAGATTATAGATGTGGATAACCTTTGTCAATTAGACAGACATAGGGAGAATGGAACCTAACCCACCAGGCCGGCGTAGTGCGGGTTGGTGGGTATTAAAGACTGCATAGCAGCTGGGACCAACAGCTTACCATGCCATCCGAACCACGGAGTAAGTCGAGATAATAATTGGTCAACTCATGCATAGACCGGCCTTAGCGATCATTGCTTAGTTTACGTTGGAAATATTTTTACTTTGACTCACACCTTTGACCATTCGGTAACTTATTATGAATAAAGTATATTTTTATAGAGTGCCGTGTGGTGACAGAATACAATTGTCACTACCCCAAATCACTCCCGCGAGTGTCGTACAAGGCAAGGCGACTAAGGGTTGAGACAGCAATGAGTTATGGGCAGCAGCGATCCTCTTATACCACCTAGCGATGTACTGCGATTTACGTGCCCGATAGACAGCAATAGGCTCGTCACCTATTACATGGGACCAAACATAATTGGCGTAAAGTGGGTGCTAATCCACCTCTGCAACACCTTCGATTTATAGGCGTAATTTATGTACACATGTATCAATAGGTCATGTCGCTTTCTTAGTTCTTAATACCTTACCTGTTCCTCAGCCACCTCTTTTGTGAAGGTTTCAGACGATATGCAAGGGTTCAAAGCCTCGCATATCATCACATTGCTTCTCTTATCATCAGCTTCCAACCCTTCAGCCTCTGTAGACGCCATTATCAACTTGTTATGTTATGTAATTCATCTAGGCTGTGATATAAAGTGTAATCACCATAATGCTCAATTTCACGGGAATTTTATTCTGTTTTTATTTTTATTTTTGCTTTAATGTTTTGACAGTGTCTGTCAATAATAAAAGATAAATTATAAACTATAGCATGATTATCTATGAATAATCACAGTGGGCCTCCGAAACGGTCAAGGGGCTTCGCGTCAAGCTCGTTCACTTTCTGTGTGTTTCATTTTGTCAAAACAAATCTTTTTTATGTCAAACAAATCAAATCAAACCTCGAATCAAACAGACATAAAAAGATCTGTTTGACCTAGCAACAGAATGAAACACATAGAAAATGAACGAGCTTAACACGAAGCCGCTTGATCGTCTAGGAAGCGCTTTAAGTCGTTGGGGGGAAATGAAGGAATCATTTGAGATGTAGAATAACGCCCTGATGAATCAAAGTCGGTTATTTCTTGTCTCTACAATTACCTATTTAAAGGACAGACATACTTTTTAAGGATATCGTATTCGGAGAGTAGCCTCCAATCCAAAATAGGTAGGTACTCCACTTTCTTCGTTGCTTTGTTTGTCGAATTTTAGGAGGCCTAGACAAAGTAATATACCGACAAAGATATCGAAGTTCGATAAAGCAAAATGTATGGGATTTGACGTAAGTCGTCGTGAAATCACGTGACCAATATCGTCTTAGTAAGTTCCTAGTTATGTTGGTAGCGCAAGCTAAGACGCTGTAGATACCAAAGTAATATGGCCGATCGTGACGGACTTCGGCACGGTATCGTTATGAAACGATTGGCACTTGGCTACGGGCCCTGGGCCCACCCAAATCTTCACACTTGACCGGCGGTTCTAATTAAATTACACCCAAAGAACACCCCAAACATAATTAATCTGTTAATTCGGAAGCACGGCAAACGTTGCGTACGTTGAAAAGTATTTTTTATCTATATTACTTCTTTAGATGTCATTGCCGAAAAGGCGCGAACCGCGTGACGCCATTGTTGGAGTTCGATTCGAATTCCGAACGCAGACGTCCCGCCGTTACATTATTCGCGGTCGTGAAAAAAAACCATGTTCACACTAGAACCAACATGTTTTTTTCGTTGATTGATTTGGAAACATTTCGGAGTAACTCAAATGTAACAAATTATTCTTCTTTTAAAAACACGTACATCATTCATTACTTTTCTAATTAGACGTTAAAAGTAATCTATACATACTAGTTGATTCCACAAACGTGGTTTTGGCATTATCACCTAAGGGTATAAAAGTGCCGTGGGGTGACGGCAGAGTAGAATTCTCCCGTGGGAATCGTATAAGGCGACTAAGGATAAATCAATGATGAGGAATGGGCAGCAGCGTTCCTCTTATAACACCTAACAATAGCAATGTGCTGCGACTTTTGTGCCCGATAAATGGCAATAGGCTCGCCACGCCACATGGGAGCTAACATACCATAATTGGCGAATCGTGGGTGCTAGTTCACCTCTACCTACCCCTTCGGGGATATAGGCGTGATTTATGTATGTATGGTATAAAAATTGCCTACGACTTATTTCTCAGACCTACCAGTTAGACAAAAAGTTTCACTTAAGTCGGTCAAGCCATTTCGGAGGAGTTCAATAACAAACACCGTGACACGAGATTTTTAAGACTTTGTTGTTGGTGGTTTGGCCTCCATCATTCGGGTGCCCCAAGGTGCTTATTGGTCTACACCGGGCGATCTCCCTTAGTTGACTTTCACGACACCCCTGGGGTAAGTCGGAACTGGGAACTGGCACATACTACGTTATTTTTCGCTCCCAGACCAGCATGGAAGACAATTTTCTTATTCTTAACTTAAGAAGAAGTTAAGTCATCAAGTTGAATCATCACGCGACCTTAAAAGACACTTTGGAAGCAACGGTAAAAAGTAACACTGGCACTTATCAAATAAAATGTGCTTATGCCGCTATTCAAATGGGGAGTACTGCAAACGAGATCATCTCTCGGAATGACAGCTAAGTGTCGACAGTGACACATTAGCCTGATGACTTAATCAGGGGCCCTTGGAGTTTCCAGAACGTTCTTGTTAACATCGTCATATGGATTCGTTGTACTAAGTAATTTGCGAAGCTTTTATGTCTGTCATCAAAGGACGGCGTACTTAGAAAGTTGGACACAGGACCAGCGTAATAATATAACATACAGCGAGCTTGCTTGTTTTGTAGCGTAAAAATAATGAAAACCAAAGACTGCTGCTCAATTGACTGCTTTGGCAGCAATGACAGATAGAACGTACTCGTAATAATAATATGACACAGTGAGCATGCATACGTAGAAGAAGAGGAAGATTAGAGAAGAGACGGATGGATTGTGTAAAGAAGGATTTGATATACGGGATGTGGACGGGATGAAGAAGAAAACACTGCTGCTGAATGACTTCTTTAATTTAATGGATTTGCTTTGTACAGTAAGTAAATATCGCTTAAAGTAACCCTTTGATCGTATCGAAGGCGGCATTCAATTTTAGTTGAGTTACAAATCGCACCGTTGAGTTTAATTGGACCTAAGTGAATAAATTTCCGAAGTCGCCGAGGGATCATAAATTGCCTCCACTTTCGATCGGGATGGATGTCGCAAATAAAACGCTTCGCATTTTTTGCCGGCACCCTTGTCCAGTGAGATTCGCCCGCTGAGTGGGCGTGCGAAATCGGAACGCATCGGAACTTGGACGAACGAAAGCGAGATGGCTTTTTTCGCAAATCAATCAGTTTTTTTGTACGAGGCGGAGGCCGCGGTGGCCACGCCGCGGGTGACGCTACCGTGTCGGCTTGAGATGATTGATTTTGCGATTTTCCTACTTAGTCTAGCGATGATTTGGGTCTGTGACAGTAGAGCTGCTATAAAAGTCACCGCGAGTGTTTGGTTTTCTTTTTACATTAGGATCTGGAATCGAATTACATACATACATACATAAATCATGCCTACATCAACAACAGCACCCACGTTGCGCTAATTTTGTTAGATCCCATGTAATAGGTGGTGAGCCTATTGCCATCCATCGGGCACAAAAGTCGCAGTACATTGCTAGGTGGTATAAGAGGAACGCTGCTGCCAATTCCTCATCACTCATTTATCCTTAGTCGCTTTGTACGACATCCACGGAAGAGATTTGGGATGGTGACAATTGTATTATACTCTGCCGTCACCACGCGGCATAGAATCGTTTTAACCTAATTCTTCATAGATATATCCAGAGAGAATAGATTGGCGACTTGTCTAGAAAGGCAGGATTGCTCGCACGATGGCTAGTAAACCAACCACGACTGTATCCTGTGGAGGATTGGAGTCAGGCCATGAAAACCCAGTGAAATCCTAGGAAGGTCATTAATATTCCGTACCGAATCAAAAAAATATCGTCATTAAATTAATATTTTTTTGTCCAGCAAGACCTGCTGTCGACTGTACCCTCGACATTTTTACATTGTTAGACAATTGTTGCAAGTCAAACTGTTGACCCAAGTCATCAAACTTGCAGCCAAATATTTGGGCTGACAAAAAATTTACGTCCATATGTCGGGGCATAAATTCGGAGTCAACCCTTTATTTACCGACGGCGATCGTTTAGACCCCTATTATAATATTTAATGCTGAACAAACAACGGTGTTCCCGATCAAATGACTCTATTGAGCTTCGCTAATCAGTGCCGGCGCGGACGCACGGTAATGGGTTATGTTATGTGTGATAGTGATCTTAATTTTTTGCCTCCGAAGACCGTTTTTGAGAAAGACTTTCGTGTCAATCAGTTTAAATTTGAAAATAATTGAAAATACTGAAATCGTTTTGATGGAGTACGGTTTTTAGCAACTCATCAACATTTTGCCTCTACATACCACAGAGCGTTTTTGAGAAAGACTACTTTTGGCTCAACTAGGTAATATAAAAGTAAATTATTTTTTTCAAAACTGAACAACTAATTTAAAGCTGTAACTGTTTATAATAATATTTGCGTAGGTCAAAAAGAGAGCTAGTAAAAAATTTAAATAAATAAATATTCCTGTCACTCACACATATCATCTAGGCTAGCTCAAATAAGCAGCTTCAGCTTAAACATTAAAAAAAATTACTCGAGAACAAAATGTCTTCATCACATAAACATTTGCAACTACCAGGTTTCTAACCCGATCTGTGTATTCGACCAAAGTGGCTGTGATCTCGATATCCATAATTATATCATCCATGATAATGTATCAGTTGATAAAACAGACCCATTATAAGCATTATCTAAACATCACGCAAACGATAGGGTTAAATAAATACAGTCACTCATCTATACTTAGTTCGCGCTTCGATTTATGTAAATCAACTATTAACGACTTTTAAGTCATCCGCGGCCTCTTACGTCTTGATGACTGTTTTTTCCTGGACTTTTTTTGCCGTTACTTAATAGGATAAACGGTCATAATAATGCTTGTTTCCTGAACTAGGCTTAATGCGATCTAAATGATACTTGGCACGTACAAAGTGAATCAGGAAATATGTCTGAGATTGGTGATGGCCTTTTTTCTGATAGTTAGCCCAAAGTAAGTAACTTGAACGCTTTTGTTGCAATTATCAGTAGATATACATGAATCCCGGCTGTTTTTCACCGAAGGTGTAGTGGTACGACCACCGGATAAAGTTCCCAGGTTCGATCCCCAGGGCAGTACAAACTTCTAGTAGGACTTTTCCGTCTGGCTAGCTATCACCATCTTCTCAAAAATCTGTCGCCATAATAATCATGCTGTTAAGCATTATTGTGTTCCAACAATTTGTGTTAAAACAGTCAGCCCCTCTGTGGCTGAAAGTTCCAGGTGAAGCTCGATTCCATCTTCGGCCCTTATCGGCACTTACCATCAGGTGAGTTGCAGGCGAAGAGCTTCCCTGACTAGAGAAAAAAAGCAGGGGCGGGCCTATTGCCATCTATCGGACACGTTAAGCGCAGTATTACTGTACAGTAAACTGACTTGCAATATAAATAATGGAAGAGAAAGACACGTTGTGCCTATCCCACTTAGATAATTATTAGACTTGAATTTTGAAATGTTTTTATTCCGTTACAGTTTTTTCCAGTGCCTACCGTCAAGCGACTATTACGTCAAAAAACAAATACAAATGATCAATAATCCTTCCGTTAGGCAATTATCTATTGTTTTTTCCACCCAACTGTTCTTGACGCGAGCGTGCTATCGGAATCAATAGAAAAATCGATCGGGGAGAAGTAATTATAGATAGTTGGTTATTACGAATTCCAAAATTGGATTTAGTCTGTCGAAAGGCTTGAATGGGTTTCTGGAATGCGTGTCTTTGTAAGAAAATTTATAATTTGAGTTCTGTAGAGGTTTCAATTGACAATGACCTTTTTTTGGAAATGACATTTAAACACGACTCTATGTAGAGCTAGAAAATAATAAAGGTTTAAAAATTTTAATCGTTTTTTATTGTAACGTGCTTTACGTACCTACTAGAAAAAAAATGGGGAAGATCATGCGGCGTATGACAAGGTTCAAAAAGCAATGCAAAAATTATAATTATGTGCATGGACCATCGCGGCGTCGTGTGTGTGGTATGTACCGATGAAATTTAATTTTAACTAATTTATTATTTTTTTTGTTACTTAATTTTAATAAACTTTAATAAACGTATTGAAAAGTACCATACTTAATTTACTTATTTTATTTACAAGTACCCCAAAACTCGTCACCTAAATTTAGTTGTCTGTGAGATTAATGTCGCCGTGTGGTGACGGCAGAGTAGAATACAATTGTCACTACCCCAAATCTCTCCCGTGGGTGTCGTACAAGGCGACTAAGGATAAATCAGTGATGAGGGATGGGCAGCAGGGTTCCTCTTATACCATCTAGCAATGTACTGCGACATTTTTGTGCCCGATATATGGCAATAGGCTAGCCACCTATTACATGGGACCTAACATAATTGGCGAAACGTGGGTGCTAGTTCACCTCTGCCTACCCCTTCGGGGATATAGGCGTGATTTATGTATGTATGTATCTATGAGATTAATGTTTATGAATAATGTTCTTCTTAGATTATGATTATGTTCAATTCGGTGTATTTACTACTTAAAAATAAAATTTTAAGCATATAATGACAAATGATGACAGACGAGATGACCAATTATTCGGCGCATACTCTTCAAGGCTGATTAAAAAATGTCAATAATGGTTATTTCCGGAACTCACCATATTTGCAAAAAAGGTGTCCCCCAAGTTTTTCCCTTCTGCCGTCAGCCGTAATAGACAAGACTGTAGCGCAAATCGTCATTTCGTTACCGATGTATAATTTTCGAAACCTCAAGCAACATATGGTGGCAGCAGACGCCTGTCGAGGCCAACTGTTGCGTGCCCCATCCCTTACCCACTCGGGGCAATTTGGTAGATTAGACAGGGACAGCAGTACGATTCATTAGTCGCTAGTGCTGCGCTATCATTTGAATGGGGCATCGCAAAAAGTTTGTATTGTCCGCGTGCGCGGGACACGTGCGCGAGTAGGGGAAGGGGGGCAGCGAGGGGGTAGTCTTCGGCGCGAATTCGAACATAATTCGAAACTTTCCGAACAGGATATTGAAACGATAATCGGTTTGTTTTTTCGTGGAAACAACATATGGATTATGAGCTCGCACTGGGCTAGGGTTGGCCGATTGGGGTAGACGATAAACTTTGCTTCCCGTCTCTTTCATCTCGGAAGATGGCTTGCTTCCGTTCAGCGTTATGTACGATCACGGATATCAATCAGCACTATACATTGTTTGCGTGTCGGTGCATTACACTCAACTTTTGTAGCTAAAATCCTTCAAAACTCGACTTGACGTAAATGACGACCACGCATTAGCTGTTCTAGACTAAAGTAAATTTGTTTTTAGACTAAAAATATAAATAAAGTTGCCGCGCGGTGACGGCAAAGAAGGATACAATTGTCAAAAATGGCGAAATTGCTTAACGTGCCTTCTGAAGCACGGAAGAACTCGAGATAATAAATGTTTGGTCACCCGTCCAATGACCGGCCTTAGCGAAGATTGATTTTACGCAATCGCAGGCCAAGAGCGCTATGCCACTGCGCTAGCGAACTACTCCTTTATATAAATACTAGGGTGTTATTAAAAATGAAATTAATAAATGTTTTATTTTTGTCTTCCTCCATACTTCGCAAATTAATTTTCCAATTCTGAACTTTTCATAATTATCGCCATAGTACAAAGATTTTGGTGGTTAGAAAAAGAATTTCGAAAAATTATGGTCTTGATGCGGGAATCGAACCCGCGTCCGCTGCTATCCGGGCAGGTGCCTCACCGCTCGGCCAACCAAGACACTGGTTGGCAAAATATTTGTACTAATTTTTCTAATATTTATATAATGTTTGTAATAATTGAAAATCGAATATCGCCATAGTATTTAGGCTATGTTAGCAGCAGCGTAGTATTCATCATGTGCGTTATTTCCGTTATATGTTGTATATAAGTTTTGTGTAATGCATGCATTTCGCCCGTGCTTCCCCAATTGGGGAAGAGCGTGAAAACTCAGCGTAAACAAACAACCCTTGGCGGCGCGCGACAAAGACACGAGTCGCCATCTGTCGGGCATAGTGAAAGTTACTGGACGCTACGACACGGCATAGACATTAGGTATAAGGTTTTTTTCATTCTGATAACAAATTAAAACCGGTCAAGTGCAAGTTGGACCGGAAGGGTTCCGTACCATTTATAAAAAAACAGAGCTCGATCAGTGCAGTGCCATAGTGCACTTGCGTACAATAAGCAATGTTCGCTAAGGCCAGTCATTGGATTGGTGACTAAAAATTTATTATCTCGATTTCCACCGTGCTTCGGAAAGGCGTTGGTCCCGGCTCATCTGCAGTCGTTAATACCCACCAACCCGCACTGGGCCACCGTGGTGAGTTATGGTGGCCCATTCTCCATATTATATTTTCCATCCATAGGGAAGGCCTGTGCCCCTGCAGTGGGGACATGAGGGGAGCCCCCGAATCCTGTATATTATTATCGGTATTTTTTACTTTAGTGGCAATAGAAATATGTCATCTGTGAAGACTATCACGGGTCATGAGACGCAGCCTAGTGACAGACGGACGGACAGCGGAGTCTTAGTAATAGGGTCCCGTTTTACCCTTTGGGTATATTACGGAACCCTAAAAACGACAGTTGAACTTGAAGCCAAGCTCACTGGCAGCGTGACGTGATAGCTGGTAGTTGTTAATAACCACCACACCGTACTCATTACATTATAGAGTTAGTGATGATGGATTCTAATATGTGGCAGTTAATTTTCCTGTAGTTTTCTGAAAAAAAAAACCCTTATTGTCACAACTTTAGATAGCTACAGCTATTTATTTATTGCACGAGTATTATGACCACCGTTAAAAGCAAGTTTCATATTTTCAATTGAACAAGCTCCACAAAAAAATTGTTATCGAAAAAAGTTTCGGTATTGTTACAACTTCGTATTGTGTATTATAATATCACTTTAACTGGCGCTTCGGAAGGCAGAGCCCTGGTGCTACGCCCCCTTCGCATTGTATCACTTGTGTGGCCTCCACCTTAAGCCATGTTTGTTTTGGGGTGGGATGTATCACCGTGCGTTTCAATGTATTCAGAAAGATGCCATGAAATCATTGAAAGTGTCCTTTGAAATATGTATAGAAAAATTTTAACATACCTGCATACTATTTGCAATTAAAAACATGCACATCGCATGCTATAAATTAATGTGACAATTTGTTTGGAACATCAACAGAGTATCAGGAATTCATACTTAAAGATATCGCTAATTTAACAAGAGAGAGGGAACTCAAAAAATACCTGGAACCATTTTGCATCCTAAATTTATGATCATAGAACTTAATGTTGCAGGAATGCAATTTTGTGCTGTGTCTCTTAATAACAAAGAAAAGAGATCAAAACATTTTCACACCTAATAATTTGGCAATAGCTGAAAGATGCAACCGGAATGTGCACTAAGTCAACCTTGTAAATCTTCAGCCTATATCTCTGCTCCTATCAGTACAGTAGGACATTAACTCACTACAACCATTTAGATAGTGTGATACGAACATATTTTATTGTTTAGGAAACAGATAAATTTCTCGCGTTTTTTTGCTCTACGGCTCCCGACACTAATTTGTTTTAATAACCCATAAAAATTTAGCAAAAAAAGCACTAACCGTTCCGCTTTTTCAATGTCGCTAAATGTTTAATAGCTTGCGCCGCGGGCGGAGTCGTAAAGTTAATATTCTTGTGCGATTAATTCGATGAGAATTTTATCAAATTATTTGACTCTCATTATATCAGTTCTAGGATTTGGCTAGATTTTTTTGACACAAATCTTCCGAAATTTCCAACCATTCTCTTTTAAAAGAATAGTATTTTTTTCTTCCCTTCATCATCTAGTCCACATTTAGTGCTCGTGTTGTGGACACGAGCACTAAATGTGCACAAACATAACATTTTATATAAACGAAACAGCCATACTCGAGAGTAAAATTACATGTTATTCGTATTCATCATACAAAAGTTTTGCCACACATTCAAACCCACGACCTCTTGCCGACTAAGCCATTAGATTGTATCGGCCGCTCGAATCTTATCAATATAGAAGGAAGGAAGTAATGTGATGTTGAAGTATACTAGAACACATTTCGCTCATTTAATACTACACAGATCTGTGCAACTCAAAAATTACTTAAGAACATTATGTGGTCTAAATATATGCTAATAAGATTTACTGTTGCAGTAATTCAATTTTGAGTTGTAGCCTTTTGTATTTAGCGACATGTAGTCAATTTGTATTATTTCCTTCGTCATCTCGTTTGTCCAAATCTGTAAATTAATTCAATGTTCAAATGTCTTTTTAACCGACTTTAATAAAGGATGAGGTTCTCAATTCGGCTGTATCTTTTTATACATCAGGGGGCCTACCGACTAACTCTATTGCTGATGATACCTTTATAGCAATGCACTGCTTACGGCTATAGCAGCCATCCTGAATTTTTAAGCGGTACGGATTTTGTGCCACATATACAAAATCATTCGGTGATCATTCGTTCATAGCTATCGCTGATAGTTTAGGTACATTTGGTGCGAAATGACAGCATGACGTCATAAACTATAGCTTTTGCTTTAGCAATCGAGTAAGGCGGTAGGCCCCCTGATCCTAAGTAAAATAAATCATATTTTTGAAAAATCAGCTCGTCATCTTCAATCAATTTTAATAGACATACTTAGATATCTTCAAAGCTTATTCGTTTATCTAGAGATTGAACAATCTACTATTCGTCTTCAATGAATCTTTATTTCAAGATTACTTCAAAGCTCTCAGGTTCTCTGTCAGTTTTAACAATCCATCGTTTCGCTTTCAAAGCTCAATTTCAAAGCCATTTAGATGCTATCTAGTTTTTCACTAGAATCCATTGCATCGGCTCCACAAAGAAATTCCTTGTCGCCAAACAGGACTGCAATAACTTTACACCTAATGTGTTAATTATTACTAGATATTGACACTTTTACTTTGAAACTATCAAACACTACAAAATCAACCTTAACATTGAGTTTTTAAAGTACGAATCTCCTTAAATGTTACTCAGCGAGGAGTACAAGATGTCTGTGAACGAAAATGGCGTTTATTCTGATGGAGGTTCAGTTGAATTTGCCGTGGCTCGTTTCCCGTTTGAGTTGTCACAGGGTTATGTTCCGGCGACCGTTTTGTCGACCACTTATCGAGGCGTGGACACTATAAATCCAGTTTTATTGCCTTTGTGAATGGAAGTAATGATCCGATGGTCACTCTGTTAAATGCTTAATTTGACGCTGATAAGTTTTAAGAGAGTTGTCGCCTGTCGAGGCCGTTTAAGATGTTTTGTTTGTGCGCGTGGACGATCTGTTTAACTTTGTCTGTTTTAGGGCAAGGAATGGAACAATATAGTTGTTTGATTTTTATTTGAACATTATAGAAATTTGTAAAAAACAAACCAATATTAATTATAAGCTAGATACGCAATTATCGTGTAAAATGACTTACACTGTTATTTACGTGAAATTTCTTTGAGAATTTAGTTACTAACAACAATATTTTAACGCTCACTTATTGTATGTTTTTATAAAGTTGTGTAATTTTTTTTTTATTTCGCATAAGCCAGAATACTATCTGTTTTGAAATTTGCTATTTTTTGTAACAGTAACGTTGTAAGTTAAACAATTTTTATTGTTGTAGTTGGTACCGTATAAGCCATACATCAACCGCTAATGAAATCGGCTGAAGAATGGTCTATCGAGAGGTCATCTATGTGATGACCTACGAACTTTACCTAACAAGCATCACGCTATCAGCGCGCTCTCTTGGCGATACGCATTTTCATCTCATCTCATTTTATTTTCTAATAATATTCATCATCGTCACCAACCCTTTAATATCCTCATTGCTGGGGCACATTCCTTCCGTATTGATGGGAGAATATAGGCCCTATCACACTACGCTGGTCTAATGCGGATTGGTGGGTATAAACAGCTGCAGATGCAGCAGGGAGCAACGGCATAACGAACTTTCCGAAGCACGGAGGAATTCGAAATAACAAATTTATGATCACCCATCCAATGACCAGCCTTGCGAGTATAGCTTAGTTTACGCAATCGCAGACCGGACTGCGCTATCAAACTCCTTTTTCTGCATAATTGCGGTTTGATTCAAAATAATAGAGTAGCCATTTAGAAGTCACCTCATAAAAAATGGCCGATCTCCCTCAACATGACAAAGTACAATAGATCCACTGCGCGATCATCGATTAGGCGTATTGTACTAAATAGAACTTTAATTATAGGGTCTTTTGCAACCACCTATTAAGTGGTTGCGAAACATCAAAATATGCATTGTTTTTTTTATCGGAAATATACTAGTTTAAGCCGCAGAGCGCGTAAGGGCGGTGCCACCCGCGATTCAAGATTTATTTCAATTTTCAATCCCCCTTAATGGTTAGCTTTTATATAATTATAGACATTAGCTTTAGCTGTAATTAAGTTGCTTAAACGAGACTGGAAAGATTTGGAATTTCAAAAATCTTTCTTTGTCTGCAACATTAAATAGTTAATTATTTATTTTCTTAAGATTTGCAAAAATGTTAATTAAATGGATTGCGTACCATGTTTTTGATAGGAAGTCGAATGAGTAGGTACCGAACCTATTTAAATGGTAATTTTCGGATTCGGTTGCACAGCGAGAAATCTAGCGAAGACAATTGTATATGTGAAGCAATTATTTCAAAGGTTATTAAAATGCATGACTTCAAGCAATCGTAAACAGTTTCTCTAACGATCTGAAACCTGCAGGGTCTCTTCTCATTCACACGACGATAGATCTATCGAATTCAATTGTTGTTAAGCGACTATCTCAAAGGTTAGCCATTCGATGCGTGAATAAAATGTATGACTTCATGCAGTCACAAAAAGTTTCTTTAGCGGCCTGAAATACGATGGGATTCTCATCGACCTTAAATCCGTATTGACTCTTGTCAGTCAATCATCCAAAACCGAAATTCCGGTCACCCATCTGACTCCACCACAGAAAAGCCCTTCACTTGCACCGTCTCCAGCGCGGGATATTTTCGGACAGCGACATTCCAGAATCATTACACGCGTAACACTGTAACTGGAATGACCGTCGAATATAGTCATAAATTGGGCGCGCCACGCCCGGGGCGCAGTTCGATGGGTGTGATTTTTTGCCACCGGCCTGCATATGGTAAATTTATGATTTCATTTGGGAGCGTGCGTGTGGCAAAAAGTTAATCGATTGGGTCAAGCGGACCCTTTGAGCGAGGGGAGGGTTGACAGGACAGAGGGACTGGGAATGTCGTCGTTGGTGTTAAAAAAAAGTTAACAATGCTGGGAGCGTAACGATGAACTAGCTGGAGCTGCGGTTTTGGAATGGCCCGTGGACATCTCTACCTCCTTAGACGCAGATATGGACACAGAATATGATATTACCGCTTATTTTCTAAATAAAAAAATAAACTATTCGATTTTGATTTTAACATTATATAAATGTTAGAAAAATTAGTTTAATTAGATTTTGGTGGTTAGAAAAAGAATTTCGAAACACTTCGATAAAATTTTAGAAAAAGCCTCAAGATCATAATTTTTCGAAATTCTTTTTCTAACCACCAAAATCTTTGTAAAAAAAATATTTCTTGCTCTAAGTAAGTAGCACACTGCGTGTTATAGGTAATACTGCTTACTTTGGGCTAGATGATAGGTGTGAGTGTAAGACATGGTTATTTATCATTGTTTTATTGTCTTAATTTCACTTCCATACTTCCTTCTGAGAGCGAAAAAGGTGTATTCCCAGTTTCGTAAAGGAAACCGGGAACAAAACAGTCCGATTTTCCGCCACAATACTAAGAATGTGCCACCCCCGACTCACCCCAGAGTTGACGTTGACAAAGTCGACTAAGGGGGATTGCCCGGTGTAGTTCTAATAAAGCAACACGGGGCACGTAAATGTTGGAGGACTGCAGGGCAAAACATCAACAAGAGCATCCCTAAAGAGGATTGGTATCAGACAGGCGGCCGGCTGTAAAACCTAAGCCAAAACCTTGAGTAGTATGAATTGGAATGTTGTCATCTCATAACTCTCTCTGTTCATCGTTTTCTCGACATTGTCCTTTCTGTATCTTTACATTCATTAGTTATATAATTCTCTATACTTTCATTCATCACTATAGCACCTTACGGTGTTATGGATGATAAGAATCAAAAGGCAGAGGATGGAAGAGGAAACTTACTCCGGCGACCTCAGATAAACTGGGAACAGGTCGAGAAGATGAATATACATACATAAATCATACTTTATAACCCGAAAAGTGTAGGCAGAGGTGTATTAAGCATCCACTTTTCGCCAGTTACGTTAGGTCCCATGTAATAGGTCGAGTCGAGTCTATAGCCATCTATCGGGCACGTATTATAAATCGCAGTATACCTATGATTGTCTACCTATGATTAATCAACGCTGTCTTACTGCCGCACTCAGAGACGTCAATTAACTTTAATGAGTATTTAATGTCAAATTTTTTCATTCAAATCTAGACCATAGACCCGGCAAGAATAACGACTAGTTTTAAATTGTCATTTTTTGGCGTTAAGTACTCATTAACGTTATTTGACGTCTCTGAGTGCGGCAGTTAGCCCTTAGTCGCCTTGTACGACACGACACCCGCGGATGAGATTCGGGGTAAGTGACAATTGTATTCTGCTCTGTCGGCACCACACTGCTACACAAGAAGAATCAAATCGAGAATCGAGATGGTTCTTAGAAGAGTACGTGACACCATGATGTAAAAATGTAAAAATGGCCACGAACTATCAGTTCCAACACTAACTGCCACACTCAGAGACGTCAATTAACTTTAATGAGTATTAACTGCCGCACTCAGAGACGTCAAAAAACGTTAATGAGTACTTAACGTCAAAAAATGACAATTCAAAACTAGTCGCTATTCTTGCCGGGTCTATGGTCTAGATTTAATTGAAAAATTTTGACATTAAATACTCATTAAAGTTAATTGACGTCTCTGAGTGCGGCAGTTAATGTCAAAATTCTTCATTCAAATCAAGACCATAGACCCGGCAAGAATAGAGACTAGTTTTGAATTGTAATTTTTTGACGTTAAGTACTCATTAACGTTATTTGACGTCTCTGAGTGCGGCAGTTACAGTGTCTCCTTGATTACAATTTGATGACACACGGCGGCCATCCCTTAACAAGCCACGTTTTCACTAATAGATTTTAATCCCGTGTGATTTCGCACAAATTGCCCATCTCTCGACGCCATGTCATTCATTACGATTTCCTGTTGTGATGGTGCGATTATACGCTTGTTGGGGACTCTGGTATATTTTTTTTTTACTTTTCGCTACGGCAGTTCTTGAGGTCCGGTCAAAGTGCTATGCGTGGTGATTGTGACTAGAACGAAATGAGGAGGCTTAGCTCAGAAAATGTACATACATATCCGAAGTAGGCAGAGGTGAACTAACACCTACGTTTCGCCAATTAGGTTAGGCCCCATGTTATAGGCGGCGAGCGTCTTGTCATCTATCGGGCACATAGATCGAAGTTAATTGCTAGGTGGTATCAGAGGAATGCTTAGTCGCTTTGTACTTGCTTTGTGTGTACTGCCTGGAAATGAACTTATCGTTCTGTCTTGTAAAACCATATTTTAATAACAATATTTGCAGCAGCTTGAACAAATTTGACACTAATCAGAGTACGAAGGTTTTATCACTAAGGTAAAAGTAGAGACTGTAAACTGGTCATACAATCCGGATAGGTGTGGCGACGAGTTCAAACTGCACGTGGAAGCCAATGCTCATCGTACATTTTGCAACCTAAAAGTCTCGAGTTCCTCTGTGCTTCAGTAGGCACGGGAAAACATGGTGCCGGCTGCATCTGCAGTCGTTAAAACCTACCAAATTGCTCTAGATCTACCTAGGTTGCTAAAAAATCTACCAAGTCGCTCTAGACCTACCTAAGTTGGTTATAGGTCTACCCTGGTACCTAGCCATGATACAACGGTTCCATCGAATAAATGTAAATTTTTGACAACTCTTACTGCCGCACTCAGAGACATCAATTAACTTTAATGAGTATTTAATGTCAAAAATTTTCATTGAAATCTAGACCATAGACCCGGCAAGAATAGCGATTGGTTTTGAAGTGTCATTTTTTGACGTTAAGTACTCATTAACGTTATTTGACGTCTCTGAGTGCGGCAGTTACTCTTATAGTTGACACGGCGGTCGCCAATACGCCTTACTGTTTTCTCGGTAAAACGTCTGTTTATTTTCGTTTATTAGCTCTAATAGATTGGTCTCCAGGTCCCCAGCTCTACTACACCTTCGACGATAAACAACCATGATTTATTTATTTAGGTTTGCAGAAGAAAAGTAACTAGACGGATCATTATCATAATTAAGTAGAAAAAAAAAAATACCAACCGAATCACACCAGCAATTTCGAGGAACTGCAAACGAACTAATTGAATTAGAGCCGAGCGCACGGCAGAGGAGCCGACAAGTTGCAAATTATACGTTTTTTTTTTTTTTTTTTTAGTTAACATATAAGATTCCACTGCTGGGCAAATGCCTCCCCCAAATTACACGTTAACCTAATTTAATAATACCGGACCACTAATGGTGACTACCCCGTGACCACAATCGGACTATTTTGTCATTTGTGAATTAGATACTTATGACTTCTAAGTGATTTTTTTTATGTTACGGTGATATGAGTTCCGAAATGGAGGAGTATCAAGGATGATTCTTTTGTTGGCGACAGACGCGAAGACATTTTTTAGCAGCATAAGCATTTTGCCACATGATAGCCCTATCTTCGCGTATAAATAAAGGCACTCACCACAACGCTGAAAATGTGCTAAAATTAGGTAATATTTACATTTTTGTTTTTTGTTTTTTGTTTGAACATTATATAAATACAAAGATTTTAGTGGTTAGAAAAAGAATTTCGAAAAATTATGATCTTGAGGCGGGAATCGAACCCGCGTCCGCTGCTACACGGTCAGGCACCTGCCCGGATCGATATCGCTAAGGATTTTGTGGTCAGAATAAGTTCGAAAAGTTGTACCTAGTCCTGATGCGGAGAATTGAAATGCAGAGGACGCGAGTTCGATTCCCACATCAAGACTTTTCGAACGTTTTTTTTTTGACTAACCGCAATTTTTTTTGTCATCATTACCATCAGCATTACCAGCCCCTTAATGTCCCCACTGCTGGGGCACGGGCCTTCCCTATGGAAGGAAGAATATAGTGAGGTTGGGCCTTAACCCACCACGCTGGCCCAGTGCGGGTTGGTGGGTATTAACGACTGCAGATACAGCCGGGACCACCGGCTTAACGTGCCTTCCGAAGCACGGAGGAACTCGAGATAATAAATTTTTGGTCACCCATCCAATGACCGGCCTTGCGAACATTGCTTAGTTGAGGCAATCACAAGCGAAGCGTGCTATACCACTGCGCTAGCGAGCTCCTCCATTTTTTTTGTCATAATTAGTAATGACTATTCCTTAAAAAAAAGAATATTGCTTAAAAAATAAGTTTTTTGCAAAGTATTGCTCTTTATTGGACGTTCATTAGTTTCATAGGTCATAATAGTAAATTAATATTGTAAAAACCGAAAAGATGACTGTGTCCGGAGGCCATTTTGGATTTAGGATAGAGTTGTTACCATTACATGGTGGCCGTAAATACGCTCAGGCTGTCTCTAATTCATATTTAATGCGCGATCCGATTTTACGTTAATCGCTAATTTTAATAGCAGAACTAATTCAAATAGTGCGTTTTTATGAACTAAAGAAAATGTGGCGGAATATAATGCTGCTATCTATTCATAAAATATATTGTTATTAGATGAACGATTAAAGGAAGACCTTTATCACTTTTGTGTGGTTGAGTGTGTTTAAAATAAGACCTTGTAGACTTTTGTGTTTAGATGTTTTTATTTTATTAGTAAGAAGTTATTTACTATTTTATACTGAAATGTAACTCTTGGTAGCTTACGAAAGGATGGCGCTTAGCTTAATATCACGTTAAATATTGAAAACTTTTATTTGGAAACATACACGATTCCACAGATATATCAATATAATGATATATCTGTGCACGATTCCAATGTTTAACGATAAATTATGAACCAATCATTCATTTTTATTTTATAACTTTTTCTGATCAATTGTACTTTATTACATTTTGCGGTTGTATAAATAGGAAAGTAAGTTGTGAGAATGATAATGTGAGAATAAAATACTTTTTAAATACGAAAGCAAGTTGCACCAATGAAATACTTTTTGTTGTATTTTTTTTTGTAAGTAGTCGGTCCTCTCGCAATTACCGCTTACACTTGTCTAAGCGATTCCGCGATGTCCCTCAAGTGGCGACCGTGAAAGCGTTTTTTGTGGACCCCGGAACTGGGCTCATTGGTGCGTGCAAAATTTTTCATCACCATTGGAAGTCCGGCGCCGAGGCACGCCATTCCTAGGAGGACGACGTTTCTTGATAGGCGAATGTGAAATTAAGGACGTTTGTACAATAATTTAATATGTTAAATATACTCAGATTAGTCTCTAAACAAATATAAAAAAAAATTGTAAAGTGTATTTTTTGCAGATTGATTGGAGTTCGCTATTTCCGAATTTATTTTGTACATACAATTACATACCTATTACGGTCTTCTATGCTGGCCTGGGAGCGAACAAATAACATGGAATAGGCCAGCCCCAACTCATCCCATGGGTGTCGTAAAAGTCGACTAAGGGAGATTGCCCGCTGTAGACCAAAAGCACCTTGGGGCACCCGAATGGTGGAGGGCAAACCACCAACAACAGCATACCCAAAGAGGGTTGGTGTCAGGCAGGCGGCCGGCTGTAAAACCTAATCCAAAATCTTGAGCAGTATGGATTGGAATGCTGTCATTCTAATCACTCTCTCCGTTCATGGGTCTCTCGACATGGTCCGTTCCGTCTCTTTTCTATACATTTGAGATGGGGCATTTAGGGCATTTACCAGATCCCTTGCTGCCCTGGGGGCCTACCGCCTAACTCGATTGCTGATGATAGCTTTAAAGCAATGTATTGCTTACGGCTATCAATTTAGCTAGCAACCACCTTGAATGTTAAGGCGGTACGGATTTTCTTCCAAATTCATACAAAATCATTCGGTGATCATTCGTTCAAAGCTATCGCTGATAGTTTAGGTACATTTGGTGCGAAATTACAGCATGACGTCATAAACTATATGACGTCATGCTAGCTATTGCTAAAGCTTTTGCTTTAGCAATCGAGTTAGGCTGCCCTTAATGCCTCACCTCAAATTTCCACCCTGTATAGTATGAGGAACGCTGCTGCTCATTACTCATTGCTGTCTTAACCTAAGTCGCCTTGTGCGACACCCGCGAAAGAAGGTGCTGAAACTTGCCGTATCCACCACACGGCAGAGCAGAATATAATTATTGTAATATTATTTATTATAATAATGTTTTAATAAGAAAAATTAAATAACAACTTCGTTTTCTTTCTTCTTTACTGTGGTTTAAGTCGTATTGTATTGGCAAAAACCATTGTATAAAGGAAAGCCGAGTATTCCTAATGACAAAATGTTTTCACCGCCCTACTGTCAAAGTCAAGGGTCAACCTGCGTATCACGTTAACAAACATTTCCGCGCCACCGAACGAACTAAGCCAAGTATCAAGTGGCGGGCGGCGCACTACACTATTGCAATGCCCGCTATATGTCCCCGGAAGCGCGATATCTTACAAATTCTGCCAGGTTCCGGCGCGCGAAACCCTGTTAGGAAATTATAGGAAGTCCCAATTGGATAGGCCCTTGTAACTAACACCGTGCGTCAGTACTCGTTAGAAATGAAAACGTACCGTGACATGTAACAGAAATAACGCACGCCCTGAATACTGCCCAAGCTAACATAGCCATAATAATTATTATCAATACTACGGTGTTATTAAAGAATGGAAATTGTTAAAATATGTTTCCATACAATCCATATTGTTTTAACCGGTTCCGTGGTCTAGTGATTCTCCCGCCGGAATTGGGATCACTAGGTCTCGGGTTCGATCCCAGGGGAGTAAAAATTTAGACAAACAAATACATACGAATTACTAATTACATACAATATAAATATAAATTGTTGGTTTAGTTGGTGCTAGGCATTGAACTACTATTACTATAACTCAATGGTGCTAGGACTTTTTTCAAGTCCGCCATGTTAGGTAGCTAACCATCTCATCAAAATCTGTAGCCATAATAATAATGGTAACAGCATTATGGTGTTCCGACAATTTGTGATAAGATATAAAGATAGCCAGCACCTAGGTAGTTGGTCCCAGGTGAAGCTCGGCCCTTATTGTCACTTACAGTCAAGTGAGATGAAGGCTAAGAGCTTCCCTGTCTTATAAATATATATATAAATAAATATTTATATATTACGCATAGAAATTTTAAGACCTGCAGTGTAATTCTAATTCTTATTCTGGAAAATACAATAATCTTATATTCAATAAAAGGCTTAGGGCTAACATTTGCACTCGGATACGTCATTAAATCACGCCTATATCCCCGAAGGGGTAGGCAGAGGTAAACTAGCACCCACGTTTCGCCAATTATGTTAGGTCCCATGTAATAGATGGCGAGCCTATTGCCATGAAAGTGTCGCAGTACATTGCTAGGTGGTATAAGAGGAACGCTGCTGCCCATTCCTCATCATTGATTTATCCTTAGTCGCCTGGTACGAACCCACGGGAGAGATTTGTGGTGGTGACAATTGTATTCTACTCTGCCGTCACCAACGTTGATGAGTACTTAATAATTTTTTATTTTATTTAAATCTAGACCATAGATCTGGCAAGAATAGCGACTAGTTTTGAACTGACGAAAAGGTGGTTGAGGAACCCTTTACTTTAAAATTATAATAAATAGTTTTACAGTCATACTCAACAATAAGTAGCTTATGGACTTGTGTCATGGATATTAGATGACGAACATTTTTAATATCATAATAATTATGTATATACCTAAATGTTGAAAAAATACTTCGAGACCATGCTTCGGGAACAAATATTTGTGTTCATCACAAAATTTGTCCCTACCGGGATTCAAACCCTCTCTACTCCTCTTAGGACCTCTTGACATTGCCCAATAGGTCCCAGGTTCGATCAAGCCGGTCGTCACAAGTCTCTGAGCACGGCTGTATGGGGCTAAAGCTGCAGCCATTTTGCAATACAACCATCGTATCGTAGCTGTTGCACCAACCACCTGCCCTCTGCGCATGCGCGAAGATGCGCGGAAGCCTCACAAGCGATTCGCGCCAACTGTCCCTTCTCCCGCCTTTTTCTTATTTCGAACAAACATGGCGGACTTCTCGTGACATCTCCAGACAGCTGCTCGAGGTTTTTGCGGGCAAATCTCAGCCGTAATTGTGCAATGGACGTCACTAAGCACGCCGTGTGAATTATGTGACAGATGTAGGTCAGTGTGCGAGCGTTTTCAGCGTTTTTCACACGCATATTCGCCGATCTCTCTTCTAGCCATCACCACCAATCCGCACTAAGCCAGCGTGGTGGGTTATGGTCCATTCTCCCTATATTTATTCTCCCTATATCTATAGGGAAGGCCTCTGCTCCAGTAGTGGGGACACCAAAGGGCTGGTGACGATGGTGATGATACAATTAACCAGTTTCTTACCATTCTAAAATGGAGTAAGCAGCTAGCCAGCTATGCAAAAACGCTACTCAAATTTTGAGCACTGCTTATAAAGTTAAGTGGGCAATACCTGACAGAATTTGTGTGGAAAAACGTAAATTTCTTAAATTTACATTTTGTAAATAAACATTTAATGTTAAGCAGAACTCAAACTTTGAGTAGCGTTTCTGTATTTGAGGGTAAGGCTCATACTATATTATGTTATGGAAACGTAAGCCTAACAAGATTATTTGGATTTTTATTGGAACATTACATGGTAGGTACTTAAATGCTAAAAAATTATGGCCGAATGGTATAGGCATCTGCCCAGAATGTAGAGGGCGCAGGTTCGATTCCCGCATGAAGACTTTTTCTTAACACAAATTTCTGTGTCGTCTCATTATGTAAATAAATCAAATCCACCACAAAATTAGCGCAGGACAAAAAATTAAGGTGATCGCGGACTAATGAGCCGTGTAATCCGCGGCGCCGTGTGCGCGAAGCCCTACACCCGCGCCACCTACTAGCCTACTGTTGCCAGCAGCAAAAAATGGCACAGAGATCAGTTTTATCCCTGGACAATAATATTAGCGACTTTTTTAATTGTTTCGTGTAAAAATGTGCCAGTTAAATAATGATACCAAATTCTATGTGAATTAGAGCAGCCTCGTCATTTTCCGAATTCTCATGATTCTGTAACTAACATTAAAATGATGGTAGTGGAGTTTGTACACTTAATTAAAATAAAGGCGAAACATGGATCTATCTACATACCAAACTGTTTTATAGTCCTAACAACACTGAACATAAGAATGAATTTATCTGCCTGAAAAATAGTACGTATTTTATTATTCTTTTAACTTTGTACTCTTTTATAAACCTCCTGACACTATTTCTACTAGACAGATACTTTATTCTCTATCTGTATTCAAAATACTATTTTCTTATTTAAATCTAACAAACTAATTAATAATAAATTGTGTCTCTTGATTTTTACCGATATCTATAAACTATGTATAAAGGCATTAAATACATACATACATACATACATAAATCACGCCTATATCCCCGAAGGGGTAGGCAGAGGTGAACTAGCACCCACGTATTGCCAGTTATGATAGGTCCCATGTAATAGGTGGCGAGCCTATTGGCATTTATTGGGTACAAAAGTCGCAGTAGGTACATTGCTAGGTGGTATTAGAGGAACGCTGCTGCCCATTCCTCATGACTGATTTATCCTTAGTCGCCTTGTACGACACCCACGGGAAAGATTTGGGGTAGTGACAATTGTATTCTACTCTGCCGTCACCACACGGCATAAAGGCATTAAATACTTTCATATATTCCTTTTAAGTTACTTTTTGAAAGATCAGATACATATTATTATTACGTTCGTTTCACAAATCTCTCCCACAGAGGCTGTGGGAACATGGTTTTTTGTAGTTTTTTCCATCAAATTTTTTTCCCATTGGTCAAAAAACTGTAGTCATTACCATGCGTGAAAGAAGAGGAAGAGTTCCGTAGCATCCGGTATTGTCGGATTGTGACACACTGAGAGAAGCAATAATTAAGAAAATATAATAATTTAGACTGCTGTTTGGTTGAAAGATCAAATCACTGCTATTGCCCAAGAGGTCCCGGTTTAAAATCCTGGTTATGGGCAAATTTTTGTGTGATGAAAACACATATATTGTTCTTGGGTCATGCTGGTTCATGTAGTAGATTTTCAATATTTATATATTTATTATGTATATTATAATTTGTCCGTCATCTACTATCCATAACAGAGTGCTTATGGTACTTACGATACGTACGATAAATACACGCTTTTTCGCATAAAAACATAACTGTAATTATATTAAATTCCAAGAACTCCTGTTAGTGAAGTAGAATAGAGTATATTAAAGAAAAATACGAACATGAATAAAAACATTTTCTTTTCGGCCTTCAACGCAATCGCGCTCCCAGTGTACCGCGCACCCAACCGTCGATACCTGTCTATAATGACGTCCTGTATCCAAATCATGGCGACCTCTCGCCCGTAGTAACTTTTCTAAGAAAACCACTGAGGAAACATTCATTCTCCATTCAATACGCTTAATTACGTTTCTATCAAATTATATAGAAGATTATGACAATGGAAAAAGGGATTCATATTATTATGGCAAATTGGTAGAGTAGTATGGGGACAGAATACGACCCTGTTGGCCTAGCACGAACATGGACAAAATCTCTCTCCACCACTTGACAGTGTTTTGTCTCGAGATTTAGTGGGAATTAGAGCGAGAGGAAAATACTTTCTTTTCCCCGAGGAGATTTTGCCTACGTCCCTTGCTACGGGAGCTGATGTATACGACTTTGCGGCAGTTTGGCAGGTTTCTGGTCCGGTGTACATCATACTACTTACCATGTACACCACCGATCACGCCGTACTTTAAGGGGATTGGTGTTAGCGCTGGGGATTAATCCTCGTTATATTTATATTCCCCTTGTCTTGTCTTCTATGTTGGCCTGGGAGCGAACAATTAACGTAGAATAGGTCAGCCCTGAATTATCCCACGGGTATCGTAAAAATCGACTAAGAGAGATTGCCCGATGTAGACCAATAAGCACCTTGGGGCACCCGAATCGTGGAGGGCCAACCACCAACAACAGCATACCTAAAGAGGGTTGGTGTCAGGCAGGCAGCCGGTTGTAAAACCTAAGCCAAAACCTTGAGCAGTTTGGATTGGAATTTTGTCATTCCAATCACTCTCTCCGTTCATCGGTCTCTCGACATGGTAGGGCGAAGAAGACATTTATAATCCCCCTTCGTTCCTCGTTGCTAACATTCAAGGGAAAAATGATTGTATGCTCTACTCAACTACTATAATATATGTATTCATCATCATCACAACGCAACCCTTCGGGGATATTGGCGTGATATATGTATTAAAAAACGAAACGTCAATACTTTTACCTTAGGTGCGTGTCCGTTCTGTCCGTTGTGTCGGGCTAAATCTAACGCAGCGCATAAAAAAGACAAGGGAAAAAATCATATCTTGTGTTCGTATTAGCAACGTCGTTAAGCTTTACGATGACGTTTCGCCTTTTTAGTGACCGTGGCCAAAGGGTGGCCATTTTGGCGCCTCCCGAACCACTTCTATGCTTAACGACCCCTTTCACAGCCTTCTGGCGAGTATTTTGATTTAAACTAATGAAATAAACGGTTTTTTTTCAATCCCTAGTAGGTGGGCGTTTATTTTTTGCTTAAAAAAATTGCGTGTGATTCTGTCCAGTTTACGATTTTGTAGCAGCGGTGTATAATGGCTTAGCCGCACTCGGAGACGTCAATCAACGTTAATGAGTACTTAATACAAAAAAAATTACAATTCAAATCTAGTTGCTATTCTTGCCGGATTATGGTCTAGTTTTGATTGACATTTTTTTGGATCGTCTCTGACCAGTTAAGCCTTTTGTAGTCTATTCTAACATTAATGGCTCTGCTTATTATTACATACATAATATACATACATAATTTACGCCTACATCTGCAGAGGTGCTATAATCTTCAGCTTATATCCTCATAAAACATGAAAGTTGCAGGAATTCCAAAAACTATCTTAAATTACAGGCAGCCGATTTGATTGCCTGATTTTTGTTCAAGTATGTATGTATGTATATTATATACATACATGAACACCATGCATATATGTATATACAATTTGTCCGTCATCTAGTAGAAGACATATAGTGCTTTAACCACTTACTTTTGGCTAGATTATTGGTGTGAGTGTAAGAAATATGTATTAATATTGCTAATGAAGGAAAAAAGTAGTTAACCCGCACTGAACATTCTAACATGCCGCTGCAAGTACAAAGTTTTTTAAAGGAAACTCTTCAAAAAGCCGGCGGCGATGACTTGCAGTCAGCTAAAAAACTCAAAAAGTCTACAAAAAAGTCATCGCTAGTGAAAAACACGATGACTGCGCGAAAGTTCGCGATATAAACGCAATAAGGCCACATGACGAATCAATTTGGAGGTGACAAGTTTATTTTGGCTCGGGTGAAGTGAGGGGTTCACGCGCCCTGACGGTGGTGCCTCCGATACTGTGAAAGCGTTTAGAAGTTTGACAGTACGTTGGAAAGTATGGGCAAACGGTTGTGTGGGACACGTGCATTTGTTCTGGAAATCTGTTTATTATTAGTTAATACAGATGGGTCGGGGTAGGCTCTTTGGGAATACATAGGCGTACACACAAAAAACACGCCTATATCCCCGGAGGGGTAGGCAGAAGTGAATTTCGCCCACGTTTCGCCAATTAGGTTAGGTCCCACGTAATAGGTGGCGAGCTTATTAAAATTTATTAGGCACGCAAATCGCAGTAAATTAATATGTGGTCAAGAGGAACGGTGCTGCCCGCTACTCATTGCTATTTTAACCCTAAGTCGCCTTGTACGATACCAGCGGCAGCGGGAGAGATGAGGGTTGTGACAATTGTATTCTGCTCTGCTGTCACCATACGACCGTTAGGCGTTGTACTAACTCAATACACCTCTGAGTAGGCTATTGGGTAATTCGCTCACACACTCACATTCCTCACTAGAAGCATGTTCTACGGATTTTAAGTTCTGACCCCGTAGGTACAAACATACATAAGATATGCCTTTCTCCTGCAGGGGTAGACAGAGATCACTTCTTTCCACTTGCTACGATCCTTACATACTCATTTCACTCCAATCTCATTAATGTCCTCAAGCATGTCCGATGGTGGCAACAAAAAAAAGTTATTCGGTAGCGATTCTAAATATTCGGTGCCACTCGACGGTTGAGTGTTTGTTTAAGCCACGAAAACAACTTCAAACCTTGTCCAACCTGCCGCAGACATCACTAAAGCTGTCAGAGGCTCAGGAATTCGGCGTTTTTAAGGTATAACTGTGGTTAATTTATATTTTAAAAAGCACAAAACCATTTTTATATCTCAAAAATATAAGGAATATTTTTTTATATTAAGGCAACTATGAAATAGCATCTTCACTTCTCATGCTCAATAAGTTCGTCTTTATGACGTATAAAGGCTACATAAAATGGTTTTTTATGCTCTAGAGCATAAAGTAAAGTTTTCTTTAAGACAAAGATTCTAAGGCCCAACAGCTAACAACGTTCAGTAAACTTCACAAAATTACTTGCGTTTTATATAAGTATACTGGCGGGTTAAATTTTTACTATTGATGTCGGCTTGTACGACGCACTCGGGAGAGATGGGAGTGGTGACGATTGTAATCTGCTTTACAGTCACCACAAGGCGTATGCCTTTAGGTATTGTGCAAAATAATGTTGCACAATACCTAAATTTAAATAATTTAAAAGACCCAAAAATATAAGGCAAACCGTTTTCATCTAACTGTAAGACAGTTTGGTAAAAAGAAAATTCACACCACATTAATCAAATTACGAAGTTAAGAACCGTGTAAATCGCATTTTATAATCCAAACGTTTTCTATCAAACCACCAAATTGTTTAACAAAAGATTAAAAGGGCAACAATGATAACACTATTAAAATCTTCACAAAAGACAGCTTCGCAGGTTCCCTATACAATTGGCACGACATAAGAGCGACAAAAGGGTGCATCGAGGCTTAAGACAAACTGTAACAGACTTGTGACGGCAATGACATTACAAAATCGACTCTGTTCCCGTGCCATAAGTGTCGCCTGTCCAGAACTTAACTGCAGCAAATACTTGGGTGTTGGTTCCCGCTGAGCAATGGCGTAATATAACGGCACAAGTCAAAATGCACTCTTTTGTTTGCAGTCAACCGCTAATAGACTGCCTTTTTGTTCAAATGTATGATATATTGCTGCTCGCAGTTCTTCCGGTTATACAAGATAATTCAGAGGTGAACAATGAACTCCATAATTTGATTGATATTTTAGTTTTTGACTCTTTCCCCTTATTGTAAAACATAGACTAAGTAATGTTTAAAATTGATGCGGCAGTACCAAGGTATTTGTAACATTTGACTTTATTGTAAAATTTTTGGTTAGATTGATACCCAACAAGAAGCATTAGAAGAATAGAAATAGATAAAGTTGCCGAGAAGACTACACAGTAGTGTGAGTAATATTCACAAAACAACAGATACAGAAATTAACATAAACATGTAAAGATTCCCACCAAATCAAGTCACGCTCGTTAAAACTGATTGTCTCAATCTAAAATGACAAACCGACGGGCTTAGTAAAACAAAAACTGCCGATACAATGCGTACAACAGCGATAAAACCTTTTTTTTTCATTCTAGAAAAAGATAATATTCTTGATTTGTGATAATCGCAAGGAATTAATAAAAGATTGCGTGAGGCATCAAGGGTTGTGACCCCTGCTGCTTTTATTTTATTGTTGAACCACCGCGAGCGGGCTTTGAGCTGAAAAAGCGTACATTTGAGCGCTTGTAAAGTGAGTTTAGCATAATTTTATACGATTTTAAAAGCGGCCACATCATTGGAAACTGTTTGTGAGGTCTTTATTATTGCTGATTGAAATTTATTGGCGGTAGGTATTCAATTTTTGAGGGGATTTAGAAGCGGTGAGCAGAACTTTTCTTTTACGCTTACTTTTCTGCTTCGAAATCTCCAAGCAATGATAATTCGAGAAATTTAAGAGTAGCTCATGTGCTTTATAGATTAAACTAGACCAAGGCTACAAATACTTCAATAAAAAGAGGTACATAGAGTCGTCTAACTGCCGCAATCAGAGACGTCAATTAACTATAATGAGTACATTAAATTCAACAATTCAAATCTTGTCGCTATTATTGCCGGGTTCATTTAAAGTCTAGATTTAAATGATTTTTTTTGGCATTAAGTACTAATGAAAGTTAACTGATCTCTGAGTGCGGCAGTAAGTGATAAGAAACAAAGATACTACAGCCAAACTAGTTTTAATTGATGCGTAACCTAATTATTTATTTAAAAGTAGGTTTTTTTAAAATTGATTCACATCTGTTAATTTACGAAAACATAACAAAATCTCAAAAGGTGAAAATATTTACACCTTTTGCATCTGTAGTAATTAAGCCTTTACATGACTGATATTTACCTATGAAAATTATAAAAACTAGTGTTACAAAACAATTCAATATCCAAACTCTGAGTACTCGTAATAATAATTAAGGAAAGGAAAATAATAGAGCAAATAAAAACATCACAGACGGAAACGTAAAATAACAAGGAGCCAATCAAAATAAATTCGGAATTAAACTGTATCCGACTATAGGAGTTAATCAAACCTCACCGCGACCTTAGAATAATATTTTTTAAACATCCTCCCGAAAGGGTTAACAATTATATAAATTAAAACATCCCTTTTATATAACCAGGCTCCAGACGGGCTCTTGATAGCAGCGGAAAGTAAGAATTAGGTACCTACGTTTAGAATCTGAAAATTTAATGCACTGGTAGTATAAAGCAGTTATTAGAAACTTTTACTTTTATATTTGCTCATCTCAAAATGTTCTTAAGAAACTGTGTGTGCCTGATTGATTATTGATTGAATGAGGGCTTCATACTAGTTTTAAAGGCATTGCTGCTCTGCTCAGTCTTGAGCGTAAGATTTTTATACTTCTCTTTGGTGTGGTTTTCGTCTCAATCGTCTTTATTTACGGTTATCTAATGATTATTTGCCTTTTGTTACATGTTAAATACAGTTCATAATTTTACAAGGTTTCGGTTCCTACATCAAGATTTTATTACTTTCGAACTTTTTGTAACCTATTTTTCTATGTAATAGTTTTTCTAACATTTATTAAATAATGTTCAAATGAGAATTAGAAATAAACTTCATTAATGTCTGCCATTTGACAAGATCATGAACAAATTTGATCTTTGATCCTAGATGTGTTAAACATCAACTCCAACCCAAGGCTCCCCCGCTGCTGGTCGCCCAAAATCGCTGTCAACACACCCGCAGCCCATTGTTGTTGTATAGGTAAAATCACTTCCTCCTTTTTCCACCACATGACGCCATTTTTTATTCCAAGATGGCAGCCGCACATGTCGTAGCACGTGTTCGGTCCTCTCTTACGAGGCTGTCATTAGTGGTTGCTTCATGAAAACAACGCAGTACAGCATTGTTGTTAGTAATTAACACCTCTTTGAGTACCGTAATTATTTCGCGTCGGAAGTCTGGCTATTATTGACGTTAGTAAAGTTAATGAATAGCTGCACTTTTGAACTTGAAATCGTGTGAGCTCTGCCGTCCTTTAACTGGAAAACTGTTAACCCTGAATCGGACAAATTTTGGAATTTTAACGCAAACTGAAACAGTTTAAGACTATTTGGCTTTCTATCTGAGAAATATTGCTCTACACAGATAGTTTCAAAGTTGTCAGAACGTCTCAGGCATTTTCAGGCCTTTATTAAATAGAAATCATCGTCGTTCGCCCTGTTCTCAGATTGACGTCTGTCAATATAATTAGTTGAGGGAATGTCATTTATATCAAGTCAACAACTTCCTTTGCACTCCTATCATTTGTAACACAATCAGCGACGGGTATAGGCTTCACAAAGAAAAGAAAATATAATAATATAAAACATAATATTATATTTTATTTTATATTTAACATTATTCAAATGTTTTTTGTTAGCCCACAATATCCTACTGCTCGGCAAAGGTCCCCCCCGCAGCCCTCCATCTCCAGCGATCCCGAGCTTCCGAGACTTCCCTCCACTTTATATAACATTTAAAGAAAAATCAAATATTAATGGTAAAGTCGTCGTCAAAATGCCAAAAAAAAGTAAAAAAAAAACAATCCTCATTTCTGGCGCAGATTCAGTTGCAGAAACCAATCGGCACGATAAAGAGATTGCTCAAAAGCCCCAACTCCGAACATCGAAAAACATTGTCCGAGGAAAAAAATTAAGAAACAGGAGTTGCCGCATCAAGCGTTCGAACGACGCCAATTTCGGACACCGAAGGTGTAATAATCACCCCGATAATAGCTGGAGACTCATAAAATAAACACAGGATAACGCTCGCAGCCACCCTGCTACAGATACAAGGATGGCTTGGCTAACTGCGCAATTCGCTTCAGGAATGCTAATAGGGTGGCACTGCGATTTTGCCAAAATTGAGTTTTACGGATTCTGCCCGCGCGTGTTTGTACAGACGTTAATACGTCAGGCTAACACAATATGTCAAATTTGCTCAATTTCCTTTAGGTTTTACGTCAAACATTTTTTACATAAAGTTTTTTAGTTTAAAAAACATATATATATATTCTGCCATCCATAGGAAAAGCTGTGCCCCAGCAGTGGCGTCATCAAAGATATTTGACAGCTCTGTATATTCTGATGAGCTGTTCACTGTACATACATACATAATCGCATCCACGCGACCGAAGGGATACGTAGAGTGGTTATCACCCACATTTCGGCAATTATGGTAGGTCCCATGCCCCAGGTGCCAATTGCCATCTAACAGGCACGAAAATCGCAGTTCAATGCTAGGTGGTATAAGGTTACTCATCGCTGTTTTTACATCAGCGAGAGAGATGGACCCCACACGGCATAAAGATGCTCCAACAAAACAAAACCTAACACATAAATTAATATTCATCATATCATTTTATTAAAATCCACACTGGTGGGAGGCTCTTTCCAACCCTGTGAATTACAGAATTAAGGAGAATGAGCATACCCCATTATTGGTTGGGTTTTACGAATGCAAATGTACCAAAGCAACTTATCCAATCATATCAAAAATATTGCTGGGCATACTTAATATTGAAGCATTTTCCAGGAAATCAATAAACAGCGCGACAAGAACAAAAGCGGTTCAATTTACTGTACTTTTCTTTGCGCGCGCGCACAAGGTGGACGCAAATATCAACCGCGGGAGCGTTTTTATAACTTCAAATAAAATTAAAAATTAAAAAAATTGTATTCACTTAAAAACTTAGCAATTACCGGCGGTAGACATTTTCGTTTTCGTTTATGATCACGATTATTTTCGGTGCTACCATATACTCGCCTCCATGTCGGTATCGCTGATCAGTATAATTTGAAGGGTAAAGTGTGAATGTTGAAAATCGTATATAATTGTCGAAGGAGGAAGTCGCGTGCGGAGGCGTTAAGTTGCGTAAGTATAGGCCCGGGTCCGATTCTTCACGAGGCCCCGATGACATCAACAACTTGTCCAGATTTCAATAAGACCACTTAACGATACATGAACTGTGGGCAGTAGATGCCACACTCAAAGACGTCAAATAACGTTAATGAGTACTTAACGTCAAAAAATGACAATTCAAAACTAGTCGCTATTCTTGACGGGTATATGGTCTAGATTTGAATGAAATTTTTTGACATTGAATACTCATTAAATTAATTGACGTCTCTGAGTGTGGCATTTAAGTTAACTGACATCTCTGAGTGCGGCAGTAAATGCCACAATCAGAGACGTCAATTAACATTAATGAAAACTAAGGCCCAAGTTCACCAACTCGTAAAACAACCGATTAAAACATAACCGCCAGTTTTTGACAATTCTTACTCTCCATACGATAAAATGACAAAAACTATCAGATAAATAATAATCGCTTGATTTACGTGTTGGTGAACTTGGGCCTTAATGTCAAAAAATTACAATTCAAAACTAGTAGTTCTAGTCATGCCGGGTCATAGGTCTCGAATTAAATGTAATTTTTTGACATTAAGTACTCATCATCATCATCATCACCAACCCTTTAATGTCCCCACTGCTGGGGCACGGGCCTTCCCTATGGATGGAAGAATGTAGGGAGATTGGGCCATAACCCACCACGCTGGCCCAGTGCGGGTTGGTGGGTATTAACGACTGCAGTAGCAGCCGGGACCAACTTAACGTGCCTTCCGAAGCACGGAGGAACTCGAGATAATAAATTTTTGGTCACCCATCCAATGACCGGCCTTAGCGAAATTGCTTAGTTTACGCAGTCGCAGGCCAAGCGCGCTGTGCCACTACGCTAGCGAGCTTTTCATTAAGTACTCATTAAAGTTAATTGATGTCTCTGAGTACGGCTGTAAGCTCTTTACTGCAAAGTTATATACAATCATAATCAGGCAGATGTGGATTAGCCAATTAGTTCTATCGGCCTTCTATTTACAGCCGTGTGGTGACGGCAGAGTAGAATACAATTGTCACCAACCACCCCAAACCCCTCCCGTGGGTGTCGTACAAGGCGACTAAGGATAAATCAGCGATGAGGAATGGGCAGAAGCGTTCCTCTTATATCACATAACAATAGTACTGCGACTTTTGTGCCCGATAAATGGCAATAGGCTCGCCACCTATTACATGTGACCTAACATAATTGGCGAAATGAGAGTGCTAGTTCTCCTCTGCCTACCCCTTCGGGGATATAGGCGTTATTTATGTATGTATATATGTATGTCGCCTTTTACGACACCCAATTCGAAAAATTATGATTCCCGCCTCAAGATCATAATTTTTCGAAATTCTTTTTCTGGCCGCCGAGGTCTTTATACTATTTTTTATTGACTATTTTTTTTAATTGATTATTTTAGATATCTTTTTTATTGATTTAATTTAATAATTTACAAGATTTTTTTTATTGTTTATTATTATTTATAATGTGATTCAATTTATAAATTTAATATCCAATTTCCAGTCAAAATTAAGTATTATTTCTTGGTAATCTATTCCTTTAATGTTATATACCGAAATTTGTAGGGAGATAAAAAAAAATATTTTCATTGCGTTTTCAGCGATATGTAAGCCTTCCTTGTGATTTCTACTATTCACTCTCTCAAGCACAACGATAACACTCACACAACCACTCACCACACTAACACGGGCGCACACACATCTCACAGTTTGATGATGACGACTAGGTACCCACATTTACTTTGTCTTAGAAAATGTTAGCGAAAAGTAGACTTAATTTCTTGTTTTTATCTACCCCATAATAATAATATTAAGGTAACATAATAGAAGTTTGTAATTGGCATATGTTTGGTATAAATTATTTGTGTATAAATTGTTATAGTCATGCTGTTGACTTCAGTAAATAAATAAATAAAAATGGCTGCAAAGATTCAACCGATTACTCAATTTTTTTAGGGGACCAAAATAATTTTGTCAGCATCCTTCTTCTTCGGATATATTGACTGCCTCCGAAGGCTTTTACGGATAATTTAGTGGTTCTGCGTACCATGAGGGACAACCAACTGTTATTGTCAACCCGCTAAGTAAGACGGGACAGTTCAAATTAAGTTAATTTTAAAGTTATCCATAGTGATGTAGGTACTGACTATGCTGATGAGAATTGACGATAAAATATAAATTTTACAAGTTTTAGATACATACATACATAAATCACGCCTATATCCCCGAAGGGGTAGGCAGAGGTGAATTAATACCCACGTTCCGCCAATGATGTTATGTCCCATGTAATAGGTGGCGAGCCTATTGCCATATATCGGGCACAAAAGTCGCAGTACATTGCTAGGTGGTATAAGAGGAACGCTGCTGCCCATTCCTCATCACTGTTTTATGCTTAGTCGCCTTGTACGATACCCACGGGAGAGATTTGGAGTGGTGAATTGTATTCTACTCTGCCATCATGCAGGATGCAACACCTTCCTGCTCTGTTCCCAGTTTATAATAGTCGACCATTGACATATGTATCTACATGTACCGACGATTTGCGCCCACAATACTGTTTTTACATGGGTTGGCTTCTAATGATACTCCTGATTTAGACTATGTAGATAATAGGAATTTAAATATAAGTTAAAGATATCTACAAAAGTTGAGGGAAGATTTTAGAGTTCGGTTTCGTAAGGAGTATTTGGCCTTACTCACTGCTAGATGGAAAGAGAAGACTAAAGAAATGAAGAAAGGGGACATAGTTTTAGTAGAGGGAGATACGAAACGGCTATTTTGGCCTTTGGGGCTAATCACGGAAGTAGTTATCGGGGCTGATGGTGTTACCCGTTTGGCTAGAGTCAAGACTCAAAAAGTGAAACTTTAAGGCCATGTCAGAGACTGTATCCGCTTGAGATTTCAAGTGGTTCTGACATCCTACAACGAGCTGAGGTGACGGTAGACGAAATGTAAAATTGCCTGCTCGGTACTTATGAATCACATTTGATTAGGTATATGGTTTATTTTGAGTTGCGTTAGTTGGTTACCATTTTCTTTCGGGTCTGGAGTGTGTTGAGGATTTAATGTATTGTTAATGATCCACTTAGGTTTTTGTACTGACATGTTGTCATAGTTACAGAATAACGAAATGTATAAATGTATATATTTTTTGGAAGAAGATTAAATACTTTAAGTTTCAGAAATCTTCTTATTTCATGTGAGAAATTACTTATACGGTCAAGCAGAAGTTCCCCACATCTGGTGTCAGCCCAGTATGTTTCCTTTTTGATTCTTCATATATTTATCATACTTTGCTAAGCCTTAACCACTTCCTTGGCCTTTTGATTTATTCTATCTATCACATAAGAAAGAGCTAGTGATGAATGTATAAGTGATGAAATGTGTAGTGAGATCGAGGATCAAACAGAGCGACTGGGATGAAACATCCCAAAAAATACTATCTTAGGTTTTACAGCCGGCGGCTAGGCTGACACCGGAACCTTCTAAATATAATAAATGATTACTTTTTTAGTTTTGTCCCGTTTTTTATCGACTGACGCGCAGCACTACCGTCCGTCACGTGCGCAGCCCCGTCTGCCGGGGGCGTCCCATTTGTCTTTGCTAAATGAAATAATTAAGTGAGCAATTCTGCCTAAAACCACGTTTAAGGCAATTCAAAGGCCTCTTATGACACCTCCGCGCAATGCTACAAGGAGGCGTCCTTACTGATTATACTTATTTTTGTCAATTATTTAATGTTAAGAAATGACACCTAACAAGAGCACTCGGCATTGGAATATGACGAGGCACAGACTTATCATTAGCTATTTAGCGTTTGGTGCATTTTCTGAGGTGTGGTGCGAGTATGACATGCCAAGCCGTGTTTAAAAAAAAAGTTTTTTTTTTGCACAAGCAACCCTATAATTGCATACGTCAAATGACTATATCTGAAGTTTGCCTTTCCAAGAATTCAAGATCCAAGTTATAGGCAGTAAAAAATATAGTCAAAATCAAAATTCGCTTATTCATATTTTGTATGATTACAATACAGTTAATAGAAAACCCGTGTGCCCAAGGGAGGATGGAGTTTATGATGATAGGTCTCCAAAACTCACTCACTCAGTAAAAATATTATAATATCGGGACCTTCACCCGAATAGTAGGAAGCCACCAACAACAGCATACCCAAACAGGGCTAGTATCAGGCAGGCGGCCGGCTATAAAACCCAAGCCAAAACTTTGAGTCTGGATCCCAATCATTCTCTGCCTTCATCGGTCTCTCTACGTAGTCTTTTCCATCTGTTTTCTATACATTAATTCATCACTATCACCATACAAACAAGGAAACATACTGCGCCGGCAGTCAGCGTCAGCTTTGGCATTGTTGTATTTTTTTTTAAATCCGATAATTCGTAATGTCAAAATAGTACATTATATACCAAGGGCGATAAAACAAAGTTTTTCTTTCTTTTTTATAGCCCAAGGTAAGATCATAATTTTATGGTGACATACCCCGACCATGAAGTGGGATTTTCGCGTAGCGGGCGGAAAAGTCCATTTTATGGTCAGGTGTGACGTGGGTGCTAGTTCACCTCTGCTTACCCCTTCGGGGATATAGGCGTGATTTATGTATGTATGTATGTGTGACATAAAATATAAAATGGGTTGATGCGGATATGTTGTAACAGATGAGTGGAGGGAGCCATAGAATTTTTACAAACCCAGTAGCAGTCGAGGTCGGGGGTAAATATTAGGTAATGGCGGCCGAGCCGCAATATCGCGGACAAAGGCTTGTTGGCTCATGCCGTGACGAGTTCTGACTGTTTGCCCAATATGGCGACCCGCTGCTTAAGGCCTAGTCCGGTTAAAGCCTAAAAACTGTTTGTCTCAAACATGCATAGAAATATTGTCGTTATTTTCGAAAACAGGACACGCGAAGTTTTACGGACAAAAATAAAACAAATCCTTTGCTGGAGCGTTGATTGAATTTGGTACATTACAGCGCTCCAGCAATATTGCCCTTCAAACTCATACTCGACCTGCAATTGCCTATTTCGCGGCCTTTGCAATAATTTGTGGAAATACATTTTGTCCACGTCCCGTGCTAGGCCTACAGCTGTGTCTTAAACGTCGACAAGGGAGATTGCTTCTTGTACCAACAAGCAACTGCAGCACCTGAAAGGTGGAGGGCAAACCACCAACAACAACTTACTCAAAGAGGGTTGAAGCATCTATTAATAGGCTGCGCAGATTGCAAAGGGCACGGGTACGATTCCCGCATGAAGATTATAAAGTTTCGAACTTTTTCTAACCACAATTTTCTTTGGATCATAATCTCATTTCCCCGTGTTTTTTTTTTGTTGACGTAATTGATCGGATGCATCCCCTTAAATCCCACTGTTTATATTTTCAGCGAGAGCCCTGAAACTGTGTTTGATAAGCGCACTGTTTACCGCGGCCCGCGCTCCAGAAGGGGTGGTCAACATTTTTTGCAGTCGCTAATAATGATTAATTTTTGTTGAGCAACCGTTCCATTTCCGTTGGTTTACAACTCTAGTGTAGAGGTAAGAGAAATTTTGGAAAGTTATCACGTCTTGGTTGGCCTAGTGTTATAGGCAGATTGCGGAAGACGCTGGTTCGATTCCCGCAACAAGACCATAAATCCGAACTTTTTCTGATCTCTTATTCCTTATAACTTTTCCATTGTAAGTGAAGAAGAAGAAAACACCAAATTTTAAGCATTACATGCATTTACCATTGCTTGTTTACGGTGTTACAGAGAAAGGCCCAGGAGTATGCTTAAGGACTGTAAGTGTAGCTTAAATTTTGTCTGCAAAAAAATCATTATCTCGGTAATAAAGATTCAAATGCTGGAACAAAATGTTGACCATCCCTGTTCGCAGCTCTAAGCTTGTTTGTCTCTGTTATTTGGTGAGCTACGCTGAGTTCTGTTATAGTGCAAACTGCACACATTAGCCTGCATTGATATTTAGACGAGTGTTTGTTTATGTAACAGCATTGAATGCAGCTGATTTGTTCCTATAAAATATACCTAATTGTGATGAAAACGAACTGCGGGCCTACCGCCTAACTCTATTGCTAAAGAAAAAGCTAAAGTTTATGACGTCATGCTGTCATTTCGCATCAAATGTACCTAAACTATTAACGATAGCTTTAAACGAATGATCACCGAATGATTTTGTGTGAATTTGGCACAAAATCCGTGCCGCCTAAAAATTCAGGATGGCTGCTATAGCCGTAAGCAGTGCATTGCAATATAGCTATCATCAGCAATCGAGTTAGGCGGTAGGCCCCCAGATCCGGCAAACGTTTTTTCGTCCTAATCGCCTACGGGTATGAAAAATACGGGTTCCTCCCTGAGTACTCCGATCCCCGAGGCCCCCGTTCCGGGGTACATACGCCTGCGACCTATTCTTAGTATCCGTTGGCTTACAGCGTGAAGTGTAAAGGTTAGAAGAATTTCGGCAGGTTAATTAGTGTCTTGGTTGGCCGAGCGGTCAGGCACCTGCCCGGATAGCAGCGGACGCGGGTTCGATTCCCGCATCAAGATCATAATTTTTCGAAATTATTTTTCTAATCACCAAAATCTTAATATTATCTAGAAAATAGTGTGTTGTGTGATCATGCCTGCGACCTATTCTTAGTATCCGTTGGCTTACAGCGTGAAGTGTAAAGGTTAGAAGAATTTCGGCAGGTTAATTAGTGTCTTGGTTGGCCGAGCGGTCAGGCACCTGCCCGGATAGCAGCGGACGCGGGTTCGATTCCCGCATCAAGATCATAATTTTTCGAAATTATTTTTCTAATCACCAAAATCTTAATATTATCTAGAAAATAGTGTGTTGTGTGATCATGTAAATTATAAGCGCGTGTATGTAAAAAATTTCAAAATAAAGCGCCCATGAGACAGGAATATGCCGGCACCATGTACTACGGCCCCCAATATAAAGCGACAATAGCAAGAGCACAATGAATCGATATCGTAATTTCACAAAAACGCCACGTATTTGTTCGGTCTCCGATGCGTGCGCGCATTAGTGTCGCCTCATTGGCTCGGCGAGGGTCTCTTCCCCCATCCGAAGTAAATTACCAGTCAATATAGTCCCGTCGACATGACGATAATTTATGGCGTAATGCTATGGGGCTCGCGGTCTTATTAAATACACATCTCATCGCTAGTCGTCCATCAATCCCATGAACCCACAATAGACCGAGTCAGTATTATGTAAGCCGTTTCAATTGCTTTGGTCTACTCGTCACAAAGTGTGATACTTTGCTATTATTCTCAATGAGTGAGAGAGACAGGTAGACGAAAGCATCTGCAATCGGCTTACATAATAACCTCATTGTTTAAACCACTGCTGGACGCTGGGCTAGCAGGAACTTACTTACTTACGAACTTTTATATACGAGTTACTTTTACTTAACATTACATGTAGTCAAGTTGTTACCTAAATTTTAACTTGTTTTTATGCGCTTAAAATTTTAAAAACTCGCAACTTATTGTTAAATTCATTGTTTACATGCATTAAGTCACTTCAAATGTGGCATTATTCTGAGTAAACTTAGATTCTTCAATTGATAATTAAAGAAAAAATATGTGGCAAAAGGGGAAGGGGAAGAAGAAGAATCGACTGGATGTAATCGAATAAATAAAATTAGGCCTGATATAACATGTATGTCGGCAATTGCAACTACTAGGACTCAATAATCGTGTTAGCCATGTCCGGCTTGATACACAAACGCTGCTGTTCGTATCCCTCTTCAAAAGAATTTAATACATGCCGCTCCTCTAATAAGCTGCTTGCGCGTGCGCACATAAAATATTACTAATACGGCTTCAGTCACGCGACAGAGGGCCGATAATCAGCCTCCATCAGCTGGTCCAAATTAGCTTGGGGTCCACACGGAAAGGGAATCCGAATTTTAGTTATATTATAAAGCTGAAGAGTGTGTTTGGTTGAGCGCGCTAATCTCAGGAACTAAGTAACTGAATCATATTGACAAATATATTTTGTTTTGGATAGTCCATAATTTGAATCAGTAATTCCTGAGATTAGCGTGTTCAACCAAACACACTCTTTAGCTTTATAATATTACTAGCTGACTTTGCAAACGTTGTTTCATCCTTATCATGTACTGGTATAAAAATAGCCTAAGTTCTCAGACCTAACAAATATACACAAAAAAATTCACAACAATTGGTCAAGCCGTTTCGGAGGAGTTTGACACTGTCACCCGAGATAGTTGTTTATTTATGAGACTGTGAGAATGTAAGAAATATTCATTATAATGTTTACCTATTTCGCTCCCAAATATTCGTATTAGTATTCAGGTGTATTAATAGGTAGGTGCCTATAAATAATTTTGAAACTAACATTATAGTACAGGAATCTTTAAAAGTGTGCGCTTAAATAACTCAACACCCATTTTTAACGGTCATGTAAATACTGCGGCATACAAAATTCAACGGCAACGGAATTCGAACAGCCCTGAATTAGTTCTAAGTAATTAGCCTCTTATCGGCGCACGCGCATGTAAAATACGCACCCTCGCCCCAGTACCCTCCATATTCAAATTAACAAAACATTACTGTGTATTCCGAAACAATTATTTTATTCGCGTCTCCTCAACAAAAAACAACCCTTCGATGTCACACGATGCACCTTAACACCGCGCGTGTAAAGCCAAAGTCGCTTGCCTTTCAGGAGTACAGTCGGTTTAGAATGTAAGTGAAAAGTAAAGCAAAAAAGGTGGCACGCGCCCCGACGCGACGTACGCACAGTATCTTCCCTTAGCATCGTGAAGTAGGGGTGAAGCAAGGATGGGCTATTGCTGGCGTAATCGATAACTAATACAATCAAATTATAATCGTTTTTATTAAAAAAACAATGGTCAGAAATATCTTAAAATTAAGGACCTAATTTAATCCTGATGCATGCTTATCAGAAAAAAAATTAAATGAAATTTGACTAAAATATATTTTTTTTAAATAAAAAACAGCAATCGGCTTATTACACTTACCATCAGCCCCCCCCCCCTCTCCCATCTTATTTGGGGTCGGCGCAGTCCTCTTCCTCCCCTCTCTTCTACCACTCGATCCAAGCATCCTTCTTTTCAGTGTCTTCTTTTACTTCGACATGCGTCAAATTCATGTCCATAACTTTTTCAGTCACATTCATGGCATCCTGTGTCATACCAAATTAAGGAACCGTCCTTTAAAATTGTATATAACTGGCGCCACTTCCAGACTCCATAATAATACCAGGTCACTTTTTTATCACTGCAAAAATTTTTGAAATTCGTCTATTACAAATTTCACTATGGGAGCAACTCCAAATTCACGAAAAATATAACAGCTGTTAATACATTTGGATCAAGTGGGTATTATCATTTTGTATGAATTCAGTTTGATGGTCTAAACGAATTCCAAAAATGTTTGCGGTGATAAAAAGTGACCTGGTATAAGAGTTACGAAATAAAGAAAAAAGGTTACAATCAACTTTATTTTACATGAGCTATGAGCTAACTTAACCACTGATGCTGATGACATTCTACTCTGGGCGATTTTTTATGTGGATATAATAACATAACAAAAAGTAATTCTTAATATTCGATTAATAAATTCTATATAAAAAAAAATTAATCGTATAACAACTTATTTTATACATACATATATACATAAATCGCGCCTATACCCCCGAAGGGGTAGGCAGAGGTGAACAAGCACCCGCGTTTCGGCAATTATGTTAGGCCCCATGTAATGGGTGGCGAGCCTATTGCCATTTATCGGGCACAAAAGTCGCAGTTGGTACATTGCTAGGTGGTATAAGAGGAACGCTGCTGCCCATTCCTCATCACTGATTTATCCTTAGTCGCCTTGTAAGAAACCTACGGAAGAGATTTGGGGTGGTGACAATTGTATTCTACTCTGCCGTCACCACACGGCTCAGAAAATACAGAGGTTTCTTTTTTAAGCAAAGATTATATTGTCACACTTATCGATAGAGTGGCATCCCTAGCGGGCTCGTGTCGTCGGCGCGTGCGCAGGTGCCGGTTCCGCTCGAGCTATCGGCGATGCGATGGCCACACCTGGGATAGATCCCAGATACGGTGCGATAATCGCACCAGCTCAAGACTTGGTTTATTAAAGCCGTTGGTCGTGTTTTGTGTCTTCGCATTTGCATATGTCTAAACAGAAATCTAGCCCAGAAATAGAATTGTTGTAGCGCGTCTAATAATAGAAGACATGTGCGCTTACTAAATTACAGAGTCTAAAAAATATACTACTAACTGCCGCACTCAGAGACGTCAAATAACGTTAATGAGTACATAATGTCAAAAACTGAGAATTCAAAACTCGTCGCTATTCTTACCGGGTCTATGGTCTCGATTTCAATGACTTTTTTTGACACTAAGTACTCATTAAAGTTAATTGACGTCTCTGAGTGCGGCAGTAAATCACTAATTTCTCAAAAGAAAGTCAAATTATTAATTTGTTTGTCATTTGAGCAATGTTACACTTTTTCGCAATTATTCTGACCATTATTCTTTGTTTTTGTTGTCAAATTAATTAAAGAAATATTATTATTTAAATAAATCTTATTTTTTTAATTGAATTTCAATTTGTATTCCGTACTGCAGTTATCTCTATAGATATATTATCATCGTCATTTTGCTTTTAACCCAATTTATTTGGGATCGGTACAGTATGTTTTTCCCTCCATTCATTCCTGTAAATTGCCATCTCCACATTTGCTTTCATGTCATATTTCATGCTATTGACACACTTCTTCTATGGTCTTCCTCTTTCCCTCCATTCGTCAACGTTCATCTTCATCGCTCTTTTAGCCACTTGCATTTGGTTTATTCTCGTCCATTACTATTACTGAGATCTGCTGTTATTTCATCTAAGTCTTAATAATAATATGCCCAACAACGATTATCGAATAACGCTAACATTACGCAGTTTTCCCGTAATTTCTTGTACAAGAAGAGCACCTACTTATTTCGCCTTACAAAGTCTCACATGTAAACAGCCGAAGAATTACGCTTCAAAGCCAAACAAAATCTGAAAGGCAATCTTCCAATTTGGCGGTAAAGTCCATTCAAATGTACCGGAAACGGTTTAACCAGGTAAGCAGATACGACCGCAGCTATGGGATAAACGTTGTTACAATCAACAGGATGTGCCTTAATATTGGTGTACAGTGTTGTATTGTCTCTCAAACTTAACTGGACACTATGGAGTACGGCCTACCTAAATTACACGTTAAAATATATTTACATAGCAATACTTAAAAGATATGAGACGAAAACTCTTAGCATTCCATAGTGTGTCAGGGAGAAAAGAGAGTCAGTTAAAGCGCTTGGGACTTGTGACCCAAGTGTAGGTTTACGGGATACCTTCACAACATTTCAACAATCCGCTTCGTCACCCCGACTACTCTCTCTGCCCAGCCATATTTTATAAGATTCCGCGAGAGCCGCCCTAGACACACTTACGAAAGTTCTAAACAAGCCAAGGTATTTTAGTAAATCATAATTATAGGAATTTAGCTGGTATACCCCTCGCTCCCTCCTCAATAGCATACAAACCAACAATGTAGCCATTTTTTGTTAATTAGTTTTTTTTATGCCAAAGTACTTATTGGTTTTCACAGTGTGACCATTGTAGCTATAAATACTCCCTGCAGCGCATTTGGTAAAGAAAGGTGACAATTACGTAAACGTATTGCGCCAAAAACACCTAAATACATTTTGTCAAGTTAATATTTATTGTTGAAACGGCTCTGCAGACAAACACGAAGTGTAAACTTTCCTTACCATCATTGTTGCATGACGATGACGAACGACATAGCACAGGATGCTCCTTTATTCGGGATGTGATGTATCGATTCATATGGAAATCTGCCGCTAATGAGATAACATTATGGGTATTACTGTCAAGGAAGAAAGCTGCGGTTTGACTGCAGCGGTCCGTGTGGGGCCATGAAATAAGCGAGATTTAGATTTCATTGTTTCAATATAAATACTTAAAGACTTCCAATATTTCTATCTTTAGAAATCTTTCGTGAATATCGTTTGTTAGCCTATATAGCCTTCCTCAATAAATGGATTATCCAACACACAAATAATTTTTCAATTTGAACCAGTAGTTTCTGAGATGAGCGCGTTTAACCAACCATACAAACAAACTCTTCAGCTATATAATATTAGTATAGATTATTTATTTCATACCTAATATGGTACTTTCTGTGGCTGCGACTTTTGTGCCCGATACATGGCAATAGGCTCGCCACCTATTACATCAGACTTGACATAGTTGGCGAAACGTGGGTACTAGTTCACCTCAGCCTAAATTTATGTATGTATGTGTATGTATTTGGTAGTTTTTAGCACTTGCACCACTCAAACTTTAAAAATTGATAACTTATATGACTGTAACTCGGAATGAGTAGGTACTGTGAGTTTCCGGATCGATCGGAGTTTAATCAGAATATTTTATAATTTTATTGTAGGTATGTTTTAAGAACTAGAATTAAAAACAACGAACTACTACATTCATGTATTATAGCGCGTTGCGAGCCCCTCTACGTCTGTGGCATTCCCTCAGAAAATAACTTCTAACCTTCAGGCTCTTTCGCAAAGTTTTTCAGTTGGCCGTTAAAAAAGTTTAAGTTTCATACCGCTGATTTCGTGGCCACACGTTTTCAATAATCTGAAAGGCTTTCTTTGCTCCTCTGCTTTCGTCGTAATTGCCAACTGATTTATAAAATGTTGATAATACGAAAATGATGATCGGTACTTCGGGCATCCGCTACGAGGCTCTTCATTTGTGTGAAAGTGTACTTAAGCATCGCGAATGGTTGTTTTTCGTGGCCATTAACTAGGCGGGTGCCCTTGAGTACTTATTTATGATTACCGTCAATTTGTGTGTTTTGCATAATCGTAATTTATAGCAACATGCTTGGATTTTTTAGTTTTACACTCTCGATTTGGTGTAAAACGTGAAATAGCCGAAGAGAGTCGACTTACTATACCTACTTTGTTTTTTAAAGTTAACTTATATGGCATAGATAATAATTGATCAACAAAAATCAGAAAAATATTTTTTTTTTCGAGATACTGCTTTTTGACTTATAAAGGCAGAGCAGCCATGTTAAAGACCGAATTCCACATACAATGAAACATTGTTCCGACAATTTCCTGACGCACCCGCTCCAAATATTCCGTGGACGTGTCGGGTCTTCGAATCGGACCGATAAACGTATCACGTGACCTATCTGAGCCATGCGTGGTAATCAATCGAGCGGCGCCGCGGGCGACGTTTATAGCAGCCGGTAGCTCGACGAGTGGCCACTTAGTAAGCTCAGACTAGGAGGCGAACAGAGAGATCTTGGAGTCTTAAAGCTGTTGGCCTGTGTGGTTCATTCTTCCTATGTACTTCCATCTTTAGAGGTCTGTGCCTTAGTTACGGAGACATTAAAGGGAAGCAACGATGAGCTTCTAGATGCAATGATAAACTCTAGCAAGACGAAGGAAGTAAAAGCCCCAGCTATGAGGACTATGAGGGTTAAAGGGCTAGCAATGTAAATAATTAAACAACTATAAAGAAGTTAAGAAGACGAACAGCAGAAGAGTTGAACCTCGGCTAGGATCTGGAGATGAGAATAACAATGGCGTACGCATCGCGATTTCTTAATGCAAATTGTGACATGGTTCCTATGAGTTTCTTTGTGTTGCTGTATTTATACATAAGGCAACTGGTAGTTAAAATATGATAAGAAATGAGAAATGCATATTATTAATTAGGGTGGGCAGAGGTGAACCTGTTGCCATGTTATGGGGCACGTAATTCGCAGCGTATTGCTAGGTGATATAAGAGGAACGTTGCCGCCTATTACTCATTACTGTCTTAACCCTTGGTAGCCTTATAAGACACCCAGATAAGTTGGGGGTGGTGATAATTGTATTCTTCTCTGCTGACGGCAGACCAAACAGCAAATGATGATGGAAATATGGTTTATTTATTCATATAAGGTTACCTTTACCATTACATACACTCATGAGTCAAATAAATGCGTTGAACATTGGAAACATGATATAAGGTGAATAACCCCCGAATACAGAAACGCTATTCCAAGTTTGAGTCCTGCTTAACATTTAAGTATTGTCAAAATTGACGTTTTTCCATACAAATTCTGACAGTTAATGTGCACTTAACTTTTTAAGCAGTCCCCTAAATTTGAGTAGCGTTTCTGTAAACGTCTGGAAACGTCGGGATAAATAATAATGCCAAACATCTAAATATACGCGAGTCTAATCCGTAAAAGTTGTTTTATTTCAAATGTGTAGTGCTCGTGCAAATATAAGAGAACATTAGCGTTTCTGTATTCGAGGGTAAGGTGATCGGAACAGGGTTCTTAAAACTTCATTACTCTGTCAACTGATAAACTGTGGCGGAAAGAATTCCCTTCCAAGTCTTATCGAAGGTTTAACCCTTCCAATTTCAACAGACCACCCACAGACACTCGGTACAGGCAATACTCAATACACAGAACAGATTCCGGCAACTTCGGAATTCGAACGGATTATCATCCGTGCTACCGATTTTATAGAGATCAGTCGAATTAACCAAATGATGGACAAAATGATGGCGGAGTTTGCTAAATGGGCAGTTATCGGAGTTTAAATATGATTGATTGCAATATTTTTTATCGGAAATATATCTTTGAGTTCTTGTTCTTTTGCAGTATTAAGGGATCGATTAGCCGAATTGGTATATTTGCTTCCATCTTTATCATATAGGTCAGCTTTTGGGCGGGTATAAAATATAATCAATTTTAAGGAATACGATATTTATTTACAATAAATAAGACGTTGAGTTCTTGAGCTACATAGAAATCGATCCCCCCCTTAGCTATAATTCATGTGAATATCTAGTCGTGTAGTCAGAATTAGATTTGATTAGATTGTTGCAATACAATGGCTAAACTTGGCCATTGCATTGCAACAAGATACTAAAATTCTTTTGTGAACGACCAGAGCGTATCCAAAAGACTAATAATGAGCGTGTTCTGAAAGGCTGATTAGGCTGATAGAGTGCTGGTCCCGACATTAATGTATGGAATTAAAAGTTGGCTATGGGAGAAGAAGCATCAAAACAGAATAAATTCAGTAGATATAAGAGCATTGAGGAGCATGGCCGATGAAATACCCTGCGCCTACAATAGTCATTTCAAAGATAGATGAGTTATCGACAATACCAAACTCGGCAGCCACCCATCTCCCGCTGAGCATGGTGCTTCTTCAAATGCAAATATTACATTTTAATAGCTTCCAACCGTTTTATATGTATATTAAGAGACAGTATTAGCATATTTACGTCGTCCATATCAATTTAGTTACGGCTGACAAATTAAACGTGATTATGATGAAATAAATAGTAACCCTTTAGAAATTTTTGGAATTTTCATTAGCTTTTTTCGGAAACCTTCTCAAAATTATACTTTTTATTGTTTGCTCACAATGGAAAATGGTGATTGGTGACAATTTAAAAGGCATTTATCACAATCCCTTTTTGATAATAATCTACTCAGGGGATCCTACGAAGCTTCTAGAGAATTTGTGTCTATTAAACGTCAGTGTTGATATCTAAAAATCGCACTACCATCATTCTAAGCTCAAGACAAATACTTTAAAACGCTTGTACCAGTTGTGTTTGGAGGCAAAAATAAAATAAAAAATAGTGTAGCATTGAAAATGTGCAAACCTTCGTTATTATAAACATGATATGGGTATAATATCATGTTTATAATAATGAAGGCTCTAGTCATCCACAAAATCTTTCTAAAAGTGCATTCCTTCTATATCTATTAGTATCTTCTAAGCAAGAGCACTTGCAAAGCCCTTTCTTCTTCTTACACTGTTTTAAGTGGAGTAGGTAATACATACATGAGTAATGTTCAACGATTATATCTTATCATTAATTTTAATCAACGGACGCTTTTAACAACCAACTTTCTGAGTATTTAGTAACGGCGTTTGTGAAAGTGCAACCCTAATTGCATATTACGAAACCTAAATTGGTTTAAATGACTGTGAGCTTACTAATTCTCTCGGAAAGGCGGATTTTGCGTATCCTTTTTCTTTGTATCTCTAACAACTGCTGAGCCTGATTATTTCTAAATAATTTAACATGCATTGTTATTCAAATGTAAATTAAAATGTAAGAAGCCACAAATTGATTTCTAAATTAGTATCTTCAATTACCTGAGATCCAATTTGTGTTTTTCTCAAAATACATTTTTCGGTTATTGAACCACAGTCGGTCGAGGAGACTAAGCCAAAACCTTGAGCAGTATGAATTGCAAGCTTGTTATCCCGATCACTCCCTCTGTTCATCGATCTCTCAACACAGTCCCTCCGTCACTTTTCTAAACATTCATCTTTCGGTGTGATCGATGAATAGAATTAAAGTGTAAAGCTCGATAGGGTCCAGCAGGAAATAATGGAAAAGGACAGGAAGCTGATGATGGGAATGTAAATGTTGTTCCCAGCGAATTTGGCAGCATGAAGGCTCAAGCGAATAGGAACAGTCCATTCTCTTACGTTCTCACAAATAAATCGAAGATACGTAGCTCAACTGTGGAACCTAATAAATTAAATATTAACGATGTAGGAATATGCAACAATGAGAAAATTGCGACGACAAAAGTAAATCCGCCCGCAGTATAATCGAGTAATAAGTCATGTTAAGGCCGGACGCGGGCGCACCGACAGAGGCCGCCTGCGCACGCCGGATGCATCATGACGAAGCGCGTAAGCCCATGACAAATTTCAGCTACTTCCGGATAAGGATAATGCTGTGGTCACTCCAAAAGGCAGCGCAATGTCTCAGAGTAATCGGAACGCTAAAAATTATATCGAACTAGGTGGATACCTAGTTCTTACAAAGGGGTCTTTGGGATCTATATTATAACATATAAACTATATTATAACATTTAAACACTTACATCACCAATGTAATAGAGACGAGCTTCTATTTACCTGGAACGTTAATCGCCATTGGATTTCTGCTGCTCATTCCGTGATAAGTATATTATTATATCATTACCCCCGAATATAGAAACGCTACTCAAAATTTGAGCACTGCTTATAAAGATAAGTGGACAATACCTGTCAGAATTTGTATGGAAGGACGTCAATTTTGACAATACTTAAATTTTAAGCAGGACTCAAACTTTGAGTAGCCTTTCTATATTCGGGGGAGTCGTCTTCTACGACACCCACGAGAGGGGTAAGGATAGGTACATGATAACTTTATTCTGTACCACAGGGTTAAATAACACTTCTTGAGACTCTGGTGTGCCCAAAAAAAAAGAAACGGGATAAAGCTTTAGGAGCTAAGCTAAAGGAGCTGTGGCTAACTGGAAATTTGTGCGTTATATAGGGTAAAGTACCGTAGCGACTATAAAATGGTTTCATATACCAAAGAATAGTTATTTGTTATACGTGAGTGCAAAGTTGCTTTTTAACCGCGTGCTCAATTTTGATGACCGAGCTAGCGAAGGATTCTTCAATTGAATTGCGTAGCGAGTGATTTAAAATTAAAATCTTGAGCGTTAGCGAGGGAATCGAAAGAGCACAAGGTGAAAAATCTTTGCACTCGAGTGCAACACGTAACTTTTCATCCCCCCTCAGCGAGGAAATGGCAAAATGCAAAAAAAATACAAACACTATTAAAGTTTCAGTCAATTCTATTTACACCCTGACACTTTCACACTCATCCTACCAAACACACACATCCAACACACACACAACATTCACCCAGACACTCCCTCAACATCCACCCAGACGCACCCATAACATCCACCCAGACGCACCAACAACATCCACCAAGACGCGCACGTGCAAAACAAATTAATAAAAAAAAGTACACCAAGAAGGTTCCGAATCTGAATTTTTAACAAATTAAAAAGGTTGCTTAATAAATTCGACACCATAGAGGTCCAATAGGCTTAATGATATTTTTCAAAGTGGATTTTGTGCAGACTGTGCAGTAAGTTGAATCAAAGAATTACAGCAGGATAAATCAGTGATAAGGAATGGGCAGCAGCGTTTCTCTTATACCATCTAGCAATGTACTGCAACTTTTGTGCCCGATAAATGGCAAAAGGCTCGCCACCTATTACATGGGACCTAGCATAATTGGCGAAGCGTGGGTGCTAGTTCACCTCTGCCTACCCCTTCGGGGATATAGGCGTGAATTATGTATGTATGTATGTATGTGCAGTGAAAGTAGTGTTGTTTTGATGCACAAGCATCCGGGATGGTGTAAAATTATGCAGAATCATTGAAAATAAGTCTTATGATGTGTTTGGTTGAGAATTTTGAAATGGTTTTCACCACCTCATCAGTCGCCATCATGAACTCTGGTGTCATTCAATTCGCGCCAAGCACTCCCTAGATACAATAAAATTAATTTCATACATTCATTTCACTCACTTATTTATTCATATTAATATGAAATACTGTATTCAAAACTTAATGCACTTGCATGCGATGTTCTAAATTCGAATTTACTTTATCTTCTAGAGGACAAAATCGGCTCTTGCACTCAGATATCGAAGAGCAAAAACGTTTTTTCCGAGATGGGGGGATGAAAAAGATTTTTACTTACATTTCCACCAGTCAAGGGTGGAGTTATTACAAACCAAAATGTAGTAGATTTTCAGAAATGCTGTCCAGCAGCTGTTAGTTGTCAAAACATTTACTAAACGTCCTAAATTGTTTCTTTTTTGTCCAAATGGACAAAAAAGAAACAATTCCGCCAAAACACACGAATTTCTTTGACGAAGATCCGACGACTCGTAGGACCATAACAAATCAATGCAAATTATTGTCAAAGGCCTCGTAAAAAACCAAAACGGCCGAACCGAAACCAAAAGTGCAAAAGAGATAGCGATCGAGAAACTTAGCAATATGGAGGAGAATAAAAAAGATTAGTATCTGCTTGTTAAGGTTATTAGATTTAGGTGCCGGTATCGGGCCGGAGTGTCGGTGCTCCCACGGCAACTGAGCGATGATTTATTAATTAGCTAGAGTTGAAAGCGCAGAGGCGACAGAGTTCTGAAAGTTAAAATGATTTCTCATCATTTTAAGCAAACTTAGAAAATTTTGTTTCATAAAGCTTAACCGAAAGCACAGTATTTGTGAAGTTAATGTTTGAAATGTATTTCTACATTGCGAGGGTATACGTTGGCTTACAACGTGAAGTGTAAAGGTTAGAAATATTTCGGCAGGTTAAATAGTGTCTTGGTTGGTCGAGCGGTCAGGCACCTACCCGGATAGCAGCGGACGCGGGTTCGATTCCCGCATCAAGACCATAATTTTTCGAAATTATTTTTCTAACCATCAAAATCTTTGTACTAAATTGTATATAACTTATTTTTCTTATCTTTCAAGGACTAACCGCCGCACTCAGAGACGTCAATTAACTTTAATGAGTATTTAATGTCAAATTTTTTCATTCAAATCTAGACCATAGACCCGGCAAGAATAACGACTAGTTTTAAATTGTCATTTTTTGGCGTTAAGTACTCATTAACGTTATTTGACGTCTCTGAGTGCGGCAGTAATAAATAAATATTGTCATGAATGGGCAGCAATGTGCACGTTCGATAGTAATAAGCTCGGTGACACATAGGATCTAACATAATAAACCTACCATGTCAATATACCTCTGCATACCCCTTCGGTGATAAACGTCCCTGATACAGTATATGATGGTGACAGTATCAAATTTTAATTAATTAGTCCTAGTTTTTTCATTGCACTCTATATTATACGTTAAATTAATCCAGTTAATTCCTAAAATACATAGTCTATGATAACTCAGTCACTGCATTATTTTCAAATAAATCAAATGCCCTTTTTTCCGCCACTACATTGACGACAAATATAAAACTGTCAACCGTCGCCGCTGCATAAAAGATGTCCATATTTAAAAAGTCGTTTGAATCATTTCGAATAAAATATCTTTCGGTTTTGAAATTCGGAATAAATTTTGTGTCACCTGCGCCCGCGCAACCGGAAGAAGTGCGATCGTATGTCGGTCTCGCTCGCTGGTATTGCTCGGTCTCTCTCCGCCGCGGCTTTTTAAGCTTTAGTAGCGGAGAGATCTGTTCCCAGATAAGTCTTGCCGGTTTTATTTATGCAATAAATTTTGTATGCCACTTTTTCATAGATTGTCTCATAGATATCGCCTGTGGCAATTTGTATGTGGATTCTGTTGACAGGTGAACAAACAAACAATTCTTTTGATATGATATTTTGGCTTGGTATCTTTGGGATGAGTTAACCTTTCATGTTTGTGGTATTTCTTATCTCCATATCTTGTCGACTCCTACTTTCGAATAAATTTACTGGCGTTTGGTCCATTTATAAGCGGCAGAATAGAATACAACGTATAACACCACTCTTTCATTCACAATCATAATCATAATCTTTATTGCAAGTCACATTATCATTATTCTTTTTCCAGCCGCTGTCTAAAACGGCGCTAAGGGCAATTTTTTTTTAAAACGTGGAAAGAGCTATAAAGTTCCTGGTTAAAATCTAGCAATCTAGAGAAGCTGCTCATAGATGGCAATCGCCTTCGCCTACATAGCTAGTGAAATGCGCGTTCATAAACCTTAGACTAAACTTTCGGCTTTAAAAGGGTAATGATTTAAATGAAATGAACGTCGTAGCCTAGTGGCTGACCGCCTTCGACCTGCGATTGCGTAAACTAAGCAATGTTCGATAAGGCCGGTAATTGAATAGGTCATCAAAAATATATTATTATTGTCTCGAGTTCCTCCGTGCTTCGGACGGCACGCCAATCCGTTAGCCCCTGCTGCATCTGCAGTCGTCAATATCCACCAATCTGTACTGGGCCAGTGTTGTGGGTTATGGCCTATTCTTCCTATATTCTTCCATCCATAGGGAAGGTCCCATATGCCCCAGCAGTGGGGACATTAAAGAGCTGGTGATAATGAGATCATTTTTGCATCCATATCTATAGTTTTATGGGTCCATTAGCAAGACGCCAATACTATCTTAATCAAAAGCTTTTTCTACATCATCATAATTTTTAGGTAATCTTTACCCACCCAAACGCAAAATATGGCCGAAAACAATTAATACACGGAAACAAATCCGCCTTTAATAAAGAGGTTTCCATCATAAGCCATTTACGTAACTTTTTGAGTTTTTTCAACATTGGCTCCAGTTTTTAATTCTCGGTTCTTTTGTTTTTTAATTTGGTTTGTGTTTGATGTTTTAGGCCACGCCTCTATTTCCGTCGGTGGATTAATTCTAATAATGTTGTAATATTTCATCTTAGCTACCGGAGGGTGTCGCTTTGACGTCATTATTTATTTTTTAATCGGTAGCAATGCAAACTTCTTAAAAGGAAACCTTTTTTGTGCTACTTATTTAGTTATCTGTGGTCATAGCAGTATTTAATAAATTTAATTTTAAAATATATTGCCTTCATTTTTAAAATCTCGGTATTAAATAGACAGAAATGACAATTGACCTTATTGTCAATAATATAGACAAGACTCGCTCTAGGATGAGATGAAGACCGAAGAAGCAACGATGAAAGATGATATGAGAAAGAAAATACATGCCGCACTGCCCCCCTAGCCAAGCGGTAAATCTATTTCAACGCATAGAATACAAACATTTGACAGATTCTCTTACATTTGACACGACAGTCGCTAAGCTATTTTATCGGTAATATTTTTTTTTATTTTCCCTATATTTTTGGAAAGGCGAAGGGTCTTTCCCATACTGTCATGTCTTTAGTGTATATTTTATCTGTAGTCATATGAAATAATGAGTGGGTGAAATGTATGAATGAAATGAAGTTTACGTTAAAATATGGGTGTCACACATTTTAACGCATCTAGGGAGGACTGAATTAGCGAAAATAAATCTGACTGACACCACGAAAAGCGCCAAACACTCTTACTTTATCTGTAATAGTTTTTCCGCCAGTTTTACACATTTGGATTCTATGCGTTCGAATATAGTAGCCACTTGGCTATGCCCCCCTGATGACTGTGTTCTACCGACACCACAGACTTGAAGAGAAGAAAGAGACTTGTCACTTCGAATTGAGAAAAGTGCAGTTAAAGTTAGATGTTAAATTTAAGGGTAAAGACAGTGATGGGCAGCAGCATTCCTCTGGTACCACCTAGCAATTCATAAGTAGCTGGCATTAGGCCGTGTGGTGCGGCAGAGTAGAATACAATTGTCACCATCCCAAATCACTCCCGTGGGTGTCGTACAAGGCGACTAAGGATAAATCAGTGATGAGGAATGCGCAGCAGCGTTCCTATTATACCACCGTCCTGGCAATGTACTGCGACTTTTGTGCCCGAGAAATGGCAATAGGCTCGTCACCTATGGGACATAACATAATTGGCGAAACGCGGGTGCTAGTTCACCTCTGCCTACCCCTTCGGGGATATGGGCGTGATTTATGTATATAAATGTACCTTACCTATGTAGATTTACTTTATCGTAATATTGTATCTGTGATAATACTTTTAAAAGGCCATAAACTCGAACTCAATAGAGCCACGGCGACATTCCGCTGAAATAAATTGGAGGCAGTCTCAAATAGTCCATCCACCCATTCCATACACACACCTGCCCAAAGGCCGGTCTGATAAATCGTCGAAAATCGAATACAATACCCCATCTAATTTAAATTTTCACTTGCAACCAAGACAGCGTAATTGCGATCCGTCCGCCGGTACAGAGAACAGCACATTATGCTACACCAAACGTCCGATTCGCTAAATCGAATTCGCGCTTTACAACGAACAAGTTAAAACCGATAATCGTTTGGAGACATTTGACAGTTGCCGCGTCTCAAGTGTCCGTTGAACGTCTATACCCAGTAACCGATCCCTGGCTATTAAGATAAATTTTATTTCGCAGCGAAAAACGAAATGTAATTGTCCGATTGAGCCGACCCGATAATTGGGGATTAACTAATTGTCGGCGTGCAATACTCGCGGGAACTGAGTGCTCGATGTTCAAATTATATTGATTTCGTGGATTTGCAACTTTCTTGGCAGTCCTTAACAAAAATAGAGAGAGAAAAACTTTCTTGGCGCAGAAGCTTCGATTTTTTTCTTTGTGTAAATAAAACAAATTTTTGTGTAAGTCGATAGAGACAGATCCTTAACGTCTTGAGGCAGGCTTAGTATACTAGGTAATATATACTTACACAACATATAGGTAACAGAAATAACATACACTGAATACTACATACTAAAACTATGGCGATATGAAAATTTTTTTTTCGAATTTCCCATACATTTTGTTTTTCTTATCAGTTTTACAACCTATATTTTCTATTGTAATAAGATTGACACACGATACTTTATCTATAAAGAGCTATTAATTTTCATTTAATATAAATAGTTGAATGCTACTAAAAAACCAATAAAATCTAGAATAGACATTTAAAGAGTGACATCAAAAAACTATTTTTAGTATCCATTCTAAATGACAAGTCATGTAGAAGCCAGAAGAGCTACGCTACAGTTGATCGTCTAGAGTCCTCTTAGGATATAATAGCGTCTTGTCTTGTCACACCACCGCAACAGCAAAAAGACCAAAATGGTTAACGCACACCGCTTACCTTTCTAACGTAATCGCCCACCCCTTTTCTATTTGAGAGTATTTGTTCATGCGCTGTGCGCTGCGACGCTATTGGCGGACGCGGGACCAATCGAAGCTCATAGCGCACGACCTACAATTGTCGTACATAGTAGGATGTACTGTACAGCGAGCATCGCGACAAATCGTGTACGCTGCGGTTCGATTTTTTTTAATAGGTACGCACTTACAGCGTTTACTGCCGCACTTAGAGACGTCAGTTAACTTTGATGTGTACTTAATGTCAAAAAAAATCGTTTAGTAAATCTAAACCATAGGGCTTCATTTTTTGTATTACCTAAGTACCAACTCATTAACGTTCATTGACGTCTCTGGGTGCGGCAGTTAATGTGCCAGAAAAGTGTGAATAGGAGAGAACAGTTGAAAAGGAGCCGTTTAGCCTAATATGGTCATGCTATGAGACGGGATGCCATGAATGTGTTTAGAAAAGTCATGGACATAAATATTTTTGAATGTCGAAGTAGAGGAAGTACTTAGTAAAGTAGAAGGGTTACTTTGTAAAGCTAGATCGAAACAATATTGAGGATTTTGTTATTGATGTTTTTAAAAACTTTTATCGACAGTCTAATAATTAAGATACTAACTGCCGCACTCAGAAACGTCAAATAACGTTAATGCCTACTTAACGTCAAAAATGACAATTCAAAATTAGTCGCTATTCTTGCCGGGTCTATGGTCTAGATTTGAATGAAAATTTTTGACATTAAATACTCATTAATGTTAATTGACGTCTCTGAGTGCGGCAGTAACTGTTTAATTAATAACAGTAACTAGTATGAGATTTAGCTTTATCTTTGAATTCGGTTCGCATCCTGGAAGGATTTGACATCAAAGATCATCAATCTATCTTAGAGATGTTCTCATAGCCACGGCCTGCTAACTAAAAAGATTTGCATCAACATAGGGATTTTTGAGGATCTGTGTGTCCTATAGGTAATAGTGATGACTTCGTTTTATTAAGAGAACTGGTTGCTAAGAGAAGATAGCCTAAACCGCATTCATTTATGTTTATTAGTCTTGAAGAAATACTTACTGCCAATTTACTTACTAAGGTATTAATTGTAATGTAGAGCCCAAGGTTTTCATAAGTTTCCCACAAAAATCGAAAGTCACGCAAAAAGATGGCCGCTGTCCGTTATAAAGTAAATGGCACCCTTAATCATACCTTATCAAACGCTCAATGAGTTTGCGCAGGTTCCAAAGAGCCAGTGAAAGAAGGACGTAAGCGCCAGCCTTTTAGAAGGCACCCAGGACTCTCTAACTCCAAGCCTTGTGGAATCGCGGATGACTCGGTGGATTTGACGCGACTGTCAAAATTGACAGCGCGCGTCGAAATTAAGACATCACCTCGTTGAGGAGGTGTCACGGGTCTGACAGCACCTCTGATTACTTTCGCACTTATGTTATTTTAATAACAGAGCGGTCAGGGTAGACGAGTAATTTGTGATTAAAAAAGAATGTTTTAATAGTCAAGGGTGGTGAGGTTTTTTGGGTGTTCACACTTGGTCGTAACTTTTTTAAAGTTGTAAAGAATACCGTATGGGTACCTACTAATTAATATTTTAATCGCAATATTGTATCTGTCCCGAGTTATTAACATAAATATTACTTTTTATACAAAGTGTCAGACCTAATTACATTCCATATAATAGGAAGGAAGGCACAAAATGTGTTTCTTAAATCGCCTAGGAATAATAAAAAGTAATCACTGGCCTATATCTAGAAACGAAACGCAGGTCTTAACCGGACACAGGGTGTTTCTGCGCTAAACTTGAGGGTCCGTCAATGCCTTAAACAATTTTACTGGAGAACTCATTAAAAGAAACAGAGCACTTATTGCGTTGGCGGAGGGTTTAGATTCGCCTGTTGCTTTATTGCGGAGTGTTTCAAGTCGTGGTAATTGGTATATACATCTGCTCCATTTGCATAACTCTGACTGATTGTCCTGCCACGTCGGAAGATCCCTGACAGGCGCTTACGTCTTCAGTTGATACTAAAGATATCGGTGATACGGTAAAACAATACAAAAAACTTTAAAACAATAGAGAGTTTCTTTTATGGGAACTTTATTCAAATGAACCGAGAATGAAGAGAATCAAGCATAAAAATAAAAAGATGCAATTAAAATACTGTTTGATAGATATAATATCACTAAAAACGATTTTTTTCATTTCCAGACAGTGAAGCTTAATATATAATTGAATTGTAAACGGAAATATACTTGACTTGAAAATGGTAAATGACATTTAAGAAATGTATAGTTATAAGTAAAGTGCATGTTTCTCTCTTGTTGCTGTGCCTTAACGAGGTCCTTATTATTACTAACCAATTATGTAATAACACATATTGTAAAACATGAGGAATGCAATAAAAATTTGAATTTGAAGCTCTTGGCCTTGATCTCACCTGAAGGTAAGTGACGATAAGAACTGAAGATGGACATTGTGCAATTCTTTAAAGTAAATAAATTATAAAATCCTATAACCATAAATCACTCTCCATAATGATAAGCAAAAAGCTATTGCTATCGTATAGAGCTAGGTGGTAAAACAAAGACGTTGCTGCCGGCTCTTTCCACGTTAACACTTGTCTTGTACGACACCCGAGGGAGAGATTAGGGAGTGGTGACAATTTTGTATTCTGCACTGCCGTACGTAACCACACAGCTTATATTAATGTTATGGAAACTTAGGGCCTGTTTCACAACAGACTAGTAAGTTCGAAGTAGCTTACTTTGCAGTTCATTTGACATATATTTCATATTGCAACTGTCAAATGATCTGCAAAGTAAGCTACTTAGAACTTGCTTGTCGATTGTGAAACAGGCCTTTAATATCGGGAAACTAAATATCTGTACATACATAATATGATTTTATTTTTCAAGAATTCATGGGGAGGAATTGACTCCTTCTCACCAGCAGAATGAATATTATGTAATACCAGTATAACTCTGTTGATGTTGATGTCATCAAGCTATTCCTTTTAATTTATATCATCCATTACACCCTAGAGGTGCTAGTGATGAATGAATGTATAGAACAGAGACAGAACGGACCATGTCGAGAGATCGATGAACGGAGAGAGGGATTGGAATGATAACATTCCATTCCATGCTGCTCAAAGTTTTGGCTTAGGTTTTACAGCCGGCCTCCTGCCTGACACCAACCCTCCTTGGGTATGCCGTTGTTGGTGGTTTGCCCTCCACCATTCGGGTGCCTCAAGGTGCTTATTGGTCTACACCGGGTAGTAATTCTGTTTGCAATTGTAACTATAAAATTGTAAATACCTACCTAATCACAAAATTTAAAACAGTTTATTAATATATTTCAGAATCTCATTTTGTTCTTGAGATTTATGGTGTTACTTTGCTAACAAGTAATTATAATTTGATGTTTTTGAACATGTGTTCCTTATTAGTATTATATCATCTTTAGTTGCATAATAAATATAATGCTTTGGCATATTTTTTATTTGAACTGGTACTTAATGAACTATTATTTCTTATCTTTTATTAATCCTCTCTAGCACTTGCTGAGATTTCAGATTACGATTTGTTTATTAGTCATATGGTAATTTATTCAAAAACCATTTAAATAATTTATAAATTTTATATATTAATTGAAATTAAATGAATTTGCATTATTATAATAATAGAGATACATTTAATTAAATTTCATTATTTCAGTTTGTTTGATATTAGTGAGTACTCTGTAATTTCAATATTAAATTGTCAACCATTATAAGTAGTAATTGATTATATTTTGTAACTTGTTGGTAGAGTGAGAGGAAACCAGTTAAAAGTTTATAATTTTTCATATTAACTAACTACCAACTTTTTACTTTTATTTACACCACTCCTCAGATTCAATCTTTGGGGAATAATAAAAACAGACAACATTTACAAACATAATTCGTATATTTACAGAAATAAAAACATCGTATATTCACAAACAGTCTACTATTCGATAGCATTCTAATAACAATAATTTACGAAATACTGGCACTAAGTCCTAAGCACTAAACTCTAAGGGAATGTTTGGGCGTAATACTTTCGTTGGCAAGATGATTCGACTTACTACTAACTCGGCAGGACGGATTACACTGGCTACCTATGCCTACCTTAAAACTAAAAAGGCCAAAGAATAAAATTAATAAGCGTAAGGTTTTTCGAGTAACACGATACAGTGTAACATAAAACCGGCGTAACAGTTTCGTTGCGCGTACAGTACTTAAGTTAAATCTACACCTACTTGGTAACACTGAGTATACTCTGGTATCTACAATAAATATCCCTGTACTGTTCTAGTTTCTATAGTCCCCTACGATTGAGAACACAAATTTACAAGCACTGTTTTACAATTGTAGGGAAATAGACTCATAATTTGGCAATGTTCGTTGACTTTAAACAAGCTTCCGGCACTGTGACATACCTCTATTGTAACAATTCGTATAAGGCCGCTATGTAGGTTTGAGCCATTTGCAGAGTTTCATATTTGGACAGTTGTCGGTCAGCTCCTAATGAAGGTAAATGGCCACGGAGTCTGTCGAACGCCTTGTTCAGGTTCTGCATCCTCCTCCTCTCCCGTGCGTTGGCTGCTAAGCGGCGTCTTCTCAACACAGCTGCACTAGTGGCTCGGCCTCTCCTCTTCCCAGAAGCCTCCAAAACCTCCGCATCCTCAGCACTGTCTTCCAAAACCATGTCCCTCGACAATCCTCGGTACGCAATGTGAGTTGGCGAATCTTGGATGCTTCCATCCATAGAAGGCGTCGGTTCTAAGCTGGAACGCCCCGAATCAGGCGATCTAGGCCAGGACAGGTAGCACTCTTCGGTGGCGTACTCCATCATCACGTCGGTCGCAAACATATCTTTCTCGGTGTAAAGCAGTCGGTGTCCGTAAGTCTCGGCTGCCATTGTTAACGCGATATCAACACAGGTGCGTGCGGTGTGGCGTCCCACAGGGGTCTGTTTTAGGCCCGTACCTGTTCCTCTTTTATAGGTTCCCGATTTGCGAGAGAGGGTGGGCCGTGCCGCCGTCGGTGTGCGGGAGAGAGACACCGAAGGCATTTGAGAGGGTAATTTAAGGCCAATCATCATTAATTATTTCCTCCCCCTGGCTGTGCGTGTGCCGATATTTCGGTATTGTTTGATAGACTCCGCTTGACTTTTAGTCCCTATTTTGCGGGAGCCCATGTTTCGTGATAGGTTTCAATTGGCGTATTGTTTCGTCGTTAACCTTGTGTGTGGAACAATAATAGGTAACAGAACCCCAATAAGTATTAATCAATTGCGTTCACGTTGACATTTTAATTATTTATAATATTATACTTTAAAATAACTGTACCTATGAGAAAATGTATTGACATGAATTACATTTATATTGTTCCATATTAATAGTATGATGAATATGAAGAAAGTAAAATACTTATAAATTACAGAAAATAATATAGGTATATCCGAAACACAGTAATGGGTTTGCAGTATTATTAAAAAAAATGATTAATGTAATTATACAAATAATAAAATTCGGTCGTGTGGTGACGGCAGAGCAGAATACAATTGTCATCACCCCCATCTCTCCCGCGGGTGTTGTACAAGGCGACTAAGGAAGGGTAAAGACAGCGATGGGTAATGGCCACCACCATTCCTCTCGTACTGCACCTAGCAATGTTCTGTGATTTATGTGCCCGATATACCTATGGCAATAGGCTCGCCACCTATTACATGGGACTTAACTTAACTGGCGAAAAATGTGTTAAAATTCACCCCTGCCTAACCCCATCGGAGATATAGGCGTGATTACAAAAGTGGCGTATTTATAAAGTTAATTGTGCCTTGACATTAATTGTATTAATTAATTTATTTCCGACTCACATTATATAATACAAAATCTTCTTCTTCTCCCTGCCCTATTCCCAGTATATCTGGGGTCGGCGCAGTATGTTTCCTCTTCCATTCATATCGGTCAGACGTCATCAAGCCATCCACTCCCTTTTGATTCATATCATTCATCACACCGTAAAGGTGCTAGTGATGTATGAATGTATAGAAAAGATACGGTACGGACTATGTCGAGAGACCGATGAACGGAGAGAGTGATTGGAATGACAACATTCCAATACTGCTCAAAGTTTTGGCTTAGGTTTTACAGCCGGCCGCCTGCCTGACACTAACCCTCTTTGGGTATGCTGTTGTTGGTGGTTTGCCCTCCACCATTCGGGTGCCCCAATGTGCTTATTGGTCTACACCGGACAATCATCTCCTTTAGTCGACTTTTACAACACCCATGGGATGAATCGGGGCTAGCCTATTCTACGTTATTTGTTCGCTCCCAAATAGATACAAAATCTATGATATACCTACCTATATTTAAAAAAAAGGTTTTGCGGTCTAATTGGTTCTATGGTAGGTAAGGTCCAATTATAAAAGCTCCAGTGGGTACCAAACCGTGTGACCTTATGATGATCCACTATCTGTACTGTTTTTACGTCCGCCTGTGTACATTTTCCCATCGCAAAATACCTGGGAAACGACTTTAGTTCTTTTAACCAGTCTCAATACGACACCGGGCCCCGCCGGGAATGGAACCCCGAATGATACGCTTTCCACTGCGTACAGAGGTGGATGAAATTCAAGACCTTCTGATGTAGGTGGCCTTTGGGGACAGTGATCAAAGATGCGATGGACGCGGCATTATTAACAGCGCACTTACCAATAGTGCAGAATTTCGTAACAGACAGCTGTAAATAAAATAAAACAGACTTTTATATCACCTACAAATAAATCTTTTTCTGAACAAACCTTCTGGTTAGTCATGTGGTAAGGTCCGCGTGAAGATATTTTTAATTTTTCTAATTTATTCTTTGTATTGTTTTATTTAAAAATTTATTTACCTACTAATGTTCAAATCAAGATAGAGAGAATATATAAAATAATATTTTAAGAGACAAAAATATAGGTACTTAATTTATAAAAAAACCGTGAAACTTTGAAATGAACATCGATTTTTCAATGCACAATGGTATAAAGATAATCATAGTTCAAAGCTGTCAAGCTAGTATTCCTTTTAAAATAGACAAATGTTATAAATAAAATAGCTTTAGGTACAAACGACAAAATTATTTCGGTCAAGGCCAATATAATTCAGATACTAGTTTTCAGAAACACAGTTTACAATAAAATAAAAAAAGGTTAATTAATTTCTCGATGCCACATCCACTAAATTGGTTGAGACACTTCGCAGCTCCGTGCGGAGCATCTTCATACCGTGGTGGTCCAATCATTTTTCACATCCCTAATACGCAAAATCACAGCTCCGCTCCATGGTCACTGAGGGACGAATAACTTAATTAGTGTTTTAATAAGCTTGCCCGAGCGCTCACTTAGACATAACACTCCAAGTTTTGAACCCAAATAGAGTCAATAAGAATACAGCGGATATGGGGCCGCGTTAACATAACAATCGTAAGAATCCGAAATGACATGTTGTTGATAAAGTTTAAAATACTTAAATTAAGTATAAAAAAAACTGTAAAATAAATATAAAAACCACGAACATTTTTACTTTAACATTATCGGAATCCAGAATACAACCCAGCGGGAACACAGAGATTATACTTTTTTTATTGTGATGATCATTCTGCTGTTTAAAATGATGATCATCCATAGTAAATAATTAACTATATTAACAATGCAAGCCTCCAATGATTTCCATAATCATCCCTAAATCGTTACGTACTAATTCGTATACTGAAATTGTTAAACCTACATGGGTTTGCCTATAATTAGAACACCCTGGCCACTTTGCTTTGCTTAGATTTTTTGAATGTGACACCTAACAGTTAAGTCAAATGATTTTATTACTTACTTTGTTGCTAGAACTAATATGTCAATTATATCGTTGCACTCTGAATTTTAATTTATTTAAAAGGACTTTTGATTATTGACGAAGGACTTGAAACTTATTTACAGTCACAAAGGCCAGGCATACCCAATCGGTTATGCAGACGCCGACTACGGCAATAACCTGGTCGATCGTCGATCCTTCACAGGGTTCATCTTCTTGATGAGTGGAGCGCCCTTATCATGGGAAGCACGCAAGCAACGCACTGTGGCCCTATCCACTACTGAAGCTGAGTACATGGCTTTATCAGAAGCATGTAAAGAGGCCATATATTTAAAATCGCTCATCACAGAAGTTTTCGCCATCACTCGTCCTATACATTTGTTCACAGACAATCAAAGCTCCATCAAACTTACGCATAACGACACATATCACGCACGTACTAAACATATAGACATAAGACACCATTTCATTCGAGACGCATTGACACAAAACGACATTCACGTCAAATATACATCGACAAAAGACATGGTTGCCGATATCCTTACCAAACCTTTACCCAAATTAAAACATTGTAAATGTTCTTGTTCTTTAGGCTTAGGTTAGGTTTTATTTTCCTTTTTGCCTGTCTTATTGTAGTTTATTTATCGTGTGTTAAGTTATTCATAAGTGTGTATTATTTTGATTTTTTTTTGTTGTAGTTAGTGTTTTTGTTTGATGTCTCTTTTTGTTACAAGTGTGTATAGAATACTTACAGGATGTTCTCATTACGGGGGGATGTTAAACCTACATGGGTTTGCCTATAATTAGAACACCCTGGCCACTTTGCTTTGCTTAGATTTTTTGAATGTGACACCTAACAGTTAAGTCAAATGATTTTATTACTTACTTTGTTGCTAGAACTAATATGTCAATTATATCGTTGCACTCTGAATTTTAATTTATTTCTTTAAAAGAAATGCTACTCAAAGTTTGAGTCCAGCTTAACATTTAAGTATTGTCAAAATCGTCAGAAGGTATTTTACACTATACTTTATTAGCAGTGCTCAAAATTTGAGAAGCGTTTCAGTATTCGAGGATTAGTCGCGCAAAACTAGCCCCTTACCTAACTATATCTTGTTTAAATTCCAAATCCAACCGTCATAGCATTCTACTTCACGAAACAAAAGCAACTCAAGACTCGTCTATTTCAACAACGTGTCTAAATATTGAGACCTCACATTTCCTACGATGGGTCAAGGAGTTTTTTAACCCTGTTCACGAGTCATTAACTCGACAAGGATTGGGTTTCGCGAAAAAAAAAAGGAATTCGGGCTGCGCGCGCGTAAGTTTGTCGAATCCTTTTGTCTGTAATTAATTTATTTAATTACTTGTGTGATTGTTGAGATTTGGGTAAACCGATCACATATATTGTAAGAATTTCAGAGTTATGTTCGAATTGAAATTTATAGTTAGTGACACATATTTCAGTTTTTCTACATACATACATACATAAATCACGCCTATATCCCAGAAGGGGTAGGCAGAGGTAAACTAGCACCCACGTTTTGCCAATTATGTTAGGTCCCATGTAATAATAGGTGGCGAGCCTATTGCCATATATTGGGCACAAAAGTGTCGCAGTACATTGCTAGGTGGTATAAGAGGACTGCGAGGCTGCTGCCCATTCCTCATCACTGATTTATCCTTAGTCGACTTGTACGACACCCACGGGAGAGATTTATCGAAACTTTAGTTAGTTTCGATTGGATCCTGCTTGGTTACTATATCCATTACTTATTAACGCGTTATCAACAGTGCCAAATTCAACAATATTTGGAGCCCTGAAATTTAACATACCAATCTCTCCGGTTCTTGAATTCTGTTAGATTCTTCAATTCTCAAATCTCAGCCCATTTTCGCACTTGGAGACCAGAATAAAAAGTATCTATAATCTAAAGTACAGAAAAAAGTACCATGCCAGAAAGCGATTATCTTTATATTTCTCTGGCAATTTACAAACAGTACCGTGGCAATAGTAACCTCATAAACCTCAGTCGTAACGGGACACCGCTTCAAGTGGTCCGTGAAAATTGTATTTACACAAAAAAAAGAACAACACAGTAACGGAATACCGCAAGGGTTGATCCTGGGCCCGTTAGACGGGAGAACGATTCGTTCCGGGCTTAACTTCCGATTTCTGAGCCGATGAAAGCCCGTCTATAGTTTTTGACGAAAACGCGATATGACGTCGGCTTAAAGTAAAAAACATTTTACTTCAAAAATACGTTTTTTGTGAAGTGTTACAGAGAAATTAAACAGATAACAGATAAGACTCAATCAGAATTAAAAAAATATATTGAGTTTTTATGAACTGTAAATTTGCGAAATGTCACTAAGAAGTGAAACAGAGATTTCTGTCAAAACTCAATCAGAATCAAAACGAAGATTGAGCTTTCAGCCCCGGTCCACTCTATCTCTGATACCCAAAGCCACAAAAGATGTGCAAGTATGTAAACATCTTATTTCCAACAATCTATCTCAGTGTGTGGCCACATAACTAGCCATTGATCATGTTGTAACTGAATTAACATAATTTCTGATAATATAATCAAGAGATGAGCTCAACTCGGCGGATTCCGCCATCATGAATATTTATACGGGCATTGTTAACAACACAAATGGTTTGCAACAAAATTTCTTGGCTCAAGATGTAACGGGCCTATTTAGAAATAATTTGATAGATTACCCGATTATAATTATTAATTTTGATAGCTTAATTTCGACTGATTGAATAATAGGTGCTTAATTTATTCCTCCTAAAATGGATTTTAGTTGTATTTGTTTGCATACATAAATCACAAGTAATCGAAAGGGGTGGGCAGAAGATACATTTAATATTCTTTGTTTGCAATTTCAACATTTCTGGATGACACAATTAGCACGGGCTTTTCAGGGTTTAGAAAAGCACGATAGAATTAGTAATTTTTAGTCACACATCCGACAAGCAGGCTTATAGAATAAATAAATTAATATTTCTAGTTCTTACACTAGCCTAACCCTATCATGACTCGAGAATATCTGCATTCATAACAAACACTCATCCCTATCAGGATTCGAACCCGGAATCTTTGGGCGATAGCTGACTATTCGAACAAACAAGCCATCAAAACAGAATATTGCTTAATTTATGCCATCGTCGAACATTGCCACCCAAATACCACACAAGAAGTTTCCAAATAGGAAATGACGAAGACGGAAGCTGTATAAACGAAACAGTCCAAATATCCCATCAGGATAATGCGATGCGACAGACAAATAGTTTAGCGAAATTACAGGGCGGTGGCGCGATCAGTGTCAAATTTGACGCCTGTGGCCGTTTTTTGGAGACCAAAAATTGACTTGGGAGGTATCTATCGGTATAAAAAATAAATAAAACAGAAGTGGCCAAATACCGTTGCCCTATAAGAACATTACCGTTTATCGTGATTATTTTATAATTCACTTGGATCCAGTTGGATTTGGAACGGATATTTTTTTAATATGGGTTGTGATGTTTTGTATTTGGCAAAGGTTGTGTGAAGGTTCAGCGACAGATTTAATAAGATGGTGGTAGCTAGCAAACGGATTTGAAAAAAGTCCTACCACCAACCAAACCGAGTACAAATTTGTACTCCCCTGGGGATCGACCCCGGCACCTCGGGATCTTAATTTCGGCGGGCGAACCACTAAACTCATGTAGGTTAAAAAAACTGATTTATCACAATTTGCTTCAACAGTAGCTAACATTAAAGTCCTATTTCTAATCGAAAGGTGCGTGGTCAGCGACAATACAATACAATTGGAGCTATTTGCGCAATTTCTCAGGAATGCCAATGGGCCGCAATTGCTTCCGAACGGAGAAAAATTGGAGTGATTTCTATGAAATTGCTCGTGACGCGTCTTCGCCGGCGATTGCTACCGTTAAGGACACACTTTCATCGCATTTTCTCTACTTCATATACCCATGTAGTACGGTTACTTACCTATAGATTATAGATTAGTTACTTACCTACCTGTTTTTAATTATCTTCAATTTTAATTAAATAACAAATGAACCTAATTCTTCTGAAATTAATGAATATTAAGCAGTGCACTGTAAATTGTTTTTAGAATAATACATGTATTGCCGATTTAGGAGCTAAAACCGCGAAGCTCAAATGGGACTGGGCCGGACATGTATGCCGTTTGCATCCAGATCACTAGGCAAAGAACACCACAGAGTCATAGGTGTCGAAATCGACCTAGAAAGAAGTGGAGAGACTGTCTGACTGATCTGGGGGTATATTGCAAGATATGAACGGAATTGGCTCGGGATCGCTCAAGATAGAGATTGAAGGTTGCGGGGGATCTTCTAGACTAATAAAAATAAAACAAATCCTCAAGGATCTTGGGGTTTGACTTATTAAACCTAGATAAACTTTATATTGGCCTGTACTATTTTATCGTCGTAATATATTTACTCTGATTGAAATTGATTAGGTGGGGTGGGTGATTAATCACGTCTCACTACCCCTTCGGGGATAAATAGGCGTGATTTACGTATGTGTGTATGTAAAAGTACGTGAACAAGACAGAATAGTGGCGTTATTGGCTTTCACAGGCGTAAAGTATCCCGAAAAGTGTTAAAGACTCCTTTAGAATACAATGCGACACTTGCCACCTGTATAAACTGAGCCAAAGGAGCTTCCAATAATACTCCTGAACGCGGCTCAAGATACGAATAATCAGCGGAAAATTGTAGAATGTATATTAATTAAAATTGTACTATTGGGATATGTAGAAAAACAGTTGCTGTGTTAAAGGGTGCTATTGAAAAAGAGTCGGCTTATGAAGCGGACATTCCAGGAAAATGAACTTTTGAAACAAAGGTTAACCTTTTGATATAAGATTATTACATTACTCTTTTGAAACAGGTGCTAAAACTTTTTCTACTTTTGAGTGTAAACACGCTTTGGCAAAAAAAGACGAAGGAGTATTCAAGTGAAAACTCATTTTGAATATTCATATTTTGTATCTTGCCTGTTTTCTAACTAGTAGTGATTAGAAATTTAAGTTCCCTTCTGGCCCCCTTGGATATATGGAAATAATCCTGCTTTGAAGTCTTCTTCTTTCAAGTTGAATTAAATTTTATTTTAAATGCCTCTACTACACTCGCTCACGCCTGTGCATCAACCCCCGCAACCTTCCCAGTATTATCGTTCATTAAATCCCACCTTCAAGCCCGTACAAAGTCTGAAAAGGCTTTAAGAGCACATCACATTGTTACTTGTTGTTGCCTCAAATTAGTTGCAACCACTCCTCCACCATTCACGGCTGTTTTAACTTGTGCATCGCTTTATTTCACTACACACGTTTCGCGTTTCGTGTAAAGTATCTTTAAGTTGTGTCCGGTGAGAATTAGCGAAATTGACTCCACGTTTTGTTGTTTGAACGCTCTTTTCGCACTCAAAAGGTCAAAGTGAAGCTTTATGCAACTCTGGCTGCGCAAGATCAAAGTTGTGTAATCTTTAATTGGTGCCGTGTACGCAATATCATTTTTGTGGGCATTGATGTGCTCAATGGGTGCTCCAGTTTAAATCTTCAAAAGAAGCAATTTTTTGTGCATTCATGTTTTCGCATTCAATATTTTGTATTATATAGTTCAATGGATTGCGATTGCATATATTTGCCAAGGCCGGTCATTTGATGGATGATCAAAAATATTTATAACTACTAAAGTTTTTCCGTGCTTCGGAAGGCACGTTAAACTGCTGGTCCGGGCTGCATCTGCTGTCGTAGATGCCCACCAATCCGCACTGGGCCATAGTGGTGTATTATTGCCAACTCTCCCTTTATTATTTCCGTCTAATGGGAAGGCCTGCATTTGCCCCAGTAGTGGGGACATTAAAGGTTGGTAAAACTCAGAATTTTATGCGATATTTAATTGGGTTTTGTTTCAGGTTTAGAAACAATTTACTCAGTTTGATGTGTAAATTTTAATTAACCACAAACTTCATTGTAATATTTTTTCTAAGATTCATATAATTTTTAAATAAAAATAAAAATAATAACCCAAATTGCGAACAATCTTATTTGAACTCACTTATATTCTTGGACACACAACTTTTCAATATCTAGCGTCTGGATGATTCACAAGTAAGCAAATAAATAAAAATTTCAACCTAAGTGAGTGTATTGTAATCATACCGGATATAAATAAAATTATTTTGATTTTACTCTTTAAGAAAATAAAAGTTTTCCTTTTGGCATTAATGGTTTAAGTCTACTACCAAAGTAATAAGGTTGCAATTTAATAAAAACCCATCGGGAACTTTTATGACGAATAAAACTAATTCCTTTCGACGCTTTCATCACTCCCGAAAACGTGAAAGCTGGTATTTATCCGAGCCAAAAACAAACCAGACCCGATCTAAGACCACTGATCGATTATTTTAATGATCCATAATAATATTTGATAACCGATTTAGGTTTTTGATGAAAACGAAAGTGTTGATTTGATGACTACGCCCCGGGGGCATAATTCACGCCTCCAGATGATAGAGTTGAACGGGTTATGTTTGCGTTACAACGCAGAACCTGTGCCTCTAACACGAACTTTTCGAACATTCAATTACTCTTTTAAAGCCAGCCTTCAGTAGTTTCAATGCCAAACGTCAAAAAACAAAAGACGCACGGAAGATACACGAAACAAATATTTATCATCAAGAAATATTTATTTATTTACATCGGCAATTTAGGTAGATTTTATGTTAATTAAAAGAATTTAATACCTATATTTAATATTTTTCGGTTTAAAATTTGGAATTTATTTTGTTTTGGTTTTAGATTGCTGTGTCGATATGATTACGATACAAAAGTTCGAAAAGTTCGTGCTCGGGGCACAAGCTAACTGGAAACTATTACACCGCTTGAGACTCACCTATTAGAACTGTTGCATCGAACTATTGATTTGAATTCAAACAATGATTGCCCTAATGTGAATTATTGGGCTCGTTTCAGACGCGTGGGTGTTATTTGTGGGGGCATTATCTTGTTGGGTGTGTGAAAATAATAATGTTTTTATACAACTTTTTACCCCTACTCAAGTAGCAGGCAGGATTGATTTAATCAATTACATATATTGGTCTAATTTTTTATTTTTTTATTTCTTTAGACCATCGACAGAGGTCTTTTATATAGTCATGTAAGAGTAAGTGCCGTGTGGTGACGGCAGAGTAGAATACAATTGTCACCATCCCAAATCTCTCCCGTGGGTGTCGTACAAGGCGACTAAGGATAAATGGGTCATGAGGAAAGTGCAACAGCGTTCCTTTTATACCACCTTGCTATATATTTATTATATATTTCACGAAATCCTATGAGATTTTCCTCACTAACATCCATTCGCATTACTATTACATACATACATACATAAATAGGCGTGATTTATGTATGTATGTATGTAATAGTAATGCGAATGGATGTTAGTGAGGAAAATCTCATAGGATTTCGTGAAATATGATATGAATGACAAGGAAGTGGATGATTTTACATTGTGGATGATACTTCCATTCTTCTCGGTCAGAACAGCTGACCGAGAAGAATGGATCCCCGTCCACGCATGCGTGGGCCCTAGATGACCTGGGAACGGGGCAGGGAATGATGACAATTGATCTATTTTTTATTGTTGGTGTTTAGGATAATGTTACAGTGGAATAACGTTTTACTCCCAAACCAGCACGGAAGAAGCTTCATATCTTATTAATTCATCCAAAACTAACACAAGCTTAAAGTATATGATAATAATGGTGTTGATCTAATTATACATTTAATAATAACACATGGAGGAATTGATATAATTTACTTATTAAGTGGATCTTTTTCCATTTAACTACCTACTAGTAGGTTTAGAGACATCAAACAAAAATTAAAAAATAATTAAACAGACCACAAATTATACTACAGACAAACACTACCGCCTAAAGGAACCGAATCGAAGATACAAAAGCCATTGAAACATAATTAACTCATAATAAATAAACACTCCTTAAGGTTCCAACACAAGCCTTGTTCCATGCACTTGTTCCAGAAAGGAATTTCAAAACGGGCACAGCAATTTTCTGCATCAAAAAGTGACCTTAGCTTATGAAAAAACCCAAAGAAAAGATGCCCTTGCAACGGATAATAATAAATACAGTGATAAAAGGAGGCAATTTATTGAATTTCCTTTCAAGGTTCGATCACGCAATGGCGGTGTTTTAAGCGCTTTTTTGTATTTCAATAAAACATTTTTTTTTCTCAAGGCTAGTAATAAGTGCCTGTGACGAAGGGATCTGCTTGAGAAAGGTTCATTTTGTTCGATGGTGGCTTGTAGAATATTTTGAGTGTTATTAACTAATTAGTTTGTTTTTGGACCACACGTAAAATAAACCAAATTATTGTGATTGTTCAACTACGAACACAGCAAGATTTAAAATATTTTGTTTTGATTCAATACGATTTGTTGTCTTTCCTACATTAAACGCGACAAACACAATCTTCATTTAAATATGAGCATCTAACTCTTATACAGATTAAGAGGTATCGAGTATATAAAATTTCAATTGTCAAAATTCAGTAGCGGAACGTTTTGTAGTTTTTTTCTAATTATAATTACATAGCCTAAGGAACACTTCTAACTAAACAAATTAACGAAAGTAATGTTTTGTAAAATTTCCTTTGAAAGAAGCTTTTTTTGGCGAACGACATACCCACCTAATTCCTTAAACAAACAAAAAACGCAATTATAGTTTTACGTCATAACCATAATAACGCATCTCATAGACTTGCGGCTAGTTTAGAAAAAAAAACAAAAGGACCCGCAAAACGATATGACAAATAGATATTCAAACAATACAATATTTGCAAGTCAGCGCATATGAGATGACCACCACGAGCTGGCGAACTAGAAAAAAAATGTCTTTGTCGCAAACCGCAAAAAGATCCATTGCCGCCACAGAATACGGTTGATAAATGTACAAACCTTTATAATAGACCTTAACGAAATAGTTTTAGAGATACTTTTAAAATGTTTTATAAATTGTAAATAAATAGGAAGATTTGCCGACAGAACTTTTGATGATCGACACTTATAATGAAATTTCAACTTTACTGCTTCTCGACAAAGTCTTTTTACTGTTTGATCGGAAACTGTTGTTGATCTTGCGAAAGGTAATTACAGAACACCTCATTAGGCAAATGCGCTTTGTTGTAATTAGGATAATATGTCCGTTTTGTAACCCAGAATATGGCAAATATTAGTTTTAATGATTTGTATTTGTTTAGTTCTGTTTTTTCATAAAATAATGCAATTAAATAGCTTCTAGGATCTTCACATAAAAAGTAGATATTTCAAATGGAATCTTCATCTAATCTCATTAATCTTGACCTGGCCCTTTTTTTTATATACTTTGAATTTGATTAAGAAAGATCTGCTAAGGCCTTAGCCTAAGATGACAGTTACCTAATATTATAATAAGCGACATCCGAAAAAGAAGAGGGATGACGACATTTAATTGTATTAGCTAATTCTCTGTTGCAGAATTTGAGTCCATTTTTATTCTTTCTGCCCTGTTCCCAGTTTATCTGAGGTCGTTGCAGAATGTTTCTTCTTATATTCACATTGGTCAGGCGTCATCTAGCCATCCACTCCCTTTTGGAGTTATGAATGAATGTATAGAAAAGAGACGGAAAGGTCTATGTCGATGAACCGATGAACGGAGAGAGTGATTCGAATGACAACATTTCAATCCATACTGCTCAAGGTTTTGACTTAGGCTTTACAGCCGGCCGCTTGCCGCTGCCTTTTTTAAAGGACCTAAGCTATTGACCGCGAGGCCTTTACAGCATCTACCGGGTTTCAAATTAGGGGCTGCCTAACACCAACCCTCTTCGGCTTCGGTAGAGTTTGAGTCAATTGTGTCAAGTAAAACAAACACTGCGAATAGTTAGTGGAATAGGAACCTCATTATCTTTGTTTTTTTTTTTATCCCCGCCGTAAACAAGGCAGCAACACACCGATTACGCGTGATTATTGGGTACCGGTGCTGCGCCTATTCCCGATTATAGACATTTCCAAATTTTTGGCGGTTCATATAATATTGGCGGCGTAAAAATAATGAATTATGGACGCCGCTTGTTTGTTTTTCGGTTTTGCGGTGAGATTTGTTTTTTTCGGGTTTTTTTTTAGAATCGGTAGCTTTTTTGGTGCTCTAGAGTTATTTTGATTTGACCATACGAGGCTCTTATTAGTCCTAAAAATTATCCTCTAGCTAGCGCATGGCAATTACAATTACATGTTTTTTTGTTGAAACTTTGGTTTTCAGAGCTTTAGCTTTGTATTATACCTACATTCTTAGATAGTATCACGAATTAGAAATACGTAAAATAAAATGTCATTTTTACGCAAAATTCCTCCACCGTACCAGATTTTTGTTTCATTTAAAAAAAAGTGCTCTGCAAAGTTGCTGGTAACGCTTGCAATTTCTAATTCGAACAATCAATTATTACTTCAGAAACTACTGGGGAAAATATTCGTGATTTATGTATGTAAAAATAAAATAGGCCAAACTTATTACATTTCACGCTAAAAGCTCTGCAGTGACAACTTCACAGATCCGAACTACTGCAATCGTTCTTAGAAAACCTGTCATTACGTTTGTAATTATTCAGTAATTGATCAGTTTATTGGTTTATCTTGTGGTGTTTACCACAAGATAAACCAATAAACTGATCAATAAAAATCGTTTTTGTTTCCACCAGGCAGACGTTCTAAAAAATCCTGCTCCTATTTTTTGGGCGCCGCCGTAAAGATCATTTTTTCGTAATTCCGAAACTGGATTAAGCAATATTGTTAAACCAACAGTGGGCGTTGAAGTGTTTTGTTTTAGTGGAAAAAATCTTGCTTGCCTCGCCATAAATATTAACGGGGCTATCGAGGTGGCTACTAATCGCTTTTCGGGTTCGGGTGATTTCAAGGAAATATCAATCCGTACTCAGATCAGATCATACTTTAATATTAGTTTCTTCTTCTTCCTGTCCTGTTTCCAGTTCATCTGGAGGGTGAGGTTCATCTGGATTTCTAATCGAATTTCATCCGACCCAGATGAAATTCGATTAGAAATATGTCTTCGCAACGTAAACCATGGGAGCAACTCCAAACTCACGAAAAAATATCAGCTGTATCATACAAAATAATAAGACCTACTTGAGACCTACCCAGATGAAATTCGATTAGAAATATGTCTTCGCAACGTAAACCATGGGAGCAACTCCAAACTCACGAAAAAATATCAGCTGTATCATACAAAATAATAAGACCTACTTGAGACCTACCCAGATGAAATTCGATTAGAAATAGGTCTTCGCAACGTAAACCATGGGAGCAACTCCAAAGTCACGAAAAAATATCAGCTGTCGAATTCCATCTGAGTAGAAGGCGCAGTTTGAAAACATTTTTAAAATATTTATTTATAAAGCAGCTAAGGAGCTTAAAGCTTCATGCCAGCAAGGGCTGTCATAGGAGTTAAAAATTATACTTAATGTGTCATCGGAGACAAGCATTTAAATACAAAAGTGTGGGAATTTTTATCTAACAGAAATATTGGATGTTTCTCTGATCCAAAGGTACTTGAATTTATGAACCAACTTCCACAGAACTTTAAAGTCATTACTGGTTTATTAATCGTCAATATAAAAATGTTGTCTATTAATACCTTCCTGTTTTATAATATGGTCCTTTGTTCAGTAACCTTTTTACAAAACCATTTTAACAGCCAAAGTTCACCAGAATCCAAAAGATTGGATCCTCATCCGTCATTACAGGATATAAGCTGATCGTAAACAAACAAAAACTTCATGATGGCGTACAAAGTGGGCCGGCGGTATAGCACCGCATCGTTTAATTGGTTGGCGAAACGAGGCGCGAGCACGCAAAGACTATTTAGCCCCAGAATAGGCATGATGACTTATTTTGAAAAACTACACCATGTTTTTCTTACGTGTCTACTTTACTTTTCTAATAAAAAACGAAGATATCTAAATAACGACGTCACTCGGCGTTTTAGCAAATATGGCGGATTGCTAAGTTTTGTACTTTTATTTCTATAAAATAAATATCAATCACAAGTATAATCTGATAACAAGTGACTATTAACGAATCACCTTATCCTAAATTATTATTATAAATCATTATATCGGTGATTCTTAGTTAGTGTCAATATTCCTATTGCGAGAGCGTCTTCATAACGTCTTTAAGGGTTTCGTGATTCTGGCAACTATGCATTTTTTTTATGCTAAACAGGGCAGCTCTTGGCCTGCATCTCACCTGATTGCAAGTGACGATAAAGGCCGAAGATGAAAAACCCCCAACACAGAGGCGCTGGCTCTCTTATTACAAATTTTCTGAACACAATAACGCTGATTAACATTATTATTATGGCGACAGATTTGATAAGATGGTAGCTAGCTAGGCGGACTTAAAAAAAGTCCTACCACCAACAAAACTTAGTACAAATATGTTCTCCACTGGGCATTGAACTTGGGACCTCAAGATCTATTTCCGCAGAGCGAACCATTAGACCAAGGAGTCGGTTATAATTATATTGAACAAGTTCTATCCATCGTCTCCCAGAGGCCAACATGGGAATACAACGTACTATTTTAAACATAGAGAATCATCGCGTCTACCAACCGCTTCATCTATGGGAAGGTGCCCAATCGTCGATCGATGATTTATGGCGCGAAGGCGGCGTTCGAAGGATGTTTGTTTAATCGATTACGGCGGTAGCCCTAATAACACGAGGAGGTGCGTCGGCGCTTTAAGCGTGCGAGATTGAGAAGCGCTGGGAATAACTCCTCGGTCTAATGAAGAGGTTTGGGAAATTACACGATGATGGTAGGGAGAAGCTAAATGTTGTGAAAATATATGCGTATCTTTATGGAAATAACAAGTTTACTTATAGGTGAGTAAACTAAGCAATATTCTTTAAAGCCGGTCATTAGGTAGAACCATATTAAAACGAGTTCCTCCGTGCTTCGGATGGCACGTTATGTCCAGCATCGAAGGCGTGTGTGTCAGAAGTGAACAAATGAAAAGGACTGATGGTATGATGAAACTACGGATTGTTATTTCAATTCACACTAGTTAATTAACATGAATCTTTGGAGCTTATCAAAAGCGTTTACTGAATGTAGTTTCCTGACAAATCCAAACTGCGTGAAGTAAATTGCTTATGTATGTTTCAAGTCAAATTCCCATACGTACCCCAGAGGTCACGGTCAGTGGTCGTGCCTTATGGGAACTCACGCCGTAAGAAGGACAGGCTGACACGACAGGTGACGGGGTTCCCACGATCCTACCAATTACGTGCCTTACCGATGCTTATTTAGGTTTAGTCTTACAGTACAGGGGAACGCTGTTGTGGACTCTTTAACGGCAAGCGTCCGTTTTTTGCACACCCAATTTTCGCCAATGAAGTTAGGTGGCGAGCCGGGCACATAAATCGCAGTATAGTGCTAGGTGGTATGAGAGGGATGCTGCTGCCTATTACTCATTGCTTTCTTTAACCTTATTTTTCTCTTTATTTTGAAGGACTTTTATCTTTACAGACATGTCAGTCCTATCGTGAACTTTCTTTACCCTTTGTCGCCTTGTACGACACCCACGGGTGATATGGGGGTGGTGATTGTATTGTATTCTGCTCTGCCGTCACCACACTGAATCGTACTATATACTATATGTACTATGTACCTAATTATACATATGTATCATTCCAAATGTCGCATTCGTCAACAAATTGTATTGCAGGTGACGATGCATTCCTGTAATCGTCGTTGACTCTAAGCAACAAAATGCCCTGCGCCTGTACACTAGGGTCAGTTTAGAACGTCACCGTTTATATGTTAATAGTGAGGTCAGCAAGCGTAACTCATACGTTACGTATTAGAGGCCTCGATAGCATCTAGCAGATGTGCGGTCGTGGGGTGGACGCAGTACCACGTGTGATATGACTTGAAGTAAAGACTTTTAAGCGTGGTCATTTAAAATTACAATTCTAAAAATAATTGTTCTATGTATACTTCCAAATGAACTAGGTAGGAGTAATATTCGCAAAAACTGGTCATTAGATAGATACAAACATAAATCATGCCCATATCCCCGAAGGGGTAGGCAGATGTGAAATAACACCCGCGTTTCGCCAAATGTATCCCATCCAATAGAAAGGCCTGTGCAACAGTAGTGGAGACGACGACACATACACACTGGGCCACAACTAACTTGCATGTCAATTTTATTAAAAATTACACCTTTCTTCTTCTTCTCCCTGTCCTGTTCTCAGTTTATATCGGGTCGTAGTATGTTTTATCTTCCATTTATTAACATCGGTCAAACGTCATCAAGCTATCCACTCCCTTTTGATTCATAAAATCCATCGCACCGGAAAGACGCTAGTGATGAATGAATGTATAGTTTACTGCCGCACTCAGAGTCGACTTAATGATCATTAAATGACATTTAAGTAAACTTAAAATAAAATTCCCTCTCAGAGTCAGATAATGGGTCAATAGTGACGCTAATGAAACTTAAATTTTGAGTAACCGATGACCCTTACTTAGGTCTTATGTGACGTCTATTTGACATTTCAAAAGTAGGGTTATCTTTTGTTGTAATACTTGTAATTATATTTCAGTGCATTCATAGTGATATTTTCAATAATAATTTATAATAAATTACGTTGTGGAGTTTACAGATTACGTAAGAAGGTTCAGACAGATACTTTCACTATGTGCTTGAATTTCATGCAAGGTACAGATTTACACTCCAGGCAGTAAATAATACTTTACTCCCAAGTTTGGAACCTGATTTAAAAAGCACCGAAACAGGACAGGCTTGCCAATGCCCCTGAAGTAATAACATTGCGGTATTTAGCAACTGGGATTTTTCAGGTTAGTTAAATATTACTTTACATTCAGACAGAGCAGAATATAATTGTTACCATCCCCATTTCTCCCGTGGGTGTCGTACAAGACAACTGAAGGTAAACAGCGATGAGTAATGGGTAGCAGCAATCCTCTACAACCTAGCAATATACTGCGATTTACGTGCTCGATAGATGGCAATAGGCTCGCCACGTATTACACGGGACCAACTTAATTGGCGAATAGTGGGTGTTTAATTCACCTTTGCCTACCCTTTCGGGATATAGGCATGATTTATGTATGTATGCATGTACTTTCAATATCTGTCATTGTCTATATATTTATTTCAGAAACTAGGTGGTGATGTGATGGAATATGGATAAATATTAAGTCAACAGTCAGTATCACAAATTGTCACCAAAGTGTCTATCCAAGCAAGAACAATGAAATACTTTGTAAAATTGCCTTTTACCGATGAGGACACAAACAGAATATAGCAAAATTTAATCAAGCAATGTCACAATAAATATAACTAATAATTGTAAAATTAAAATAATACAGTGAAATTCTTTTATAACCCTAATCTCTTTATTTTTCTGCTAATTCATTTTCATTGCGTGGGGTTTATTTTGTTTTTTGAATAAAACTAGTAGATTTAAAAGAAATATTTTATTTTGAGTTCCAATTTGTTTTTAATTCCTTGAACTGTAATTTGAAAATTTCCAAAAGAGTTTTACTCCTCTCTTCCTCCATTTCAGCAGCACATTTCTTTTTAACTTGAATCTCCAGGTAATAAAATATTTATTCAAAATTGACTTGGTGTGTAATTGTCAGTCTTTAGATTTGTTTGATAATATATCTATGTGATCTGAAAAAAAGATAAGTATAATATCATTAATTTAAATCATTTTTCTAATTGCATGTTATGATTGAACTATATACATTAATAGCCAGTTGCACCAAGTTTTACAATTTTCCTTAAAGTAACATAAAAACAACTTGATTCATATTAACAAGTTTTTAAACAAGTGGCCATTTTATATAAAACCTTATGAAATATAATAGGTACCCATAGCAAAGTCTAGGTCAAACTCATTGTCCCAAATATTTTATACTGGTTTTTTTTATTATTGTCTATATGGACAGCGCAATACCATCATTATCAAATGGGTTCTGCACTTCACATATAATTGAAGGTGCAGCCTGAATAATAATTATTAAAGATAATAAGAATAGGTTACATATAGATTACAGATAATTTATATAAATTGTTATACTTTCATAAGTTTAATTAGTGGAAAATAAATGTTACCTCCTCTACTGCTTATGGATAGCTCCTTGCAGTGGGGAAAGTGGTGGATTTTATGGACCACTTCCAGATTAACTCCCTAGCTCTGTAGTTTTACAGGTTAGGTGTTATTGTATCACACTGCAAATTGCAAAGAAATATTAGATACTTTTTAATACAGGATAATTCTATAATCTAAGCACAAAACAATATAAGAAAATACTAATTACTGTGCACATATGCATTACAATTAAATTCCTCAGTCATTCCACTCCAGGAACTATCGAACCCCATGCATGTAACAAAGAAATCATCAATACTTACCAAGACAATCACAGTACTAATCAATTATTTCAATGAAGATAGGGTTCGTGTGGCTTTTTCTTCTTTTTTCTATGGCGTTTCCTATATGATTTCGCCAATATTGAGTGTGCCGCTGAGACTTCTGTATGTTAATGATTTCCCAGGCTGACTCCACTTGCAGTAGCTTAATATCTATTTGATCAATTTTGATCACAAAATAAATAATTTGATATTTATATGTTTTTGTTTGGTATTTCCATGGAATTATTTGGGGTACCTATTTCTTGTTTGTTGTTGACATTGACTTTTTAATTTTATAATAAATGACTTTTGGTCCGGTGTGGCCAAATATAAAAAGTCATGGCATTTACCGTTCAAGTTTGATTAAATTAAATTATTATTATGGATTTTTACGTAAATATTATATTAAATAGATATTAGTAACTGATTCTTATGGAAAACAATACTTTTGTGATATAAAAACTAGTGTAACTAATAATATTGTTTAATGGCTTTTTGCATGTGGCAATTCCGCACTTACCGATAACACTGGATTACACACGCACTGCACTAACCTGACTTAAAATTGTCACATAACTAATCAATCAATTATTTTCGACTCTGAGAGGAACGGTCAATTAGATGTTTTAATGATAATTTGTAAAATACCCATTATCACTAATTTAATGAACGACTCTGAGTGCGGCAGTTAGAGTCTAAAAGGACCATGTGAGAGATCGATGGATGGAGATAGTAATTGGGATGACAACATTCCAACACATTCTGCACAAGGTTACACCAGCCATCTTTGGGTAGACGTCCTCTTCATCCGCCTCGGAGATCAAAAATAGACCTTAACGCCTTTGTACAGTAGGCTATGCAAATCTTCGTTATTCGATGATTTCAGTGTCCATACAAGTTCTTTGAGGTTCGTTTACGAGTTCCATTGCCGACATTTTTTCACTCACCATCAGGTGAAATAAAGGGCAAGAGCTTCCCTGTATAACATTAAAAAAAACATTCGTCCCGCGATTCGATTTATATGACGGTAGTCACTTGGAGACTAAAATCGTCGAATATCGAAGATTTGCGTAGCGTAGTCTACAAAGGGGCTCAATGTAGTAACTATTCAGTAGCCTGCGCTTATGACCACAAAACGTTTAAAAAGTAATTACCCTAATCACAATTCGAAAAACATTGCGAAGTGAAACGGTAACGAACGAAGCCGTGGCATATGGCGGGTCCGTTATCACGTGTCATGGACACCTGAGCGTAGCACACGTGCTGGATACTGTGTTTTTTTATTAGAGAAACACATAGACGGAACTTTTTCTTTGAAATATCTGGATTATAGGTATATTTTTGATCCATATTTGGACTTTTTTTATCGCTCATTCATATTTTAACATTCATACATACATAAATCATGCATATATCCCGGAAGGGGTAGGCATATCAAAAGAGTACTTTTTCCAGCGTATGTAGGTACGACGTTTCATCATAGGGTTTAAAATTTCTTATTCACCCTAAATTACTGTACCTATCATCTTTTTAATGGATCACATATTTTTTTGGGTCATTTCCTTTTTAACCAAGTTATGTTTTTCGTTCATCCCATTGCAAAATTATAAGAATAACGCTTGCCATAGTTTTAAAGATCTACAACTAAAGGAAGAGCATTTTATGCCGATTAAAATTACTATAAACTAAACGTAGCACATCTCTGTTTTGAATACATTTCATGGTTAACGTATGTTACGGCAACTATAAATTCAAAATAAATTCAATTTTAAAATAAATTCAATAAAAGATCAAAAGATTGATTACTTCCGCTAATTTAAATTGGAAAATAAAATATTTTCCAGTCTATTCTTAAAAATCCCAAAAATAACTAATTTTGCGATGATTCAAGTAATTATGATTTGTAATTAAAAAGTCATCCATGTAACAGACAAGTTAGAGAATCAAGGTCGACCATATTGCGCCCGATGCTATCAACCCGATATTATGTTGAGGGGCTGGAGGGGGCTATTCTGGAATACGATCATTTTTGATTGTAATAATTGTAGAAATTTGGGTCTGATCTGATCAAATAAAACGCGACAAGTGTGGCAGTCCTTTCTTGATGTTACCCTGACAAAGCCTAAAGAATTCTGAACCAAAACAGGTAGAAATCTGAAGGTGCGTTCAGGACTACTTGAATACTTCGACGATCAGTTTTGATAATAATTGTATTTTAAGTCGCACCTGACCATAAAGTGGACTGACCAGGAAGTGGGATTTTCCACGGAAAATCCCACTTCCTGTTCAGGGGGTCACATAAAACTATGATCCTACCTCGGGCGATAAAAGAAGGCCTCAGATCGCATATTTATACATACATACATACATAAATCACGCCTATATCCCCGAAGGGGTAGGCAGAGGTGAATTAACACCCACTTTTCGCCAAATAAGTTAGGTCCCATGTATATAGGTGGCTAGCCTATTGCCATATATCAGGCACAAAAGTCGTAGTACATTGCTAGGTAGTATAAGGAAAACGCTGCTGCCCATTTTTCATCACTGTTTTATCCTTAGTCGCCTTGTACGACACCCACAGGAAAGATTTGGGGTGGTGACAATTGTATTCTACTCTGCCGTCACCACACGCATATTTATCGCATTGTATATTACTCGTAATCGGAGATATTCTTTGTTTTATCGCCCTTGGTATATAATGTACTATTAGGACATTCCGCCGCGGTTTGAATTAGTCGTTTCGTTACATTTTGGCTCTTTCACTGCTCACTCCAACAGAATAGACCCCCAGGGAGGGGTTAGCCGTGTAACGGTACTCACGTCTACAACCCCTGCGCTGTATGTGGAATTATTTTAATTAGCCCAAACGATGCCGCCGGGGAGCCATTGTCATTTGCTGGCTACAATTAGGCATGTGAGTCAACTTTGATCTTAATGCGCATTACTACGATACATTGCTGTATTCCTTGGACTTCTTTCAAGTCCGCCTGGCTAGCTACCACCATCTTATCAAAATCTGTCGCGATAATAATAATGTTAACAGCATTATTGTGGTAACGATACGGTAATGGTACGGCAATTTTGATAAGATAGCCAGCCCCTCTGTTGTTGAGGAGTTCCAGGTGAAGCTCGATTCCACCTTCGGCCCTTTCCGTCACTTACCATCAGGTGAGAAGAAGGGCAAAAGCTTTTCTGTTTAGTATAAAAAAAGAAATATCTATTTAACATGGCGTACACTTATCCGTGAGGCTCTTTTGGTCTCTCAACATGGTCCTTTTTATCAGTTGTCTATACATTCATACATTCACTGCCTTGTCCCCCTGATAAACTGGGAACAAGGCAAGAAGATGATGAAAGTGTAAGGATTAGAATAGTTTAGTTATTTAATTATATAATTTTGTTTTTATGATAGACTTCAAAGGATCTTGTCGAGAGACCGATGAACGGAGGAGAGAGTGATTGGGACGACAACATTCCAATGCATACTCCTCAAGGTTTTGGCTTAGGTTTTATAGCCGTTCGCCTGCCTGGCACCAACCCTCTTTGGTAGGTGCTTATTGGTCTACCTACACCGTCAATCTCCCTTCGTCGACTTTTACGACAATCTTTAGGAGATTTGCGGTTGACATAGTTTTAGATAAGCAAGCGAGTAGGTTAATTGAATTTTAAGACTCTTATAATGAACTACCTATCTCCTATCATACACTGTTTACTACAAATCTATACTATATATAAAGCTGAAGAGTTTGTTTGTTTGGTTGGTTGGTTAAACGCGCTAATCTCAGAAGCTACGGGTTCAAATTGAAATATCCTTTTTGTGTTGGATAGTCCATTGATTGAAAAAGGCTAGGCTATTTAAAAACAGATATCAACGCGAACGGAGTCGCGGGCGACCACTTACTTTATACTCCTCATCGTAGAATAATTTTGGAGAGCCAGTTTAGTGCATTTTAAACTTGGTGAGCTTTCTTCAATCAAAAGTCGCTGACTTCAAATAAGACACCAAAGATAATTCTTTAAATCTCCTCTGCACGTCAAATGGATCGAAAACGTATCTCTATTAGTCAAGTGAAGTAATTACTTGAGTAAAAGTCATTACTTAAATTATTGTCATATCAATTATTTAAACAAGAATTTGAATGAGGTAAGAACTGTCTAAAATAAGAAAACTTACTTAATTACTACGTACTTAAGCTGAACTGTCTAAAGTAAAAATATTGTATAATATGACAATTTATGTTTATGCTATAGATACGAGCGTTAGACACAGTACACAGCACAGAATAAAGACAATACCGCTCTCTTCTACAACAAGCTATTACGAAACTATCCACCGAAAATTTGGTGGCGAGGCGTTTTTTCCCAAACCTCCGATGTCTCGCTACCTGCCAGTGTTTTTTTGAGGAGCGTCACTTTTTCTGCGGTGATATCTAGCTGCTATTATTTCGTCATAAAATATTTATCACAACAACATTTCCCTGGATCCAAATTTGATCGTTATTAGCTGAGATTTTTTTGGAGCTCCGCTGTATCGTAAGGCAAAAGTAAGATATTGCTGCTGCACTCAGGGACGTGAATTAACTTTAATGAGTACTTAATGTCAAAAAAATCATTTAAATTCTAGACCTTAGACCGGGCAAGAATAGGGACTAGTATTGAATTGTTATATCTTGACATTAAGTACTCATTAACGTTAATTGACGTCTCTGAGTGTGGCAGTAAGTAATTAAATTATTCCAAGACTGCCGTTGTTGAAGAATAGTATTTACGAGACAGCTCCTGGATTAAATAGTTCCGATCGCTAGGTGATTTTTACAGACATACATACATAAATCACCCCTCTCCGAAGGGGTAGGCAGCGGTAAATTAACACCCAAGTTTCGCTCTTATGTTAGGTCCCATGTAATAGGCGAGCATATTACATACATACATAAATCACGCCTATATCCCCGAATGGGTAGGCAGAGGTGAACTAGCACCCACGTTTCGCCAATTATGTTATGTTCCATGTAATAGGTGGCGAGCCTATTGCCATTTATCGGGCACAAAAGTCACAGTACATTGCTATTGCTAGGTGGTACAAGAGGAACGCTGTTGCCCATTCCTTATCATTGATTTATCCTTAGTCGCCTTGTACGACACCCACGGGAGAGATTAGGGATGGTGACAATTGTATTCTACTCTGCCGTCACCACACGGCATACGAGCCTATTGCCATTATAAATCGCAGTACATTGCTAAGGTGGTATAAGAGAAACGCTGCTGTCCATTTTTCATCACTGTCTAAACCCTTAGTCGCCTTGTACGACGCCCGCGGAAGAGATTGGGGGTGGTGACAATTATATTCTGCTCTTCCGCCACCACTCGGCACACGGGTGAAGTAAGAATCAACTTTAACAATGTGGCACATGGGTGATGTTTTCTATTAAAAATTAACTACAACGTTTCATTTTTCTTTTAAATTAACTATGTATGTCTCATGTCCTGAGGCACAGGTATTCTATGGATAGAAGAATATAGGGATAATGGGTCATACATTTTATTAACTGCAGATGCAACAAGTACCAACCGCTTAACACGTTCGGAAGAACGGTGGAACTCGAGGTAATACCTATGTTTTTTTCTGCCGTCACCACACGGCACATTCTATCACTTTTCTACACATTCATTCACACTCATCACAAGTGCCTCCTGGTGTGGAAGATAATATGAATGAAGGAGTTGATAGTTCAATAACTTTTGGCTAAAATAGGAGGAAACTTTTGACCTCCGATAATCTGGGAAGCAGAGAGTTGATGATGTGTGTAAGCGCCTATCCGACTATGCATTCTGGAACAATTCCAAAATGCCACCACTTTTTGCTGCTAGCTAACAAGGTGTCAACTAACGGTCGTCCGTCATTAAGGCATCGGTTCTCCATTATCTTGATCGTCAAATAATGACGTGGCATTTGTCACTTCAACCCTTGCCCACGCTTGATGATATTGTTTTTTTAGTGTTAATGAAGGCTTTAGTGTCAGTAATCTGGAGCATGACAAAAGAAACGTGTTTTGTGTAGTCAGTTTTTGAATAGAAAGTAGAATATCGCTTCTCAAATACATGAGGGATACGTATAATAAAAATTTTGTGTCACAGTGTTTGTTAAAAAAATCCTCCAAAATGGCTTGACCGATTTTTATGAAATCTTTTGTGTATAATTAATTGGTAGGTCTGAGCATAGGTCGTAGGCTTTTTTTTATACCTCTATGATAAAGGTAAAATAACTTTTTCCCAGTCAGCTAGTAAAAATATAATATTCATCAATTACGCCTATTTATCCCAATATATCCAAGAACCAATGTTTCGCCAGTTATGTTAGGTTTCTGTAATAGGCTGTGAGCCTATTGCTATCTATCGGGTTCGTATACATATATTTCTATACTAGGTGATATAAGAAGAAAGCTACTGCCCATTACTTGTCGCTGTCTTAACCCTTTTAGGAAACGGGGGAGAGATGGGGTTGGTGATGTTCATAGATTTCAAGGAACAGAAATTGTCTTCATCTGAAGGTAATATACCTATCTGTGTAACTAAAATATTTTTGCGGATTCATATGGCGAGACGATAATAATAATATACTTTCTTTTCAAAAATTTCCAACCACAATAATAGTTTTTGTAAAAATGGTAAAGACAAATAAGCGACATTTCAATTCTAAAACCTTATTAGGTAGGTACTACCACCTAATTCAATTAGACGATTTTGGTGCGATGTAAGTAACGACATCTATCTGCCAAATTAATAAACGTCAGGTAGTTTCCCTGCGCTTTATACTGCTTATATCCTCGATACATGGTTCTGGCACCATTTAAGAGATGGTGCTAGTGTATTATTTTAGAATAGAATAGAATAAAACTTGATTTGGTACAATATATAAAAATGACGGACAAAAATAAATTTAACCTAAAAAATTGTTTAGTGTTAGGGCCTATTTCACAATCGACAAGTTAGTTCTGAGTAGCTTAATTGGCAGATCTCATGACAGTTGTATTATGAAATATATGTTAATTGAACTGCCTAGTAAGCTACTCAGAACTTACTTGTCGATTGTGAAACAGGCCCTTAGTATTATTTTGAAATAGATAGGTTCATACAGTAAAAACAGGCTGGTCTAAAATAGAAACTCTTTAATAGTAGGTAGACTTAACTGTAACATATTGAAAACAAAATATCATTAAAACATGAACATTTATATTTGTTTTAATATCAGAGATTCTTTATTGTTACATTGCTTGCTGCAACATAGTTTTATATTCCTTTACCTACATTTAAAAAATATCTGGATCATAAAATAAAAACATAACATTCACAATAATAAAGAATCTTAAAAATAAAAAGTGCAACTTTCATGAAAATGTACAAAAATTATCATCCTAGTAGGGGAAAGTAGGGTGAATTTAACAGAAACCTCGAGCTGTGAGGATGGAAGTGTTGTCATCCTAATCACTCTCGCTTCATCGATTTTTCAACATGTCCTACCCATCACTTCTTTACACATTCATTCAGCACTAGCTAGTGATGAATGAATCAATCAATGGAAGGGAGTGGATGGCTTGGTGACTGACAAATAATGAATGAAAGGAAACATCCTGCCCCGAAACCAGGTAAACTGGTTATGATGATTAAGATAATAGAGCTTGTAGTTCAAATTACCCTATTTTCCACATATTACATCACAACGTTAAAAATTCATCACCATCACAATTATTCTGTTATTATCCCAATACTATGTAACGCTGTAAAATATAGACCTGGGGGCCTACCGCCTAACTCGATTGCTAATGATAGCTTTAAAGCAATGCATTTCTTACGTCTACCAATTTAGCTAGCAACCATCTTGAATTTTTAGGCGGTACGGAATTTATTCCAAATGTATACAAAATCATTTGGTGATCATTCGTTCAAAGCTATTGCTCATACTTTAGGTAAATATGGTGCGAAATGACAGCATGACGTCATAAACTATAACTTTAGCTTTAGCAATCCAGTTAGGCGGTAGGCCCCCTGATCTTAACATTATATCAGTCTCTTGATTTTAAATATAAAAAATGCAAATACAGTGAGTAGATATTACAGTAAAAGTCGTACTTTAAAATCTATGAAAAACCCAATGTTATTTTATTTAAAAATCATTACAAAGATTTTGGTGGTTAGAAAAAGAATTTCGAAAAATTATGATCTTGAGGCGGGAATCGAACCCGCGTCCGCTGCTATCCGGGCAGGTGCCTGACCGCTCGGCCACCCAAGACACTAATTAACTTGCCGAAATTCTTCTAACCTTTACACTTCACGTTGTAAGCCAACGGGTACCCTCGCAATGTAGAAATAAATTTCAAACATTCCAAAGCAGATATTTTTACAAATACCATGCGTTCGGTTAAGCTTGGGTTTGCTTTATAAACTATTCGATTTTAAGTTTAACATTATATAAATGTTAGAAAAATTAGTACAAAGATTTTGGTGGTTAGAAAAAGAATTTCGAAAAATCCTTGTACTAATTTTTCTAACATTTATATAATGTTAAAATTAAAATCGAATAGTTTAAAAATCATTATGAAATTTTATTAATTTTTGTCTTTTGGTTTTTTATTGATTGATCAATTCACAAAATTGATCTTACCACCCAATAAATCTTGAACCTAGAGGTAACAGCCACTAATTGGCTGCAAAACTATTAAACTCCATACAATTTTTGAACTTATACAGCTAGCCCAATTATTGTGTAAACTTAAAAGTCTGTGATTTATGCACAGTTTGCGTTTACTAACCTTTGTTAGCATTTGGCTTCCTTATATTTATATTTCTTCTACATAAAAAATGTGGGACTGATGATAAAGAAACCGTACAATGAAAGTTTCATAATTTTATAGTTATGGTGTTAGAACTAATGCTAATTACTAATACCGATATCAAACTTAAAAGTAATAAGTTTTCAAATCCTTTCAAGTAAAATCCGTATTATGAAAAATCACCTAAAGCAAAATACGCTTCAAATATACCTACAACGCGTAACAGAAATAACGCACAACCCCAATACTACCCATGCTAACACAGGTATTAAGTAATATAAATATAAATACTTATGTGTTATTAAAAGACGAAACTGTTAGTTTTTTTTTTCTTTCCCCATACCGATTGTTTAGTCAGTAAAACAAACTGTGTGGAAGATTTGTAAATGAATATTACAATGTTGAATTTTCGATATCACTATAGTTTTTATATTATTATGACTAAGTTAACATGGGTAGTGTTCAGGGTGTGTGTTATTTCTGTTCCACGTTGTATAACTTATAGTTACATAATAAGTAGTACCTGCAGAATTAGGTACACGGAAATCACTATTTTAACAACAAGGGGCTGAAATACTCGCTTGGCTTACTCGCAATAAATTATTATATTTGTACTGAACCCCAAATGCTTAAAATATTAGTCCTAACTGCTCCAGTTTCTCTCTGACCCTCTCTGGTTTTGGCCAAAGCAGTAGTAGCAGCGTTGAAGCTGAAAGATGAAATTATCTCAGATTAATCAATAATTAAAATAAATCCACAAAATAGTCTGTAACACGTATTTCATATTAATCGTCTATCTATGTCACATCTAGATCTAAATAAATATGCAAATATAAAATTTAATTAACCTACAAGATTATTACGAAAAAACTTCTTGCTTACAAGATGCTGGTTCTAATGTTTTGAAACATTATTTACATTTTTCATTTTAAATAATTACAAAATAGATAATATGTCTGATAGCTGAAGTGAAACTAGAAGATTTCTTTGTAAATATAGGTATATATTTTTTGAATTCAACTATGAGAAAACCTCTTACCAGCAGATAGTGCGCCAATAAAGCTGAAAGACTCTATGCAGTAAGAATTCAACGTAGCACCAATGACGTACGAGCCGATGGCCGCGCCTGTCCGTCCGACCATATACATGATGCACATGGCCATTGCTCTGAAATTGCGTTTGAAAATATTAATTTAGTCAAGTTTGTCTGAATATTTACAGAAGGAGCATAAGAGAGAATGAGTGCAGTAGCAATGGGGCTATGAATAGGCTGATGATTCTTCTTTCTGCCCTGTTCCCAGTTAAGGGTCGGCGCAGTATGTTTCCACATTCATATCGATCAGACGTCATCAAGCCATTCACTCCCTTGTGATTCATATCATGCATCACACCGGAAAGGTGCTAGTGATGAATGAATGTATAGAAAAAAACGGACCATGTCGAGAGACCAATGAACAAAGAGTGATCTGGATGACAACATTCCAATTAGTAGTGCTTAAGGTTTTAGCTTCGGTTTTACAGCCGGCATGACACCAACTCTCCTCGAGTATAATCTTATCTACTAAACATTGGTATTTGCAAAAAATCCGACAAAATTATTTTTCTAATTTACGGCAGGAAGATGATAAAGGATGTTCATTAGAAAAATCCGGTAAACATTGTAAGAAACTAGTAGCACAATGCAAAAACTGACCTCAAACATGTTGGGAACACGTCAACAGCTATAGCAGCTAAAATGGAAGCGGCACACCCAGAGCATAGTGCAATGATCAATAAGGCTGTCGCAGCCGCTCCTTGGGGCACGAAGGCCGCTGCTATCGTAGTGACACCGCACACCACCATTATACCACCTGAAATTATTGAACGATTAGAATCTTTGATCAATTTATTTAAAGTAAATAAAATATAAGTAAAAAAATATAAATAAGGACATGTTTATTTTATTAAAGTTTACCAACATTTATTTAAATACTTCTATTTGATTTTAATTTTAACATTATATAAATGTTAGAAAAATTAGTACAAAGACTTTAGTGGTTAGAAAAAGAATTTCGAAAAATTATGATCTCCCGATGACGCGGGTTCGTTTCCCGCCTCAAGATCATAATTTTTCGAAATTCATTTTCTAACCACTAAAATCTTTGTATTAGAATTCTTAAACAAAAACCATTTAATAAGACTCCCAAAAATTTTTCAGAATAATATCAAAATTAAGATTATTTTTAAAGGATTTTTTAATCCAATTTTCATTTCGGAAGGCACGTTAAGCCGTTGGTCCCGGCTGCATCATCAGTCGTTAATGGGTAGTTCTCATTATGAAAACCGAAAAGTCCTTACCGTGGAGGATATTTTTTTTCATATTCCTATAGTTCTACCTTCCAAATCTTCCAATATATATTCATTAGCTTAAGGTTAATGGTTAATATTCACCGAGCTTACAATACCGCAGGTAATTAATTCAACCCCTATGATAAAAAAATCAACACGGCAAGGACTTTTCATTTTTTATAATGAGAGTTACCCTAATACCCACCAACCCGCACTGGGCCAGCGTTTTGGGTTGTGTATGGCCCATTCTCCGTATATTATTCCATCCATGCGTCAAAAGGCTGGTGATAATGATGATAATAGCTAGTTAAGTAAATTCTAACTCCTCGCTTCGGCAAGTAATTAACATAAATTTACCAAATCGATATTTTATTTATCTTTTTTTCTTGGATTTTTTTGAAAAAACGCTCCCTGTTTGTTGTCGGTGTCTCTATATACTTACAATATAACGTCTTCCTCCCAATCTTGTTGATGAAAACTCCAATCGCGAAATAGGTGAGCGCGAATACGGCTCCCATTCCCATAGAAATAGGGAACACTCCTACTGACACTTCTGCGGAGCAATTCAATGATGCCTGCAGCTGAAAATAGAACACAAATTATTCTAAACTTAAAAAGATTTTTATGAAATTTTATTATGTATATTCGGTAGGTGTGAGAATAGGTCGTTTTTTATACCTCAAGGTGATAAGGGAAAAACAACGTTTGCTCGGTCAGCTAGTTTGACCATAATATAGTCGACACAGAATTTGGGATTAGGTAAGATCATGATGCTATAAATTACTTACAGTTGCGTTATTTTGTTTAATTATTTTCTCCTGAATAATCTTACAGATGTTAAGGCTCTCTTCACTGGTGTTTTTCAGTATGTTGTTCAGTATATCTGGTACCCACATGTATAGGCCGCTTGAACTGTAAAAATAAATTAAAATGTTATTGATTAACATACGAGTGCATCGTCAGTGTCGTGTAATGAACCTTCTTGGCTACTAAGAGTAGTTCATTGAACAAAACTGGGTACTTTAGTGCAGTGTGGTAACGGCAGAGCAAAATACAATTGTCACCACTCCAAATCACTCACACGCGGGTGTCGTACAAGGCGATTAAGGGTTGAAACAGTGATGAGCAATGAACAGCAACGTTCCTATTGTACCACATAGCAATAGACTGCGATTTAGGTGGCCGACATCTGGCAATAGGCTTGCTGCCTATTACATGGGACTCGAATAGTTGGCAAAATCTAGGTGTTAACCTCTACGTACTATAAACAGCAGTAATTACACCATGTGAGTATATTATGTTTCTTCTTCTTCCTGCTCTGTTCCCAGATAGTCTGAGGTCTGCGCAGTATGTATCCTCTTTCATTAATATTGGCCAGACGTCATCAAGCCATCCACTCCCTTTGAATTCATGTCATCCATGAAAAGTGCTAGTGATAAATGAATGTATAGAAAAGAGACGGAACGGACCATGTCGAAAGACCGATGAACGGAGAGAGTGATTGGGATGACAAAATTCCAATCCACATTGCTCAAGGTTTTGGCTTAGGTTTTACAGCCAGCGGCCTGCCTGACACCAACCCAATGTATGTTAATACTTACAGCATGAACACAGTAAACATCGACAGATGAGAGATGATCACACATTTCAGCAGAGGCGGTTTGAACAGCAGAGCGATATTTTTGACCGCTCCAGCGAAGCCTTCTACTTTCGCAACCTCTATGTTACTGGTTATAATCTTCTTTACCTACGTCAGGGCAAAAAGACGTTGTTAGTTTTTGATGGACATTTAAAAAGTACCAGGTCAAGAGTATCTGAAACCGACGGGCGTTTATGAGGACTTTAGTGAGATTGGATGAAGTCAAAGGATCGTAACAAGTCAAAAGAAGTGATCCATTCCAGTGTAGAACTTATCAAAGCTCTAGACACAGATCTATATTCTTGTATATCGAAATCCATCACGTAAGACTTGTTGCGATTACAGTATGGGGGTTGTAGGATTAGGTTGTGCAGAAATTTGCGAGAAAGTAACGCGTTTGGTCATCCATCGCTCCATAACAAAGGACTTAGAGCAACGGTGTATCAGTCTACCAGCAATGGTCTCGCAAACATCACTCGACGTGGAAAAGCTTAGGCATCCATCGCCCGTCAATAAGGGACTTCAGTAACAGTATATCATTCTGTATAACACTATATCAACTATTCGATTTGAATTTCAACATTTTAATATAAATGTTAGAAAAATTAGTACAAAGATTTTAGTGTCTTGGTTGGCCGAGCGGTCAAGTACAATAGGCCGGATTGCAGTGGACGCGGGTTCGATTCCATAATTTTTCGAACTTTTTCTAACCACCAAAATCTTCAACACAATCAGTCTCTCTTACCGGGAAAGTGTCGCTTGCTGCCCGTTTGTTCCAGGAGTACATCAGCGCCAGCACAGGCAGAGCAGCATCCGGGCCTCGGGTGGAGAGCAGAAACCGGGGACTCTCAGGAAGGAAGAACATGAGGAAGGCAGCAGCCAACCCTGGTGCGCACCAGGTCCAGATAAAGGCACGCCATGACACCACTGTTACGCCTAGGACGTCGAAGGACCACTTCCCTGGTATAAAGACCCAGGCTAAGCCTGAAGAGAGAAGGAAAGAGAACGCTATTAATCAGATTCTTATTCTTATTGCCCTGTTCCCAGTTTATCATAGTATGCTTCCTCTTCCTCTTCCATTATATCGGTCAGACGTCATCATGCCATCCACTCCCTTTTGATTCATGCCATCCATCACACCGGATAGGTGCTAGTGATTAATGATTGTATAGAAAAGTGACGAAAGGGCCATGTCGAGACATCGATGAACGGAGAGAGTGATTGGAATGACAAAATTAATCCATACTCCTCAAGGTTTTGGCCAGCATGAAAGACTGGAAGCTATTAATCAGATTATCGAGGTTTTGCCAATTTGTCAGGTCCCATGTAAGAGGCGGCGAGCCTATATCCATTGGGCACGTCAACCGCAGTATATTGCTAGACGGTTGGTATAAAATACTAAAGACAAAAGCAAATATAATAATAACTCTAAACCACCCATCCGTATTTCGACAATCAAACGGTAGGAAGCCAATATCGTTATTAAATGTATGCAAAGTCAATGTTATTCGGTCCATGTTTGTAATCCGATATTTGATTCAGTATTGATAATGTGTTAGCAAAGTTATTTGAGAATTAGGTCGATCGATCAGCCTTTAGTATTACAACAAACAAAATATCTGATTCCATTTTTGTCGCAGTTATAAATATCGTCAATTGTTTATCATTGCAATATAATTTTTAAGAAGTTTATAATAGAACACAATATTCAATAAAGATAATATTTATAAATATTTCTTACACACCTATCATCTTGGAGCTCGTTAAAAGCGCAGTGGCTTAGCGTATCGGCCTGCGATTGCGTAAGCAATAAGTAGCAAATATTTGATAAACAAATATAAACAAATAAATCCATAATTGGATTGGTGACTAAAAGTTTTTTATCGCGAGTTCCTCCGTTCATTTTGTATTATTCACATAACATAAAACATAAAATCACGCCTATATCCCCGAAGGCAGAGGTAAACTAGCACCCACGTTTCGCCAAATATGTCAGGTCCCATGTAATAGGTGGCGAGACTATTGCCATTTATCGGTCACAAAAGTCGCAGTACAATGCTAAGTGGTATAAGAGGAACGCTGCTGCCCATTCCTCATCACTGATTTATCCTTAGTCACTTGTATTATTCACTTTCCATTTAAGTCATGTTGATATCAAAGATATAATTTACAAACCAGGCAGTGTGATGAAGGAGAATGATATGAAGACAGAGCTCCACGCGATGGCCGAAGCTCTTCTGGAGTTCATATGTGTCTCGCCCAGGTACGCGTATACCGTAGCACTGGAAGCTGATACTCTGGAACAGGCATTGAAATAAGACCTCTGGAACAGGTATTGATATAGATACTTTGGGACAGGGATCCTATCCGTGAACTGCGACTAATTGGTAAAATGGATGACGTCATTATGTCAGTTGATGATAATGGCCAGTCCGCTTATCCGGGACTGACCGGGATGCCATTTAAAAAGTGCGCTATCGGGGAATCCGGTTAACAGTTTTATGCGCTGTTTTTTTTACGATTTGTCACAGCGACAGGGGGAAGGAATCGATTTAAATTTTAAACCAAGAAATAACAATTCTCTGAGACATTACAGTAACAATTCTCCTGGAAAAGAAATTAAAGTAACGACACTATGGAATAGGTATTGAAGTAACAATACTATGAAACATATGTATTAAAGCAACAATGCTCTGGAACATGTAAACAATATTAAATAGGTACGTCGACACTTCAGACTACCCAAAACTGTCAAAATTTCTTAAGTCGATTGCAAGCCTTAACTTGTTTGTTTTTTGTAATTTTGTGATAACCTGACGTGCTGTCGACTGTACACTTTCACACACAACTTAAAAACATACATTACATATAACCACGCCCATATCCCCGAAGGGGTAGGCAGTAGTGAATTAGCACCCACGTTTTGCCAATTATGTTAGGTCCTATATAATAGCTGGCGAGCCCATTGCCATCTATCGGGCACAATAGTCGCAGTAGGTACATCGTTAGGCTGCATAAGAGGAACGCTGCCGATCATTCCTCATCACTGTTTTATCCTTAGTTACTTTATTACTTACAAACATCCCGTGAATATTCGCAGTGTGAGAAGCATCCACACGTTAGTAGAGAAGGATGATGCGACGGAGGCAATGGCTGAACCCACCAGGGCGGGCAGCATGACCGCCCGCCTGCCAGCCCTGTCACCGAGGTAACCCCACAGAAATGATGTGAAAATTATGCCTGGAAAACAAAAAGCGTCTGTCGTCATAGTCAGACTAAGGCTGGAGTTTACCAACACTTAAACAGGCGTTCGAAAGATAACAGTTAGTTTTTGACATTTTATCGTATGGAAGAACTGTCAAAAACTCTCAGTTATCTTTTAATCGCCTGGTTTATGTGTTGGTGAGCTCGGGCCTAAGTGTTTTGATACGAATACTATAGTCTTAGCTTTCCATGGATTCCAAGGGAAATTAAATTAGAAAAATTCCAAAAACTTATTTGTTAATCGGAGATAAATAGACGTAATTTAGTATGTACAGAAAAGTGTACCGAGTACCTATAAAATTGTATGGTAGTTTACATAGATTAACTACTAGTATTAGCGAGCGAAATAAGATCCCAAGATAGAAACGTATCAATAACCCGTAATATACATAAGAGAGGGAGCTCGCTAGCGATTGCGTAAACAAAGCAATGTTTGCTAGGCCGGTCATTGGATGGGTGATCAAAAATTTATTATCTTGAGTTCCTCCGTGCTTCGGAAGGCACGTTAAGCTAGTGGTCCCGGCTGCATCTGCAGTCGTTAATACCCACCATCCGGCACTGGGCCAGTGTGGTGAGTTATGGCCCAATCTCCCTATATTCTTCCATCCATAGGGTGGCAGTGGGGACATTAAAGGGCTGGTGATGATGATGATGAAGATGAATACACATGCTGATGAAAAGTCACCGCCCCTGTCTTTCTTTAATTACTACGATTAATGATCCCGATGAATGGCTAAAGGCTCTCTCCCTATTACATGGGACCTGAAGTAAGCTGGCGAAACACGGGTGTTGAAACACCTCAGCCTACCCCTTAGGGGAGAAAGGTGTGATTTATGTATGAATGTGAGAAATATCCAAGCACTATTACAGTTAGTTTTTTTTTATTATTATTAATCATTTGTACAAGAGGATTACATTTAAGATTTGCGAGCATTGATTACAATGCTTAGTTAAAATACAACAATATTTAGTCTTGAACTACCGGGTGCCAGTCAAAGACCTTGCGTAATAGCAGCGACCGACCTACATCAGGTATGCCACAGTCAAATAGCACACAGTACGTTCACTCTGTTACCTGTAATTCCTGCTTTTCCAAAAAAAGACGTGCGAGGTAGCTAAGCGATGCGCTAGACAAAATCCACCAATAGAATTTCTCCAATTCCATATTACAGAAATATGGAGACATAAATAAATTACACCCATTTATCCCCGTAGACGAGTATTAATACGCACCATCTGCTAATAATTATAAGCACCGTGTAATAAGAGGCGAGCATATTGCCCTCATCGCTTAGTGCCCTTGTACGGCACCCGCGGGAGACATAAGGGTGGTGACAATTGTACATACATACATACATAAATCACGCCTATATCCACGAAGTGGTAGGCAGAGGTGAACTAGCACCCACGTTTTAGGTGTTAGGTCCACATGTTAGGTCCCATGTAATAGGTGGCGAGCCTGCCTATTGCCATTTATCGGGCATAAAAGTTGCAGTACTATTGCTAGGTGGTATAAGAGGAACGCTGCTGCCCATTCCTTATTACTGATTTATCCTTACTCGCCTTGTACGACACCCACGGGAGAGATTTGGGGAGGTGACAATTGTGTTCCACTCTGCCGTCACCACGCGGCGTATGTATTCTGGTGACAATTGTATTCTGAAGAAATATAGGTTAGACAATGTTCGAAAAATTATAATCTCCATTCGGGAATAGTATAATTATGGTATAGGCAGCCGCCCGGATTGCGGAAAGCGCGGGCTTATTTCCTGCACCAAGACTATATAAATACAATTCTTCGAACTTTTACTGAGCCTATATGTATTTCTTTGTATTATTGCTTCTGACATTTATACAATGCTCAAATTGAAATTGAGATTTTTATTTCAACATTATTATACACTTACACTTATACATGTGTTAGAAAAATGATCACAAAGAAATTTGTAGTTAGAAAAAGTTCGAAAAAATTTCGTAAATTTATTTGTAAACGAAACAAGTTCTTACCTATAAAAGAGGCGGCACTGACCAATCCCTTCTGCTGATTCGAGAGGTGCAGGTCGCATTCGGCAGCAGATATCACGTAGCTCATGCCGACCGACTCCATGGACACATTGAGGAGGATCAGACCGCTCGTTAGCAGCACCAGGTGGTTGAAACGTCCATTTCCTGTGATCAGAGAAACGCAGTCAGAAATTATGGTAAGTTTTCGAGAAAAACCGCAAGTAGTTGGCTGATGATTAACAAATACAAACCTTCAAACCGCTCGTTTAATGGCTTGTGTTTTAAGGGATAAATATCTTAAATATTACAAATAAAAATAGATCTACAAAGGACATGGCTAAACGACTGCCCCAGACGTGTAGAACAATTTTATACGTACTGGTGGTATGTAAATATTAATTAATGAATTATTACAACTTTAATGTCCTTTCCGTAGAACACTATTATTATGAACCATCAATAAAATATAAATACAAACGTTAACTTCCACGTGCTTCTTCATGGGAGCAGTTAATAAGGCAATATTATTATTTTGTACTAGTTTTAATAATTTACGACCTACTGCCAGTTTAGGTTACTAAACCAGAAGGGGTAAGCAGAGGTGAACTAGCACCCACGTTTCGCCAACTATATCAAGTCCCATGAGGTGGCGAACCTATTGCCATTTATCGGGTACAATAGTCGCAGTACATTGCTAGCCTAGGTGCTAGGTGGTATAAGAGGAATGCTGCTGCCCATTCCCAATCACTGGTTTATCCTTAGTCGCCTTGTACGACACTTACGGTAGAGATTTGGCGGAGGTGACAATTGTATTCTACTCTGCCGTCACCACACGGCCATAACCATACTAAGCCATGGTATGGTAAAATTGGTAAACCGCAAAACGTGAATAAAATGTGTGTCTTCGTCTTCGGTAACGTTTTTGTTAACATTAAGTTATTACATTTGGTAGTTAGACTACCAAATAATCCATTAAAAATATCCCATTCTTTTCTTGTAGGTACGTAATTTGAGACTAAACCACAGATTAAGCTTAACTCCAATGATTTATTAAAACAAAGGATTTTCATAATAAGATTAACGAAAAAGAGGATTAAATTGCGTGGAAATCGTAAGCTGTGAACTTATCGACTTATATAGGTTTCTTTGTTACGGTATTATTGTTTACAAACATGTTATGGGTGAGGAACCCAAAGCGAGCACTCTTGAGTACGAAATAAAACTTGTTCCGGGACCCAAAAGGGGCAGATGGGAACTCAAATTACTAGATGGGGAGCAGGCAATGGGATTGAGAGAAATACGTATAAAAATGAATTACACCTATTAATAGATTTTAAAACGCGAACAATTATTTATATTTGCTTAAGTAAGCGACAACTACCTTTATGCTTATGATATTGAAAACTTGTGTGTCCATATACGGCGTTGTTTTGATTACTTGTTATTAACGCAGTATTTTTCCGTTTATGTGATTGGTGAGTTGTGGGATTGTTGGATTGAACTTAGAATGTACCTGAAATGTCATATCTATAACAGAACTCCTCGACTTTTATAGGGTTTCTCCACAGCCTACTTGAGTGCCGTTTTGCTTGTGAGGCGTAGGAATCTGATGGGTTCAGTATCAACTTTGGTATTGAATGCGTCAGTCCTTCAATAGGTGGGTTGTGGACGCACATCATTGTAAACTGAGGCAATTTGCGCACTGTCCTATTCTCTCTTGGATACACAGGTTTTCGTCTAGTGTCTTCACGATTCCTAACTGTATTGTAATCATACGCATAAACGAATTTTGATTTTACAGATCGTAAAGAACCTTTGAAAGTTAGGTGTTGTAAATGTTATTATTTAAATTTAAGAACCTAATGTTATCTTTTATCCGAGGTGTGAACTATCACAAGGTGCCGAGAACAAAGCAACCAATTTCGCAGAAAGCCATTCAACTGGAAATAAGAACAAGAACCAGGTAAAAGCAAAGGTGTTCATAGAAAAGTATGTCGAGAGATAACAGTCGCCACACGCTTTGTTGTGATCGACGCGGCAATAGCTAAAACGGAAGAAACCTTATTGTAATAATAACGAAGCATGGCTAGGATAAACGCCTCCATGTTGACCTGGGAGCGAAAAAATAGCGTAGAATGTGCCAGCACCGACTCAACTAGGGTGTCGTAAAAGTCGACTAATGGAGATTGCCCGGTGTAGACCAATATGCACTTTGGCCACCACCAACAGAGTAACCAAAGAGGGTTGGTGTCAGGCAGGCGGCCGGCTTTAAAACCCAAGCCAAAATCTTGAGCGCCACAATAGGAATCTTGTCATCCCAATCACTCTCTCCGTTCATCAGTCTCTCGATATGGTCCTTTCTGTCTCTTTTCTATACATTCATTCATCACTAGCACCTTTCCGGTTCCAAAAATATTCTTTTCCCAGTTTATCTGAGGTCGGCGGCGTATGTTTCCTCTTCCATTCATATCGGTCATCAATCACTAATCATAATGGAGTGCTGGTCCCGTATGTATATATGCATACATTAATGTATGGAAGTGAAAGTTGGGTATGGGAGAAAAAGCATGAAAGTAGTATAAATGCAGTAGAAAGGAGAGCGTTGAGGAGCATGGCTGGGGTAAGGCTGAACAATCGATTGTATATATAACAGTGTGATAAGAGAAAGGTGTGGTTTGAAAGAAGATGTAATGACAAGGTCACGTCGAAAGAATGGATGAAAGGAGAATTACAAAAAGGATTTACATGGCGAAAGTAAATGCAGAAATGGGAAGGGGAAAGCCTAGGCGGATCTCTCATAATCAAATTAAAAGTCTATTAAAAAAGGGCCAGGTCAAGAGTACCCGTAACCGACGATGGATGATGAGATTGGATGAAGCGAAAGAAGAATGTAAGGATCGTAATCGTAGCAAGTGGAAAGAAGTGACATATGTATCAGTCACCAAGTCATCTCTCCCTTTTGCTCCAATCATATTATTAGTCATGATACCGGAAAGGTGCCAGTGGTGAGTGAATTTATAGAAACGTTTTGGAAAGGACCATGTCGGGAGATCTATGAACGGAGAGAGAGTGATTGGGATCACAACACTTTAATATTTTTTCAGTCCAAGGCCAGCTTGGAAGCCGTCACTACACGGTATTTGTATATATTATTATCATGTTGAAATATCAATCAAATGGCGGATGGATGAAACATACTGCGCCGACCCCAGATAGACTGGGAACAGGGCAGGGAGAAGATTTTGCATTTACTAAACAATAATTTCTGAAATGTTCCTCCAGTATACAGACATACATACATAAATCACGCCTATATCCCCAAAGGGATAGGCAGAGGTGAATTAACACCCACTTTTCGCCTATTATTTTCGGTCCCATGTAACAGGTGGCGAGCCTATTGCCATTATCGGGCACATAAATCGCAGTACAAATTTATATTGCTAGGTGGTATGAGAGAAATGCTGCTGCCCAGTACTCATTACTGTCTTTACCCTTAGTCGCCTTGTACGACACCCACGGGAGAGATGGGGGTGGTGACAATTGTATTCTACTCTGCCGTTGCCATACGGCCACGGTGTATATTATAACCTAAATAAAACCGAGTATCTTATAGATTTCTCTAGAAAATTATCACCAACCTGTCAATTCAAATGCGTCCTCAAAGAACAGCTCATCATCACCACCACTTCTGTCATTATCATCAATTTCTTTCTTCATTTTATTTCAAGACACTGCTTAAACTAACTTTCAAGAACAAAATATGGTTCAATTCAAAAATATGGTTTCATCGTATTCTATCGTTAAGAACTTAAGTAAAATGTGTTATTCAATTAATAAATAAAATGTATCAAAGTACTTTACAATATTTTGATTGAGAACTGACACTTAAGTCCGCGTAGTAGTGTTCATAATCGAATGATAGTTCGTGTTAGACAAAGGACGGAACACAGTGCGTGCGCAGCAATGCGCCTGCAGGAATGTACTAAATATAGTGCGACCGATGGAAGAGCGGCCGGCACGCGTGCTTTCAAGTTCGTCATAGTGTAACGCCGCTCGGTACGGCGTCTTGGGAAGAAAAATCTGACTCTGTTAAATATCTTTTTTATTTTTTATTAGCCTGTTGGATCCCGTATGGATCCAGATCGTTGGGCAAAAGTCACCTCAAGATGGCCAAAATCGTCGAAGTCGACATAGAAAGAGGTGGAGACATGGACATAATTGAAAAAAATATATTTATGGTTTTGGTAAGTGGTAAATGAACGGTTAAGGATTTTAGAGGATGCGGGTTTGGATCCCGCAACAGTATAAAATTATCATATTTTTTTTGGATAAAACTACCTGCGCGCTCGGCATTTGACTACCTAAGCTAAACAATGTTTACAAAGTTCGATCGTAGGTTTGTTGACATTGAAGCATGTATAACCTCAAATTCTTCCATGTTTCCTCAGACACGTGATTTCCCTGATGGAGTAGATAATATCAACACGGAAGTGATATATAGATAAATTGGTTTTACCTCCTCACTGTTTACTGTGGCATTGCGCCAAACATCCCTATAATATCGAACAAATAATACCTCAGGCAAAAAAAAATAACGAATTATTTTAAGAATAAATTAATAGGTAATCCTCCTATCCTACAAAAATTACCAACTGACATAAAAATAAACAAAAATCAATTATAAAATTAGAGTTTGTTATTATTATTATTCGTTTTACCCACCAATTACCTACTCAAACTTTTATTATACCTAATGCTTATATAATATTATAATAACGATTATGTAATTAATAATGCCGTGTGGTGACGGCAGACTAGAATACAATTGTCACCACCCCCATCTCTCCCGTGGATGTCGTACAAGGCGACTAAGGGTAAAGACAGCAATGAGTAATGGGCAGCAGCATTCCTCTTGTACCATCTAGCAATATACTGCGATTTATGTGCCCGATAGATGGCAATAGGCTCACCACATATTACATGGGACCTAGCTAAATTGGCGATAAGTGGGTGTTAATTCACCTCTGCCTACCCCTTAGGGGATATAGGCGTGATTTATGTATGTATGTAATTAATAAGGAGATAGTTATGAAATGTGTGCTAACCAGTATGATTGAACGATGCGATTCGATTTATTCCTCCACTTATCTAAGTAGGTAATATAATGTATAGTTTACTGATTGAACAACTTTGTTGTTTATCATTTCCTTGCGTGGACTTTAGGAAATCAAATAAACTTATTTTGCAAAGCAAATTATAACCAAAATCAGAAGAAGCTAAAAAAATATGCGGTCAAGTTAATCACTATTTAAGTGGGTTTTCTTTAAACACACTTCTAGTTCTAGCGTCTTAAATCTATGTCTGTGTTCATGAAAAATTTGCCCTTACCAGGATTTGAATTTTGAACCCTCCTGGCCGACAAGCAATAAAAAATTGGATTTAGCAAAAGAAATCTTTATCCAAAGGTGCGGTCAACGGGACTTTAGTCTACCCAAAACTGTCAAATTTCTTCAATCGATTGTCCACCCTGACATTTTGGTCGTAAAGCACAAAGTCGATTGAGAAGAGTGCACATTCTGTGGTGGCCTGACGTGCCTGTGCGACACCTGTGGGTTTATTCTGTAAGCCGATTGCTACTGCTTTACTCGGATGTCCCACACTTTGCTATGATTCTCAATGAGTGACAGTGACGGGGTTTACTAAAGCATTGTCATAGGCTTCATAATAACCCCGCTTGATAGATAGGTGGCGACTGGCGATCAGTGAGTTATAAGTTAGTAGTGATAAGTGTAATCCGCTCTGCCGCTGCCACGCGGTCAGCAAGTGATAAGATATTATTATGCAGAGAATTAAAATATTACCATGCTAGTCCCAATTTGCAGTCAAATTAAGAAAGGTACAATCGGTTATTGACCTACTATTACTAGCACAATTAGTACCGATACTGCAAACCGGAGTTTTGCTCCGTGCTTTGTTGCTGATCAGCAGCAACTCATTTAGTCATTCGCCAACACTTTATCCGTACTGCTCAAGGTTTTACAGCCGGCCGCCTGCCTGACACCAACCCTCTTCGGGTATGCTGTTGTTGGTGGTTTGCCCTCCACCATTCGGGTGCCCCAAGGTGCTTATTGGTCTACACCGGGCAATCTCCCATAGTCGACTTTTACGACACCCATGGGATGAGTCGGAGCTGGCACATTCTATATTATTTTTTCGCTACGAAATAGTAACAAATAATTATGTGTTATTACAATACATCGCTAAATCCATACGTATCTCTGGAATAAACTGACCTGATTTTCGCGAATAGCACGCTCCAAAGTATGTACCTTCAAACGTCAGTATCCAGTTTCTTATCTTTATGTAACTATTATCAATTCATAATAAGGACGTTGGAATAGTATGATGTAATGTTATGTTAGTAACAGCTATCAAAGTTGAATTTATGAGGGTTTTTAGTATTTACGGTCTTAGGGTCAGTCTGTTGACCCAATATGTCTGTTGATTGATTGGTAACAGAAATTTTATTTTTAAACTTCAATTCATAAATCACTCCTAAAATTTATCCCCGCAGGGTTAGGCAGAGGGGAATTAACACCCGCATTTTGCTTATATTCGGTTCCATTTAATAGGTAGGCTCGCCTAATCTAATTGGCGAAAAGTGGGTGTTGATTCTCTCTCTGCCTTTCCCTTCTGGGATATAATCTTTTTATTTTATTTTACGTGGTACGTTGCATTTAATTTATCAACCTAATATATAAAAAATCAATGTAATTTATCGAAAATTTTCTTGCGTCTTTTTCATTTAAAAAACACATCTTTATTATAATTAAGATACCTACCGAAAACAGAAATAAACGAGCATTTTTTAGTTTCAATAGACATAGCGGGTCTTTGGTCCAACAATTAATTATTTAGTTATTAGTCCACAAATTAATAAATTCTAATTTAAAAACTCAAAACTCATTTTATGTTTTTATTTCCTTCTCATGTAAAAAAAAATCACAATTATTGAGTCAATGTTGCACCAAATGAGCGAATAGGTCAAATGAGTTCCATCTCTAGAGAGACCAATCTATCGTTCTCCACCGCTGACAGCGGTCCAACATCGTCGCCAATAAAAACTTCCTCTTTCTAATTGTTAAACTACATCGGCGTCTGTCTAATAATTTGGGATCTTTCAATAAGCCATTGTTTTACGAGTCGCCAGGAAAAATTACGCGTAATCATCCACTTCCTGCGTCGAAGTGGGTCCCGGTAATCCCTAATAAATAATTTACATAATTACGTTTGCTGTTGGTATGTATCTCCGTATGTAGTGTAGTGTATGACGTTCCTTATGTTGGTGGACGGCCGGCTTGGTCGAATGCTCGGATAGCTGGGTATTAGCTAAAAAAGTATCGGGTTCGAAGCCTAGTAGGGGCAAATTGCAAATTGGCCAAGCAGCTTGACGTCAAGCACGTTAATTTTCTGCGTGTTTCTGTTCTGTTGCTAGGTCAAACAATACAAACAGACATAAAAGGTTTTTTAAAGCTTGAGTCAAAAATCAAGCAATAATTGTAGATCATCAAAATGCTTGCAGCTAACTAAAATGCTGCGTGTTTGAACGTCTCGGAACCCCACTAGAAATCATACAAAAACGTGATTGTTAAAACTTCTGCCATTTGCAACTTCTTTCTTTTTATGTGTCAGAGAAGATAAATGTAAATATAACGTCACAACATTTCAATGTCAAAATTCCATGGTGTCTTTCGAAGAAGCTTTTGAACAAACCGGTAAGAATTTATTGATTCATAATCGTCATCTTTATAATATTCTAGCTGAACCGGCAAACCTTATCATCTAGGGATATAAAAATGGTGGGTGGGTGCTAGTTCACCTCTGCCTACCCCTTCGGGGATGTAGGCGTGATTTATGTATGTATGTGTATAAAAATATAGCCTACGACCTATTCTCAGAGCTACCAATACACGCACAAAATTTAATAAAAATCCTCAGTAAAAATCGGCCAAGCCGTTTCGGAGCAGTTCGGTAGCAAACACTGTGACATGAGATATTTATATATTAGATTGACTAATTTATTATTTTGACTCAATGAGATATTAGGTCCATAATACTTTTCCGATTTCCCCTAACCGTAATCGTCATCATCTTCGCTTAGCTTAGTCTAACTGCCGCACTCAGAGACGTCAATTAACTTTAATGAGTATTTAATGTCAAAAAAAAACATTTGAATTTACACCATAGACCCGGCAAGAATAACGACTAGTTTTGAATTGTCATTTTTTGACGTTAAGTACTCGTTATCGTGAATTGACGTCTCTGAGTGCGGCAGTAGGATGCTTAGCTTAGCCAGGTTGTCTAGGATCCATACAGCTTTGTCCATCCGTGTGTCATACAGTCGGCCTTTAGAAAATAATTTACTCCCTTTCATATCATCACTGCCGCCGTAGTACGGGACGTCGACAGATCTCCTTCGGGGGAAAGAAAATATTTTCCTTTCGCTCTAACTCCCACTAAACCCCGAAGCTAAACACTGTCAAGTGGTGGAGAGAGACTTGTCCACGTCCTGTGCTAGGCCCGGGTGGGTACAAGGTCACTATATGTATATTTTATATTTCTTAATAATAACAGACTATAATTAGTTGTATTCTCGGCTTAATTTTCACACAAAAAATAATAACTCTACGTTATTATTTTTTTGTGTGAAAACCAATTGCATATAACGAATTGAAATGCCATTTTATAACTATTTCTATGCATAATTTGCCTTGTCGCCTTAAACGACACCCACGGGACGGAACCAAACCACCACCCAAGAGAAGGAAGTGGTGACAATAATTGTATTCTGCTCTGCCATCACCACACGGCGGCATCACGGCTAGATCATAAAAAATGACAATTTATTGATAACTATAAAGAATTCGCCGTGTGGTGACGGCAGAGTAGCATACAATTGTCACCACCCCTCTCATCTCTCCTATGGGTGTCGTACAAGGCGACTAAGGATAAATCAGTGATGGGGAATAGGCAGCAGCGTTCCTCTTATACCATCTAGCAATGTACCTACTGCGACTTCTGTGCCCGATAAATGGCAATAGGCTCGCTACCTATTACATGGGACCTAACATAATTGGCGAAACGCGGGTGCTAGTTCACCTCTGCCTACCCCTTCGGGGATATAGGCGTGATTTATGTATGTATGCATAATGTATTGACAGGATATGGATTATTCAATCACATAGTACTGATCATGAGCGGTCTGGCGCTCATGTTCACAAATGTCGAGACCCTGGGGATAGGGTACATCATAGCCACGGCTCATTGCGACTTGGGACTGTCATCGAGTGAAGAAGGCATGATCAATGCGGCTGCCTTTATGGGTGAGTGTGTTAAAAATAAATAAAACAAAAATATAAATAAACAAATAAAGAGGAGAGACGGTCTTCTTCTTCTTCCTGTTCTAGACATGTGCACAACATGTTAACAACAACTTTCACTCCTCTCTATCCTTCATTAATATCTCATGCACTCCTCTCACCATCATATCCTCATTTACACAATCCGTCCATCTTTTCTTTGGTCTTCCTCTCCTTCTACGTCCTTGCACGTTCATACCTAACATTCTTCTGCCAATTCATATCTTCGCATAACAATGAGTTGCAGATAATTAAATAAGTATTATTCTTTTTCAATACTCAGGGGTAGTCGCCACAGCGATGGTGTGGGGATACCTGAGCGATCGGTTTGGTCGGCGCACGGTTATGCTACCAGCCATCTTGATATCAAGTGGGATCTCGGTGGCTTCCTCTTTCTCCATCAACTTTTGGATGATGTTCTTGCTGAGGTTCCTAACCGGATCTTTGTAAGTATCTTGAAGTACCGTGCACATCATTATGCCTTTCATCGTCATCATCACCAGACCTTTAATGGTCCACATCAGACCTGTAATGGTTTAATGGGGCACAGGCCTTCCATATGGTTGGAATTATGGAGGGAGAATGGGCCCTAACCCACCGCGCTTGCGGTGCTTGCATCGCCAGTGCGGATTGGTGGGTACTAACGACTGCAGATGCAGCCGGGACCAACGGCTTAACGTGCCTTCCGAAGCACGGAGGAAATCAAGATATAATACATTTTGGTCACCCACCCAGTCACACGCATTAACGAATATTAACTATATAAGTAGAATACAATTGTCACCACCCCAAATCTCTCCCGTGGGTGTCGTACTAGGCGACTAAGGATAAATCAGTGATGAGGAATGGACAGCAGCGTTCCTCTTATACATACATACATACATAAATCACGCCTATATCTATATATATATCAAAATCAAAATCAATCAAAATCAAAATTAGTTTATTCATATCTGGTATGATTACAATACACTCATGAATCGTCAAGACAAGAAATTTACGCCATCCGTTCGCAAACTACCAGGAGGCCCTGTCCTGAGAAGAACGGGCAAGAAACTCAGTCAGGTTTTTTCCTTCCTTTACATAAAAGTAATTTAAATTAATTAATAATTGGAAATTGAAAGATGTCAATAACTTACAACGTCAAGTAATAGTATGTCAATAAAGATACAAATTCTGAAGTTATCAACATCCTTCATAACAACGAACACAATGTCTATTTTAAATAAAGAACACTCAAGGGCAATCGTTTAATCATACTGGATAAAGATATTTAGTATTTATATATTATGTATGTAAAAGTTATTGATTCCAAGCATCTTTGTCATCTAAATAGTCCTGAATTTTATAGTACCCCTTTTTCAGGAGTATATTTTTTATATAGGGCTTAAATTTGTGTAAGGGCAGTTCAGTCACAGAATCTGGAATCCTATTATAAAAAAGTATACATTTACCTACAAAAGTATTAGCTACTTTGTGTAATCTTAGTCTAGGGAAGGAAAGTTTAGTACAAAGATTTTGGGGTTAGAAAAAGAATTTCGAAAAATTATGATCTTGAGGCGGGAATCGAACCCGCGTCCGCTGCTATCCGGGCAGGTGCCTGACCGCTCGGCCACCCAAGACACTAATTAACTTGCCGAAATTCTTCTAACCTTTACACTTCACGTTGTAAGCCAACGGGTACCCTCGCAATGTAGAAATAAATTTCAAACATTCCAAAGCAGATATTTTTACAAATACCGTGCGTTCGGTTAAGCTTGGGTTTGCTTTATAAACTGTTCGATTTTAATTTTAACATTATATAAATGTTAGAAAAATTAGTACAAAGATTTTGGGGTTAGAAAAAGAATTTCGAAAAATTATGATCTTGAGGCGGGAATCGAACCCGCGTCCGCTGCTATCCGGGCAGGTGCCTGACCGCTCTGCCACCCAAGACAAGCCCTCGGTCTTTTTCTAACCACCAAAATCGATTGTCAACCTTAACTCATTGGTAGTGAAGCACAGAGTCGATTGAGATAATTTGACATTTCGTGGTAGCCTGGCGTGCTATTTATTGTACAAAGAAAATTGTGTATAGAAAAAGTTCGGTAGAAAAAGTTAGTCTTAGAGCCTGTTTCACAATCGCCGACTAAGTTCGAAGTAGCTTACTTTGCAGTTCAATTGACATATATTTCATATTACAACTGTCAAATGATCAGCGAAGTAAACTACTTAGAACTTAATGGTCGATTGTGAAACAGGCCCTTAATGCATGAAACGAACCCGCTTCCTCTGCAATCCTATACCGCATCAAGACTATAAAGTTTTCGATCTTTTTCTAATCACAATTTTCTTTGTGCTTATTTTTCTAACATCTACTTTATTGTTCAAATTAAAATCAAAATAGTAAGCTTCTTGTAGATTATCATCATCTGCCTGTCCTGCACCCAGGTTACCTGGGTTCGTATCATCATCATCATCATCACCAGCCCTTTAATGTCCTTACTGCTGGGGCACAGAACTTTCCTATATGGTTGGAAGAATATAGGCAGCACGGGCCATAACCCACTGGCACAGTGCAGATTAGTGAGTATTAACCACTGCAGATGCAGCCGGAACCAACGGGTTCACGTGCCTTCCGAAGCACAAAGGAACTCGAGATAATACATTTCCGTCCCACCAAAATTTGTCCTAATATTAAACGTAAATATTATAAATATTATTTTGATTAGAGCAAGCGGCCTGTATACCTGGATGCCGAATATCTTAAACGAAATGTTGTTCAATGTGAACAAGCCGATCACCATGTGCGATGTTATGAGCGCTAGTAATAGGACCAGTGGGGTAAGTATTACACTCACAACTTCATTGACTAATGCGGAGTGTCCACTGGCAATAAAATTTGCGGAAGTTGACTTGTGCACGTTTGAATGACTTGCGGGACTTCCTGCAAGTCGCAAGTATACACTTGCGACTTGCAGGAAGTCCGTAGGGAAAATAAGCGTATACACGCTTATTTTGACCTTGCAGCAAAATTGTATCGAGTGAAGCAACAGTTGTCAATTGACTCCTGCAAAAAATTGTGGAAGTTACATGCCAGTGTACACTTCGCATGATGTATACTTGAAATCAGTCTAAAGCAGGTTCTTGAATTGTACATAGATTTAAATGGAGAATATCATAAATTAGCGCATCCCTGTTTCGGTTTATGTTGGCTGGTTGGATTGTATCTAGTGCATGAATTTTCAATGTACTTGCAACGTCATAACTCGTTGACAATTATGGGGTTTTAGAGACCTATCCTCCCTCGGACACAAAGGTTTCGATGTCCAACGTCTTGATGATTCATAAGTGTATTGCAACCATACCAGATATGAATAAACGAATTTTGATTATCATCTTCTGGATCTTGTGACTTTCTTTCTTATCACACAAATGATAAATAGCATCTAAAATGCAATTTTCATGGAAATTAAATGTGGATTTAGTAAATTCTACTTTAAGGTATGAATAATATACAAGACATTCTTTGCTATCAATGTTTTAATACAATCTTCTGAATCTTAGTGGCTTTCCTTCTTATCTCAGAAATGATAAATAGCACCTAAGATCCAATTTTCAAGGTCACATTTAGTTAAAATGAACTTAATGTGATTAATACACACGACTACTTTTGCCATCAATATTACTTACCTTTTGGCTTCTTATCTTAACGGCTTCTTGATAAATGAATAGCACTTGAGATTCAATTTCCACCTTTACTAACATTGAATGATAAGGTCATAATGTGTCGTACATTATCACCTTAAATTCAATGTTACTAAAGGTGGAAATGGGATCTCAAGTGCTATTAATTTATCCAAATCACTCATCAACTTTATCTAAGGATATTTTATTGACTTTACTTTATGTTGTATCGGCAATCATGCTAAAAATACTGACGATTTATATGCAATTTATTCAATGACGGATGACCATAATTAAGTTAGTCATTAAAAAACTGCAAAGAATATGTCAGTATTATAAGAAAAGAGACTGATAGAACATGAAGTAGGTGTACATGAAACATCTTTAGATATTGATGACTGTAGATTGGGAATAGGGCAGGGAGAAGAAGAAGAACGCACATTACAATATTAGCCATCAATGTTTTCAGAAAACAGACAACTCATCCGACTGCAAGCAAAAGACCCTCCACCACTTATTATACCCTATATCCATAATAATGGGAGTCATATGCGCTGCCACATACGCTGGCATCGGGTTCCTAATGCGCAGATATAACAAAATTATCGTTTTCTGTGAGTACAGCTTTATTTTGATTGCTCAGTCAATTAGTGTTTTTATTTGGGCGTTATATAAATATAAATACATACATTTATCCCCGAAGGGGTAGAGGCAGAGGTAATTATTCCTCGTGTAATAGGTGGCGAGCCTATTGGCATCTATCGGGCACGAAACATGCGACCTAACCTAATTGGCGAAACGTGGGTTCACCTCTGCCTACCCCTTCGGAGATAATTATAGGCGTGATTTATATATTTTTGTAACTCTTAGCACACCATGGATTCACCGCTTGGGATTTGTGACTTGGTTGGCGAAACATGGTTGTTAGTTCTCCTCTGCCTACCGGGAATATAGGCGTGATTTATGTAGGTATGTATTGCTTAATATATAGAAAATATGCCCATTTGCAGGCACCATCCTGGTTTCGTGTTCCCTGTTGATCGCGATGTCTTCTCTGATCCCCCAACTGTGGGTGGCGATCTGCATGTTCATCACTGGGCTCTCCAGCGGCTGCGTGGCGGCGGCCCTCGCAGCAATCTCCGTTGACGTGTTCCCTACTAGTATCAGGTATGATATAGAATAAAACGCATCGTCTACAAGCCTTAAGCGGGGAATTCACTACACGGACATGCACGCGGGCATGCCTGCAGACATGCCCGCCGAACCTAGCTTCTATTAGGTCTGTACTGTTTGCCTAGTGTAGGACCGTCACAGTCAGTCTGGCCTATACAAACGAGGTCCGCGCTCGCATGTCTGGCGGGCATGCCCGTCTAGTGAATTCTCCGCTTTAAACTCGCTCCTCGCCGCATCACCACCCCCGCTAACATCCAGAGCGCCCCGTCCCCGCCACCGTCTCATACCCGCAGGAAGGTCGCGCACGAACATGTCGGACTATAGTCAAGCTCCTTGAAACTGTTGTTTTGTTTCAGGGCGTTGGCTCTGTGTACGCTGTACATGTGCGGCCGGTTAGGTGCAGCAGTTGGCGCGAATCTTCTGGGTCTCTGCCTAAGGGACTGCTGCACAGCGATCCTTCTCTCGAACACTTTGGTCACCGCAGGTTAATAAACTCTTAAACTCTTTAAACACTGTATGATCAGTTACACGTCTGCCCTGATTTTTTGAAAGGAAAATCTCCCTTTCTGGTTAGGGTGACATAAAACTATATTCTTACCTCGGGCGATAAAAAAGAAAGCCTCAGCCCCCGTAGCACGGGACGTGGACACATCTCCTTGGGGGGAATGAAAATCTTTTCCTCTCGCTCTAACTCCCACTAAATCCCGAGACAAAACACTGTCAAATTGTGGAGAGAGACTTGTCCACGTCCCCGTGCTAGGCCCGCTGATCGCATATTGCGATCTAAGTCAAATACTTGCGATCTGCGACATGCTTTGTTCTATCGCCCTTGGTATAGTATAATATCCTATTTTCTAACGCTAGAATTCCATCATTTTTGTGTAACTAGGTACAGTTATTGTTATTATTATGACCATTATTGGATCCCACAGTAAGATTATATAAGCTAGTTCACCTCTGCCTACACCTTCGGGGATATAGGCGTGATTTATGTATGTATGTATGTACAGTTAGATTCATTTTCCAATAAAGCATTATTTTATTTGACAGCCTCAACTTTGCTATGGCTGCTGTGGCCCGATGTGCAGGCGGTGAGGGCAGAGATGGAGAACAAAGGGTTCTCTTATTAAAAGTGGTATATAATATTGCATTTTGAAGTGAGTTTTACTATACATTAAATGTAACGTTTGCTTTTTAGATTTGATTGTTTTATTTCTCAACACTGACTGACCTCAGTGAGCACAATAATCTGTCCTAAGTTGCTGAGACTATAATTTATCCATCTTTTTCTAATCGCAATTTTCTTTGTAACAAATTCGTTAACATGTTTGCAAAAACTGCAACTTGTATTGTTTGTAATTAAATTGTAGACTCTCAATACATAATCAAATCCGAAACGCGATAGTTATACAAGACTGTACGCACAAGAGTGTGCCCAATGTCATTTATTTAACAACAATGACGTTAAATCCTTTGTTCAGCACTACACCGAACTCTATGAATCAGTCTGAAACGCTCATACAGAGCTTGTTGGATCAGCTGCTTCGGTTATTTGCATGCCTTTTTATAAATACATTATTAAACTTAAACAAATACATTAAATCAGGAATCTTAGAATGTGAGGAAACTGGAAAATTCTATGCAATGCAATCGCATTGTTCTTTTTCTATTCCCGTATCGAACGTTTCAATTTTAAAACTGCAATCATAATCTTAAGGAATGTTATTAATTCCAGAAAGCTGCAGCTAAGTAAGTGCAGTGGCTTGGCGATTGCGTTAAAACTAAGCACTGTGCAGTGACTTAAATCACAAAGTCCACTTAAATTTGACTATAATAATTATACATAATGTGTTGTTATAAGGAGGAATTATCTTTAAAATCATTAACATATTTAAGGAGCCCCATAGGGATTAAGATTTGACTTAAACTGAACGTGAGACAGCGATCTATCATGCTTATAAAAATTGATATCCTTAGAACAACACCTGTTGTTTTTGCTTTAGTGACGTGACTGATTTTTGCACTGATATTAGGGTCGATTCTGACAATGGTTCTCTAAACCTAAGACTAATTTGACAACACTGTTTCTCTTTCATACTCAATACAGAATGAAGAGGAGAGACTGATATTAAATTTAGATTTAAGTTTAGAGAATCATGTCGGAATTGACCCTATTGTATAAGACTCTGCTGCGACATAGGGCTCCCACAGATACAACAAAATGATACTGATTAAATTGCACATCCCAATACAAAGAGCTACGGTTAGACAAAAATGCAACTAAAAACAGGTTTCATAAAGGCAACTCAAATAATGGCCAGAAAACTAGAATAACTCACGGTAACTTGTGGGCTGTGTGGTGACGGCAGAGTAGAATTCAATTGTCACCACCCCAAATCTCTCCCGTGGGTGTCGTACAAGGCGACTAAGGATAAACCAGTGATGGGGAATGAGCAGCAGCGTTCCTCTTATACCACCTAGCAATGTACATACTGCGAATTCTGTGCCCGATAAATGCCAATAGGCTCGCCACCTATTACATGGGATCTGACATAATTGGCGAAACGCGGGTGCTAGTTTACCTCTGCCTACCCCTTCGGGGATATAGGCGTGATTTATGTATGTATGTATGTAACTAAAATAATGGCCAGAAAACTGGAATAACTCACGCTAACTTGTTACAGTGGGAAATGATTTGGAAAACTCTCAGAATGGTGACCAGCCTGACGTGCTGTTGACAGTACTCGTAAAAGTATTTTGATGTGTGCTAATAAAACAGGGCGTAATGCTCCCAAACACGTGTAAAGTGCATACGAAAACATCGCCAGTTGTCCCGAAATAAAATATAAGTCAAGTGTCCCTTCGTTCGGATTCAGGGCTCGAATAGTGCGGTCGGTATGAACCTACTTTCTACACAGACGTCATTCGACTGTACAGAGGTTATCGTAACATATATTCATAGGCAAGCATTAGACAGTCAATATATATCGCGATACTCACGATATTTATTGATGTGTAAACGGAATTTGCAACTTATTGACGATATTGACAAAAAATCTAGATTATTTTTTATATTTTTTAGCCTAATAGATCCCACTGCTGGGCAAAGGCCTACCTCGTAACCCTCCATCTTGAGCGATCCCGAGCCAACTCAGTCCATGATTTGCAGTACGCCTCCAGATCGTCTCATTTACTGAGACCGGTATCACGATATTGGATGGCGATATTTTTTGACTTTCTAATTCTTGCCATAGAGAAGAGACGAAAACCGTACGGGTGTCGCGCCCATAGCGAGGTAGAGAGGAAAGTCAGAGGCAGCGCTTTGGACTTAAACGTAAGGGATCGGAGAGGAAGATGAAATGAAGGGGAATATTATGTTGCATTTGACGTGCCCATTGGCGAAACATGGGTCTTGATTCACCTCTGCTTACCCTTCGGGGATATAGGCGTGATTTATTTACGTATTACAAATTTGACTATAAGACGCGACGTATGGTGACGGAAGAGTAGAATACAATGGTCTCCACCCCCATCTCTCCCGTGGGTGTCGTACAAGGCGACTAAGGGTAAAGACAGCAATGAGTAATGGGCAGCAGTATTCCTCTGGTACCATCTAGCAACTATAATATACTGCGATTGATGTGCACGATAGATGGCAATAGGCTCGCCACCTGTTACATGGGACCTAGCTAAATTGGCGATAAGTGGGTGTTGATTCGCCTCTGCCTACCCCTTCGGGGATATAGGCGTGATTTATGTATGTATGTATAAGACGCGATGACGTCCATTCAATATGCTGAGACGTCGACAACACGTAACGTTTAAGCCAAATACAAAGTAACCAGTCTGCATTTAAAAATAGTGTCTGTTTCTTTACCTTGAACTTGCAGAAAGCGTTTGAGTCGTGCCAAATGGTTTCCATGAGATCTTGGCCTAACTCCTAAAATCATTATGCTGCGGTGAACATGAAACTTGTAAAAGTTCAATCATTTTGTGGTTCCAGCCCCTCTAGATAAGCTAATCAATTAGCTGAAAGTTCAAAAAAATCCGTGTGGTGACGGCAGAGCATAGTACCATTGTCACCACTCCCATCTCTCCCGCGGGTGTCGTACAAGGCGACTAAGGGTTAAGACAGCAATGAGTAATGGGTAGCAGCGTTCCTCTTATGCCACCGAGCAATGTATTGTGATTTTCGTGCCCGATAAATGGCAATAGACTTCACCACCTATTCCTATAGTTCACCTTTGCCTACCCCTTAGGCATGATTTGTGCATGAATGTATGTGTCAAAAAAAATCCTTTTTGCCCTGTTCCTGATTCCTGAGTTCCTTGTAGTACAAGAATATAGCCTCTAGAATAGTTTGCGGAATCAATCATTCGCCGAACCACTTACCTCTCATTGTTCATCCAGTCATTCTGCATTGCATTTAGCTAAGCTTCGGTTTACTACAACCCTTTTTATCGTCTGACTCACTTATCGAGTTTCTTTTGTTTGACGTAAACAAAGGATATATCGCTTTTGTTTAATTCAATCGTCACTTTCGTCTAGGCATCGGAGTGTCTTTCTATTTCTCAAAAACCTGACGCGTTCTGTTGGGCTAAGAATCTTCTTCAACTGGTCGAATCATCATCACCAGCCTTTTAATGTTCCCACTGCTGGGACACAAGCCTTCCCTATGGATGGAAGAATATAGGGAGACTGGGCCTTAACCCACCACGCTGGCCCACTGCGGGTTGCTGGGTTGGGTATTAACGAATGCAAATGCAATCGGGACCAACGGTTTAACGTGCATCCGAAGCACGGAGAAACTAGAGATCAAATGTTTTAGTCACTCATCCAATGACCGGCCATAGCGAATATTGGTAAGTTTACTCAATCGCAGGCCAAGCGCGTGAAGCCACTGCGCCACCGAGCTCCTCTCTGACTGATCCAATAATACATACATAAATCACGCCTGTCTCCCCTAGGCTTTCTCCCCTAGCAGCAGAGATGTTTTAACACCGTAGCACGGGACGTGGACACATCTCTTTCGGGGGACAGAAAACCTTTTCCTCTCGCTCTAACTTCCACTAACTGCCGCACTCAAATAACGTTAATGAGTACTTAACGTCAAAAAATGACAATTCAAAACTAGTCGCTATTCTTGCCGAGTCTATGGTCTAGATTTGAATGAAAATTTTTGACATTAATTACTCATTAAAGTTAATTGACGTCTCTGAGTGCGGCAGTAAATGCCGAGAAAAAACACTGTCAAGTGGTGGAGAGAGACTTGTCCACGTCGCCGTGCTAGGCCAGCTGGTTTCGCCAGCTTATTTCAGATTATTCGCTTATTCGCAGGAATTTGCAACACCAACGAGAGAGGCAAGGATGGTGAAAATTGTATTCTTCTTTGTCATCACCACACGGTTTATAATATAAAATTGTACTATTATAACTTTTTCTCCGTGCTTTGCAAGGCATGTTAAGCCGTTGGTCCCGGCTGCATCTGTATGATCATTACACGTATAATTAAATCAGTGGTGATTCCATACTGTGAACTGATTTTAAATGGTTAATGATATAATAACTATAATAAGAACGAACAGAATGCCAAATTCGTAATCAGTTTTGGTACAGAGATAAGAAATGTTTCTCTAATTTGGCACTAACCCCACTTTCGGCGCTATTTCGTCTACGAAACAATGTAAGCGACAGCTTTATGATGTTTTCACATCTTAGTAACCAGGACCAAATTACTATCATCTCCAGCTTTAATATCCCACTGCTGGGGCTTAGGACTTCCCTATGTATGGAAGAATGTAGGGAGAATAGGCCATAAACCACCACGCTGGGCCAGTAAGGATTAGTGTGTATTAAACACTGCAGATGCAGCCATGCCCATCAGCTTAACACAGAGCACGGAGGAACTCAATATTAATAGTTTTGCTCACCCATCCAATGACCTACGTAAGCAAACATTGCTAAGTTTACGCAAGCGCGCTAAGCCACTGCGCTAACGAGCTCCTGCCGTCTTTTCGGTTCAGTGATTTCAAATGTGTTTAATTTCGCAGTTTAATTGTTTAGTTAGATGATGACAAAATTGTTTAATTTCAAAGTTTAATTGTTTCGTTGGCAACAAAGAAAAAGTGATCAGATAAATACACGGAAACCGCAGTGTGTTCCTAGGTGCTTTAACTGGAACGCTGCTGCGAATTCCTCATCAGTGTCTTAACCTTTAGTCGCATTGTGCGTGCTCTGTCGTCGTCACACGGCAAATATTTTTACATACATACATAAATCACGAGGAGCGCGACAGAGCAGTGGCTTAGCGCGCTTGGGCTGCGATTGTGTAAACTAAGCAATGTTCGCTAAGGCCGGTCATTGGATGGGTGACCTAAAATATATTATTAGGCAAGCTTTGAGTTTTTCCGTGCTTCGGAAGACACGTTAAGCCTTTGGTCCCGGCTGCATCTGCAGTCGTAATTATCCACCAATCCGTACTGGGCCAGCGTAGTGGGTTCAGGCCCTTTCTCCCAAAACTCTTTCATCCATAGGCAAGCTGTGCCCCAGCAGTGGGAATATTAAAGAGCTGGTGATGCGATGATGATGACTGTCTAAGAAACAGAAACAACGTCTTTCTATGACCGCGTGTATTTTGACGCGCACGACGCGGCGCCCGCGCAGCTACTGCAAAAATTACCTTTATTACATTCAGCTAAGGTGCAAGGTGCATGCTTGCCAAAGTGCATTCTCATCGCTCGATTCGAAATTCGCCCGGAAAATACGTACGTACACTTTGAGTTATACTTATATGCAATTAATATGTACACTGGCCATATAGATGCTGTTGTTTCGACCTTGCCCGTCGTTTTGTTCCTATTTGGCGTATAGCCATGTCATAGTGTAGGTAAGATGAGCAATGTCTTACGCGCAATATTTTTGAAGCTTACAGAGAAAATACAAAGAAAAGAAAAACCGTATGGTGACGGCAGAGCAGAATACAATTGATGCCACCCCCGTTTCTCCCGTGGGTGGCGTACAAGGCGACCAAGGGTTGGAACAGCAATGAGCAGTACGCATTTCCGTGCCCGATAGATGGCAATAGGTTCGCCACATATTACATGCTTAATCTGACCTAATTGGCGAAACGTGGGTGTTAATTCACCTCTGCCTACCTCTTCGGGGATAAAGGCGTGATTTATGTACGTATACCAGGAAAATTTTTCAGACCATCAAACTGAACAAATTTCACAAACAGCTGTTTCATGCATTTGGGTTAAGTAGGTATTATCATTTTGTATTTAACAGCTGATATTTTTTTGTGAATTTGGAGTTGCTCCCATAGTGAAATTTGTTCAGTTTGATGGTCTGAACGAATTCCAAAAATTTTTGCAGTGACCAAAAAGTCTCCTGGTATACAAACAACTCAGTAAATTTTTGCACCACGTAGTTATTATTTAATTGTTCGTCATTCGTGGACTTAAAGGTGCTATTCGATGACATAGACTTTATTCCATTTGCTACATTCAAATGAAATGAAAGTAGATGAAAACTGTGTTCTTTTCACGAGGACGTTAAATAAAAATTAATATTGTGATTTTTTTCTTATTACACTGCCATTATTTATACTATGACAAGCATTTGACGGTATTAAAATTGCTGTTTATTTTGAAACGTTCATTGCTGTGTTGCAATAATATAAATAAATGTGGATGTTAATTCACCTCTGCCTACCCGTTTAGGAAAACCAGGCGTGACATATGTATGTATGTAACAATTTAAATGCAAGTTAGACTATTGTCAGGGAGCAATGTATTTGATGCCTATAATTTCCTACTACTTCAAAATGTTCTGAAATAATTTGCGATACGCGTTAGGGTCGGCAGTTACTAAAACATTGCAAACTGAAAGCTATTTTGATAATTTTCAGACAGTCATAAAATATCCAAATATCAGATGATCAAAATGTATATGTACTTTAAAAGATGTGATAGGCCGTTCTCCGTCTGCAATAATTAGTAACTCCTACCCCTCTTGACATTGACTTATAACATTATAACATTAATTATCTTATTTTCAGCTTGAAAATAAGATAAGTAATGTTAATAAGAACAAGGCTTACTTACTTGTCGCATGGATCGAATAATATATTATTATATCAAGCCCTTCTGTTCACCGGAAGCTCGTTCAGTCTTTGTTTCCGGCTGCATTATTTTGCAGTCATCATCATCACCACCCAACTCACATTGGACAGCCGGTTGGTTATGGCGTATTCTCTTATTGCGTTTATATCCAAAACGATTGGCTGCATGTGTCCTGGACTGGGAACAATATAATTATTTTTTAAGTCATTTTTTTTATAACATCTATATGTTATAGAAAATTTTGTCCAGGTGCGGGAAAGGAACCCGCGTCCTCCAAATTCTGGGCGGCTTCGTATAATTCATTAACAAGCCTGCATCAAGAAAAATCGTTTTTCAAAGATTTTCTTAATTCTTATATATTTATATACATACATATATCACGCCTATATCCTCGAAGGGGTAGGCAGAGGTAAATTAACACCCACTTTTCGCCAATTATGTTCGGTTCCATGTAACAGGTGGCGAGCCTATTGCCATATATCGGGTACATAAATCGCAGTACAAATTTATATTGCTAGGTGGTATGAGAGAAATGCTGCTGCTCATTACTCATTGCTGTCTTTACCCTTAGTCGCCTTGTACGACACCCACGGGAGAGATGGGGGTGGTGACAATTGTATTCTGCTCTGCCGTCACCAATTTATTTTTAGATTAGAGTTAATTTTCCTTGCGAACTTTAGTGAGACTAAATAGAAACCGACCTGTGATGGTTTTTAGTGCCTTTTATTACTTTCTTTCTTTTCACTACAACTGTGACAAAAAAAAAACAAACACATCAAATATTTTATCGCTCAGACCAAATAAAATTTCTTGACTGAAAAACCTGCATCAGTGTGCGACGCGCCGGCCGGCAACTTCAGTTTCCCGCGCGAGCTTTCCTTCAGTAACCATCGGAGCGCGGCGGCATACACGTGCCCGCGACTACGGCCGGTGACTACGGCCCGTGACCACGGCACCATGACAGCAGCAGTGAGCGACATAACCAAGGAAAGTGCGGGGACGCCGTTCGAGGAGGCACTGGAAAAGACCGGTACGGGCATGCCGCTTTTTGGCCGATTCACGGCAACACCGCGACATATCGTCATAATGCTGCGCTTCCGAAAAACGCCTTACTACCTTTTTACAACTACTGAGAAAAACGCGTTTGAATTTTATTTCTTAGTTAACTTGTGTGACCGGAACTGAGCTAATTGATGTGAAAATAGGACTAAAGTACGTATTTCATAATAAAACGACGATGTAATCCGAAATTTTGCCAGAATGACTAGTGTAAAAACCGACCTAAAAGATGAAACTCTACAACGTTGGCAAGAAAAAACATGCTTTTCCTTACGGGAAAGGTTAAAAAATGATTTGAGTATATTCTTCTCCCTTTTGCGCGCGAGGTAGCTCAGTCACAAATAGTTTTTCGTCGATTTCCAAAAGTTTGCGATTTTGGATTCGGTCGTTGTTTTTAACAGTGCGGACTATATTGATATGGTGTCTATGGGAAAGTTAAAGAGCTCGTTTTCCTGATTTCAAATATGTATTACATAAAAAATCGTACATAATGCGTTCTTCGTAAGCCCGGCAGGAGCTAGGTAGTGCAATGAGAATCAAATGCTCCTGTGTCTCTTTGTGTTTAGTGCGGGGAATATAATACCTGAACACTCAACACAAAGCAAGTATTGTTTTCGTGTTATGATTATAAACTTTGGCAAGCAAACGGACACAGATTACGTTTTGTAGCGCGAAATGGGTCTGAGTGGGATATAGTGCATCATATAATGGTGTCAAAAGGGACGTGGCCTGGAAGAAGGAGAGTGAGAGGAAATTGATGAAAACAATACGTAGGTATATCTGTCGGAAGTGATTAAGGATCGGGACTGGAATTGCGTTGGAATGTTCACTGTAAACCTTTTTGGGAAAAATGGGTGATTCTCATGAGTAACACAATAACCACCGAATACTGAAAAGTTTAAGTCCGGCTTAACATTTTAGTATTGTCAAAATTGATGTTCATCCATCCCAATTCTGAGAGGTACACTTATTGCCGCACTCAGAGACGTCAAATAAAGTTAATGAGTACTTACCGTCAAAAAATGACAATTCAAAACTAGTCGCTATTCTTGCCGGGTCTATGGTCTAGATTTGAGTGAAATTTTTTGACATTAAATACTCATTAAAGTTAATTGACGTCTCTGAGTGCGGCAGTTAACTTTATTAATCAGTGGAAGTAAATGTAAATAACATTTCTAAATTTTTCTGATTTCTTTGTAAAGATTTGTCAGCCATTGTTATTATTATATTACAATGTTATGAAAAAAAAGTTATTATTTTGATAGAAAGATAGAAAAACATTTATTATATTATATTAAATGTTAATACAATGATCAAACTTTAGTCTTATTAAACTTATAATTTCGGAAATTAAACTTCAAGCTAAAATGAAAAGATCGCGGTGAGGTTGAAAAAATAAATCGGTAAAAAAGCGCCAATAAGAATTACTTGTTCATTTGTTTTCTGTAAAAATCATACAAACGTTGCAACGATTTATAGAACTTTTTTTTCGAAAAAAAGTTCTTAAATCATTGAAACGTTGAAACGATGTCGTCTCTTTTAGGGTCCAGTGCACATTGGACCTCCATAATTGGACCTTACCTTAACAAAAGTGCCCATTCGACCTTCTATAAATAATAATAAATAAAATAAATAGATATTTTTACACTCTCACCTATCATCTAGCCCAAAGTAAGTAGCCTAAGCACTTGTGTTATGGATACTTGATGACGGACATATTTTTAATATAATTATGTACATAAATGTTGAAAATATACTACGTAAACATATTCACAACCATGACTCGGAAACAAACATTTGTGGTCAGCACAAAGTTTGCCCCTACCAGGATTCGAACCTGGGACCTCTTGGCCAATACCCAGCAATCTGAGCATTCGACCAAGGCGGCCGTCACTATCAATACTTACCTTGCTTTTATTTATACATACATACATAAATCACGCCCATATCCCCGAAGGGGTAGGCAGAGGTGAACTAGCACCCGCGTTTCGCCAATTATGTTAAGTCCCATGTAATAGGTGGCGAGCCTATTGCCATTTATCGGGCAGAAAAGTCGCAGTACATTACCAGGACGGTGGTATAAAAGGAACGCTGCTGCCCATTCCTCATCGCTGATTTATCCTAAGTCGCCTTGTACGACAGGGGAGAGATTTGGGATGGTGACAATTGAATTCTACTCTGCCGTCACCACACGGCCATTATTTATAATAACTACACCGATCTAAAAACCTTTCTGCCAATCAGGAAGAAAGGCTAACTTTAAATTTTTACGGCTTTAACCAACCCTTTTAATTACATTTTCATAAAATAAAGACTTCAATATTTATATAAGTTGTTGATTACGTTATAATAAATTACGTTACCATTACTGACACGGTACCTGACATTGTTTTTTGGTAAGTACATTGTAAGTTTTTAATTACATTTAATTTAGTCCGCTTATTGATATATGAGATAATATTTGCGAAATAAAATCAATCTTACTTACGTCAGATCTTAAAAGAAAGATTACTGGACTGGTCCTGTAAATCCTTGATTACTTTGCATAATGTGCAGTGTGTTGTTATTCATGATTACCTAAACGAAAATAGAGAAATCAGAGAGCTGTACGTGTTATGGTGGTGACGATAGAGCAGTATACAGTTGCCCCACCCCCTATCTCTCCCGCGGTCGTACCTACAAAGTAAAGACAGTGGTTATTTATGTTAGAACGATTTAAATATTAGTTTTAGATTATATTTTTTAAGATTTTTTTTAATTTTCTCTAAGAGCGTAGCATTATCTGGTATACCATCTAGCACTACTGAAATTAATATTTTCGATAGATAGTTACTACTCGATTTTAATTACATACATACATAAATCACGCCTATATCCCCGAAGGGGTAAGCAGAGGTGAACTACCACCCACGTTTCGCCAATTATGTTACGACCCATGTAATAGGTGGCGAGCCTATTGCCATATATCGGGCACAAAAGTCGCAGTACATTGCTAGATGGTACAAGAGGAACGCTGCTGCCCATTCCTGATCCATCACTGTTTTATCCTTAGTCGCCTTGTACGACACCCACGGGAGTGATTTGGGGTGGTGACATTTGTATTCTACTCTGCCGTCACCACACGGCAGGGTAGAATTTTTATATAATGTTGTAAACATTATATAAGGATTTTTTTTAATTTTAAATAATTAATTATACGTACAATACGCAACAATACGCACTGTCAACTGTCAAAAGCAATATACCTACACAAGATTGGGATGAGATTTAAAACGGGTGGGTCTCTGAAAGGCCGCGTGAGAAGGGGTCAAGTGACACTTAGATGGTAATTGATCTGTTGTCTTAATACTGAAATAAAAGGATTTGAAATAAAGACGAATAATTAAAATTCTTTATTTTAATTATTCGTTTTTATTCCATCACGTAGAATATTAGGACAAAAAATAGCTGTTGCTAAGGGGCTTGTTAAGAGGTTAATGTATGAGATGGGCTTGCGAAACCACCAAAAACTTCATACCCAAAGAGTGGAAGTTTCAGGAGGCTGGCTGTGTGGGTTGCAATGTTGTCACCCCAATCATTCCGGTGTGATGGATGGGATGATATGAAATAAAGGGTATTTCCGGGTGAAAGGGGTTAGAAAAATGATGTCCAAATGTTGAAAAAGAAATTTCGAAATTAGTTCGATATCTTGTTCAATATTAAATATTAAGTAAATATATATAAATAGTAAATATTAAGTAGAATTGACAAAATTATATCTGACTTAAACAAATTGAAGTGTTAACATTCCTGACTGACCGCTGATAACCTGAAAGACAGGCAGGAAGATTACAATTATTTTGTAGATCGAACATCGCCTAGTAATTTTTCCCAAAATTTTACACAAAAATTGAACAAATTTACTTATAAAACCTTCAGTCCGCAACAAAGAACTGTTTCTATACTCAATTATATTTAATATATATTCGCTATTTAATGAATACAAATAATTACAACAATATTAATTTATTTAAATTCACGTAGGTCCGTAGCAGATGTTAATCAAGATGTAATTGTGATCGAAAATTCTTTTTGTTGTGACGTAAATACAATAGTGAATGTGGCTCTTATGAAATATGTATTATTATGTACTACGTATAACAATATTCGCAATAAATTTTATAATTAAAGCTTAAATGTAAGAGACAAAATCTTGTTACTTGAAATGAATTTTGTAAACATAGGTGCAAACGTAAATCACGCCTTTTTTCTCAAAGGGGTAGGCAGAGGTGTATGTATGTTTCTGGTCCCTTGTAACAGTAGGCGAGCCTATTTGTCATTCACCGGGATCTTTAATCCCTGTAAATTGCTAGACGGTTTGAAGATAAACGTAACACAGTTTGGTTGCTTTGCAACTTCAGCTATTTATCGTAATACCTATAACAAAACATGCCAGGCAACTTTGACGGCCGCCTTGGTCGAATTCTCAGATTGCTGGGTTTTGGCCAAGAGGTCCCGGGTTCGAATCATGGTAGGGGCAAACTTTGTGATGACCACAATTGACCGACCCGAGTCATGGTTGTGTATGTGTTTATGTAGTATATTTTCAACATTTATATAAATCATTATATTAAAAATATGTCCGTCATCTAGTACCCATAACACAAGTGCTTAGACTACTTACTTTGGGCTAGATGATAGGTGTGAGTGTAAAAAAAAATATTTATTTTAAGACACAGATGATGACAACTGTAACATACTATACTGTCGCCACCACTCGTATAGAGCATTATATAAAAAAATAGTAAAAACTAAAACCACCGTGCCACGGTCACTTTCAAATCCCACTTGTCTACACGTGATCTTTCCTTTCAAATTACCATACTGTCGTTTGAACTTAACCTTTATGCTAATCGTATTAATAATAATAATTAATCTCAAAACAATGTGTTAGATGCGTGGGCCGTATTATTTTCACGCTCGTTCATGTATCAATCGAGTCAAATCGATTAATTGTGATCAATCGATAAGAAAATATCTTTTTCACTTCTCATGCTCTGAAAGTGGTTATTTGTGCAGGATATAGGCTGCACAAAATCGAATTTTGTGCTCTAGAGCATTAACGTATCTACTCATAAATGTGTCGATAATAAGGCAAAGAAAATGAGCCATGCAGCCAAACACAATAAGAAATTCAGAGATAGAATTTGTTATTTTTTAATATTTACTTAAATTTATTTGCCTAATGTGTTTTTTAAGACATAAAAGATATTACAATTTTAATTCAAGCAGGTACGGTAGGTTATTAAATTAATTTAAGAAAATTATTATTTCAAAATTAATTTAATACTTGGCTGTATATGTCTGCAACCCAAGCCTAATCAATGGGAAAAACAATTTCCGTCAGTATTCAAAACTGTACTAATTTAAGTTTGAATTTTAAGAAATGTTATGAGAAATTCTGATTTATTTCCTCGCAATCGAAGTGAAAAGCAGAGTTTCTACCTCGTCCACAAAACCATTTTTATCCTCGACATTACTATCAGCCCTCGCCTACGGCTCGGGCTGCTAAAAGTCTCGGACAAAAATGATTCGTTTTGTGCACTTGATGGAAAATCTACTATTTCATCCCACCATCTCGGAAAAAGCGTTTTTGCTCTTCGATATCTGAGTGCAAAAGCCGTTTTTATCCTCTAGAGGTTAAAGTAAATTTGAATTTAGAACATCGTGTGCAATGAGTTTGTGAATTCAAAACATCATTATACATATTTATTTCTACCTCCATGGTGCCGAAATTGTCATGCAACCTATTTTAATTTGTTAAAAACTCAGACTCGGAACCTTCTTGGTGTACTTTTTTTGTAATTTGCTTGGCGCGCGCCATTTTCTTTTCACGTCACAAATTTGTTAAAACCTAGGAGTTCCGTGACGGTCAATCAGCTTGGCGTCAATCTTGCTTTAAACATTTTGATCGTCTACAACGCTTGCTGGATGCTTGAGTCAAGCATTTAAAGCTTTTTAGGTCTGTTTGATTTGTTTACGCTAGTAACGGAACAAAAAGATACAGAAAATCAACGTGCTTGACTCAGCTGAACTCCATTAGGGACGGTAAATTTTTATTAGGGACTTACAGGTGTGTCTGGCTGAATGTTGCGGGTGTGACTGGGTGGATGGGTGGCTGTTGGAGGTGTGTCTGGGTGAATGGGTGTTTTGAGGGTGTGTCTAGGTGAATCGGTGTTTTGTTGGTGTGTCTGGGTGAATGGGTTTTTGTGGGTGTGTCTAAATGGATGGGTGAGTATTGTGGGTGTTTCTGGGTGATTGGGTTTTATTTTGGGTGCGATTAGGTGTTTTGTGGGTGTTTCTGGGTGATTGAGTGTTTTTTGGGTGTGATTGGGTGTTTTGTAGGTGTTTCTGGGTGAATGGGTGTTTTGTGGGTGTTTCTGGGTGAATGGGTGTTTTGTGGGTGTTTCTGGGTAAATGGGTGTTTTGTGGGTGTTTCTGGGTGAATGCGTGTTTAGCGGGTGTTTCTGGGTGAATGGGTGTTTTGTGGGTGTTTCTGGGTGTTTTGTGGGTGTTTCTGGGTGAATGGGTGTTTTGTGGGTGTTTCTGAGTGAATGAGTGTTTTGTGTGTGTTTCTGGGTGAATGGGTGTTTTTTGGGTGTTTCTGGGTAAATGGGTGTTTCTGGGTGAATGGGTGTTTTGTGGGTTTTTCTGGGTGAATGGGTGTTTTGTGGGTGTTTCTGGGTGAATGGGTGTTTTTTGGGTGTGGTGGATGGGTGTGAATGTTGTGGGTGTTTCTGGGTGGGTGTTGAGAGTGTGTTTGGGTTAATGGGAGGGTGTTGTGGAAGTTTCTGGGTGAAAACAGAAACTGTTGTGATTGTATTTTTTTTTTTTGTATTTTGCAATTTCCTCGTTGGGGGGGATGAAAAGTTACGTGTTGCACTCGAGTGCAAAGATTTTTCACCTTGTGCTCTTTTGATTCCCTCGCTATCGCTCAGGATTCTAATTTTTGAATCACTCGCTACGCTCGTGATTCAATTTTAGAATCCTTCGCTAGCTCGGTCATCAAAATTGAGCACGCGGTTAAAAAACAACTTTGCACTCACGTACAACAAATAACTATTGTTCTATATGCGTATGTAGATAAAATCCATTCTTACCTGAAATCACCATAATTAGCCCTTTAATTTCCCTGCTGTTGAGACTCAGGCCTATGGATGGAAGAATATTATATGTAGAACGAGCAATAACCTAATGCGGTTGTATGGGTAAGCGACAGCAGATGCAGCCGGGACCAACGGCTTAAAGTGCCTTCGGAAGCACGGAAAAACTCGAGATATCAAAGTTTACAGTTCGCTAGCGCAGTGGCATAGCGCGCCTAGCCTTCGATTGCGTAAACTAAGCAATGTTCGCTAAGGTCGGTCATTGGATGGGTGACAAAAAATTTACTATCTCTATTTCCTCCGTGCTTCGGAAGGCACGTTGAACCGCTGGTACCTGATGCATCTGCAATCGTTAATACCCACCAACCCGCACCGGGCCAGCGTGGTGGGTTATGGCCCATTGTTCAATATTCTTCCATCCATAGGGAAGGCCCGTGCCCCAGCAGTGGGGGGCATTAAAAGGGCTAAAGATGTTAAGTGATGATGCATTATACAGGGGTATTTTAAAACACCGAAAACCGTTTGTTTTATGAGTTTTAATATAACGCAATAAATTGTGCAATATTAATTTTTTAAGATTTTATTTTACTGTTGTGACACTTTTACGTCTATGGTTTCATTCATAAACGAAAAGACGACGCTACGCTAGGCCCGCGCGCTGCCTAATGCCGATTCAATTAGGTGTACGTAGAGTTATTGACTTTTAGAGCGGTAAATTAAATTAGTATTTATTTTTGTGTAAAACATAAATCTTATGAATCATCAAAAGTCGTAGAACAAACATTGTTGCTTAGGGTGTTAGCTATCTACTCCAGCGAGTTTTTGGTGTTTTAGCCACTTGTCTAATCCCCATGGTTCTGGGTCATGGTTTTACGTCAACATTACTCTGATTCTTCTGTCCAGGCAATGGGCTGTACAACGTTCTGCTGGTGGTGACGTCCGCTCTGATCCTGCTGGCCATCGGGGTGGACCTGTTCGGCTTCAGCCTGGTGGTGACCGCCGCGTGCGACCTCAACCTCACCATTTCGCAGAAAGGCATTCTGACGTCTGTACCTTTTATTGGTAAGTCTCAATTTTGTCAATTTATTAAACTTTGAGTACGTTTCTGTATTCGGGGGTAAGCCTTACTTAAGCCTTACTGCCGCACTTAAGAGACGTCAATTAACTTTAATGATTACTTAATACAAAATATGTCAATCAAAACTTAGACCCGGCAAGAATAGCGACTAGTTTTGAATCGACAGTTTTTATAAGTACTCATTAGGTAACGTTAATTGACGCCTCTGATTGTGGCAGTACTCCATCCATTGTTGGCAATGTGTACTTTTACATTGATTTAACAAATGCCTTTAACTTTCTAATTTTATTGTAATTTCGTTCAAAAGTGCATTTATTTTAAATGATTTATCTTCGAGCTTGTCTTATAAAAGGAACATTGATTGCATTGACAACTGGCTAAAAACATATCCCTAGAGGCCTAGAGCAATATGACCGTTCTAAGGTTATCCGGGGTCGGCGAAGTAGATTTCCTCTTCCATTCACATCGGTCGGACCTCATCGAACCATGCACTCCCTTGTAATTTTTATTATGATGATTGCCTTGCCGCTACAATCAGAATAAGATTCAAGTTTGTTCCTCTACATTCCAGGTATCCTGCTAGTGTCGTACCTATGGGGCTACATCTCCGACACGCGCGGTCGCCGGTTCTCGCTCGTCATCAGCATGCAGGTCAGCTTCGTGCTGTCCAGCTTGTGCAGCGTCTGCCCCTCCTGGCAGATGCTGGGCGCTGTCAAATTCATCAGCGTCTGTTTGTGAGTATTATATAATATAACTAGCAATAGGCTGCAGCGTTGCTGGAGCGCCAGCTAGCAAATAATTGCGGTTAAAGTTCCTGGTGAATGGCAATAGGCTCGCCCCCTATTACATGGGACCTGAAATAAGCTGGAAAAACGAGCGTATACCCCTTAGGGACAAAGACGTGGGTTATGTATGTTTGTGAGTATTGATGTTTGACTAATAATTAACCAAAAACTAAAATGATGAATAAACTCACAAATTTTTGTGAGTTTATTCTTAATCATTGCCGTGTGGTGACGGCAGAGCAGAATACAATTGTCACCACGCCTATTTCTCCCACGGGTATCATACAAGGCGACTAAGGGTCAAGAGGGCGACGAGTAATGGGCAGCAGCGTTTCAATATACTGGGATTTCCGTGCCCGATAGATGGCAATACTATCGGACCTAACCTAGATGATTTCGTAAAAGCTTTCCGAGATGTATGGAAATTGGAAGGATTAAAGGATAAAACTAACACTGAGCCCAAATAACCTGGAGAGTATACAGTCGAATGAGGATTAAGAATTACGATTTAGATAATTATATTTCTTATGCTGTAATCTTTCGATTTTTCCAGCTCTTGCGCAGCTAACTCAGCCACGTACACGCTAGTGGGCGAGTCCTGCATGCAAAAAATGAGGAGCAAGTACATGCTTCTGATGACCTGCCTGATTCTCCTGTCGCCAGCTGTTGCAGCAGGTAATTACGCTTTGTAATGTTAGATACATTTTTGACGATAATTACACATTTTAGACGATATTAAAATAGTTAAATCTGTGTGGTGACGGCACAGCAAAATATAATTGCCACCACCCCGAATCTCTCCCGCGGGTGTCGTACAAGACGAGTAAGGGTTTACTTTTAACAGTGATGAGGAATATGTAGCAGCATTCCTCTTATACCACCTAGCAATATACTTTGAGTTATGTGCCCGATAGATGGCAATAGGCTCGCTACCTGTTACATGGGATCTAGCTTAATTGGCAAAAAGTGGGTTTTAATTCACCTCTGCCTACGTATAGGCATAGGATATAGGCGTGATTTATGCACAATGTATGTATTAATATAGTTGTTGATGACTCGTTTTATTTGAGTCGCAGTGTATTTATAATAAAAAAATCAAAATGTTATTTTCAATTTGCAGTACTCACATACCCGACACTGAAGTTGGACTTTGAAATCCCTATATGGTTTGGAGTTTCCTTCACGCCCTGGAGGCTGCTTATCATCGTGCTGGCTCTCCCTTCCGGCATAGGAGCGGTAGCAATATACTTCTTCCACGAATCTCCCAAGTTCCTCGCCAATTGCGGAAGAAAGGAAGAGGCTTTGGAAGTTCTCAGATGCATCTACGCTAAGAATCACAGGAGTTCCAAGGAGGAGTATGAGGTAATCTTCTTAATGCATCCAAGGTTTTCTCGATTCTTGCTTTAAGTATTTGTTACTAAGATCATCATCATCAGCGCTTTCATGTCCCTACTGCTGAGGCACAGGCCTTCCCTATGGATACAAGATTATGGAAGAATGGGCCATAACCCACGCTGTCCCAGTGCGAAATGGTGACTTTTAACGACTGCAGATGCACCCGGAACCAACGGCTTAACGTCCTTTCTAATATATTTTTGGTTATTCTTCAAATGACCGGCCTAAGAACCCTATCTATGTAAGTCCTCACTGCCAAGGTTTTGTTTTCCAAGCATGACTTGCTAGGTATGTATGCACCTATGCCTATTAACCCTATTGGAACAACTACATTGATAACAATCTTTAGGGTGAGAAGCAACTTCTAGTTTACGCTACCACAGGCCGACCGCTCTAAGCCACTGCGCTATCCAGCTCCTCAAAATATGTTTGTCCTCAATTTCCAGGTGAAGGCCCTCGTTTTAGAAGAGTGTGTCTCAAGAAAAGAAATGTCCTTCATCAGGGCTGTGTACGAACAGAGCGCTCCACTCTTCCGACCACCGCTGCTCTGGCGAACGCTCCAGCTGTTCTACATCGTGTCGGTCGTGTACATCACGTGAGAACAGTTTCATATTACGTTATAAGTGTGAACGATTTTTTTTGTGGCTTCTTTTGAGACCAAGGAAGTGGTTTGCCCTAGATCCAGGTAGTGTGTATATGAAGTGTTAGACATTGTAATTAGTATGAGTTCTTTTAAGATGTACCGCACATTTATCAAACCTAAATAAAGAATAGTTGTTGTTTTTTTCAAAATCACAAAGATTTTTTTTAAATCATCATCATTACCAGCCCTTTTATGTCCTCACTGCTGGGGTACAGGCCTTCCCTAGAATATAAGGAGAATGTGTCCACCACGCAAGCTCAATGTGCGATTATATAATAGAATCTTAATTTTAAGCGCTATAATTTTGAAGATATTTTAAATCCAGCCAATTTTATATTTTCAAGCCAGTCGATTCTTCTTCTTGCCCTTCCCCTTCTGCCAACTATTTTTCTTTCTTAAAGCTATATAAGACTTAATAATATGTGAAATAGGAACATCCCTATGAACAAATATTTTCCCAATTTCAGAAACAACACATTCCTAGTGTGGCTGGCACACATCCTGAATCTTGTGAGGTTGGCCCTCGAAGGTAAAGCCAGTGGCAACATCTGCGAGCTGATATCTACAGAAAATACGATCATCGCTGATAACTTTACCAACGTGACCAACGAAGCTGTTCCATCAATAGTAAGTTTATTTCTTTACTACCAATGGTGTGATCACCACCAGCCTATTAAAGAGCCATTCACACATATCAGCAAAGTCATAGCTCTGGCTAATACGAAATATTATATTTATAAATCCTCTATGAACATGGTGGTGGGATGCTACATGTCAGTGTCATCCAATCTCATTAATGTCTTCATGCATGCCCTTCGGTTATGAGTTGACCCTTGACCTGGCTCTTTATTATTACAATTTCAATTTGATTATGAAAGATCCGCTTAGGCTTTCTCATTTCCATTTGTCCATTCACTTCTGCCATACAAAGAGATACTTTTTGTTATTCTTTCTACGTGACCAAACGACCAAACATCCCAGCCTTTATCATTTCTTGTCATTGCGTTTTCTTTCAAACCGCACCTTTCTTATAATCAATCGCTAAACCGTACCCCAGCCATCCTTTCTAGTTCCAGTTTCCCCCTAGAGGAGTTTACATACATACATACATAAATCACGCCTATATCCCCGAAGGGGTAGGCAGAGGTGAACTAGCATCCACGTTTCGCCTATTATGTTACGTCCCATGTAATAGGGGGCGAGCCTATTGCCATTTATCGGGCACAAAAGTCGCAGTGCATTACTATTGGTAGGTGGTATAAGATGAACGCTGCTGCCCATTTCTCATCATTGATTTATCCTTAGTCGCCTTGTACGACACCCACGGGAGAGATTTGGGGTGGTGACAATTGTGGGACAATCAATCTAAACCCTAAAGCTTTTACTAATCTAGTAAAACTTTTACTTTGTCATCTTTCAGAGTCCAGAGATCTGCGTGAGCGCTATAAAGGAAAACGTGATGTTGACCCTGATAGCGTCGCAGTCAATCTTCTCGTTCCTGAACTTCGTGATCTCCTACCTGCCGCACAGACGGAAGACGGTCCTCATCACGATCCTGTGCATGTCGTCTTTGAGCGGGTGCCTCCTGAACCTGACCCCTGAGCCTATTTCAAGCGTGTTCTTCTTCGTGATATTCACTTGCACCTGTCTCGGCATGGGCATTCTGGCTTCGTACTTTGTGGATCTGTACCCTACGTCTTACAGGTGAGATGTTTAGTAATTTTGATGTATTTGGACTTAAGAATGTGCTATACCTGCGAGAATGTCTGCCTGTTTGCTGACGCGTAGGTAGCGAAGTGGAGTTGTGGTAAAATTGTGTCCTAGTGTCAACTTATCCCCTTCATTTTGACCAGCGTATGATAGGTCGTATGTCATAGGGGACAATGTTATCCTCATGTACTTGACAGCAATGAGATCAGACGAAGCGAAAGAAGTATGTAAGAATCGTAGCAAGTGGAAAAAAGTGTGATCCCTGCCTACCTCTGTGGGAGAAAAGCATGACGTATGTATCACAAATAAAGGTGGTAATGTGAATGTGAACTTGAACGTGAATGCCGTGTACAGCAGAGTACAATATACATTAATTATTATCAATTTGTATTTATAAATATTTTTGTACTTTATAGAGCTTTTTGAAGATAACTTAAGTTCCACGGTTGTTCCAATCTCATTGTTCCTAATTCTAGAGGAATGGTGGCCTGCCTGAGCATAATGGTCGGCCGAGGCAGCACGTTCGTGGGGATCAACCTCGTGGGAAACCTGCTCTTCCATCACTGCCAGGTCACCTTCTATTCGTGGTCCCTGCTTGTTTTAAGTAAGTACCTACACCATGACTGATTGTTCTCTTTCATTTTTACATACTGTCCACGCCACCATAATATTTATAATCATTTAGACGAATCATTCAGTCCGTTCAGACTCATACCATTAATTCCCCATTTCTTTCAATCACTCCAATTCATTATTCATTCTTCTATTTACTTTTAATTCTACTATTTACGGCAGAGTAGAATACAATTGTCACCATCCCAAATCTCTCCCGTGGGTCGTACAAGGCGACTAAGGATAAATCAGTGCTGAGGAATGGGCAGCAGCGTTCCTCTTATACTCGTACAACCTAGCAATTTACTGCGACTTTTGTGCCCAATAAATGCCAATAGGCTCGCCACCTATTACATGGGACTTGACATAATTGGCGAAACGCGGGTGCTGGTTCACCTCTGCCTACCCCTTCGGGGATATAGGCGTGACTTATGTATGTATGTATGTATTCTCTTCTGTAATAAAACCAAGTTTGTGAAATTCTGTAACTAAACACAATTTATACGCAGTTCATTTTTATTACTTGTTCGATGTTAGTCGATACATACGAATCACAATTAATAGACACGCAGCTGCATCATCGTTTTCAACATAGATAAAGGATTATTAATGTCAACGATTAGACAAGATCACTCAACCGACACGAACACTACACTCAATTTGGGCAGCCACATCACTGCACTTTCGCAGACATATTACTGAATTGTCCGGCAACATTCGTAAATCGCTGTGCCGTTATCATCAAACACGCTTTATTCTAAGCCTGAGTGAACTTTTTCCTCTCCTGTAGCCGTCGATGGGAATAAGACCTTAATTAGCATACCTACTACCAGTTCAAAAATAAAGGGCTATGTTTTTTTTACTATGTGGTGACGGCAGAGCAGATACAAACTGTCACCACCCCAATTTCTCCCGCGGGTGTCTTACAAGGCGACTCATGGTTAAAACAGCAATGAGAAATGGGCAGCAGTGTTCCTCTTACTGCCGCACTCAGAGACGTCAATTAACTTTAATAAGTATTTAATGTCAAAAATTTTCATTCTAATCGAGACCATAGACCCGGCAAGAATAGCGACTAGTTTTGAATTGTCCGTTTTTGACGTTAAGTACTCATTAACGTTATTTGACGTCTCTGAGTGCGGCAGTTAGACTATATTGTGATTTCAGTGGCGGATAAATGGGATAGGCTCGCCGCCTATTACATGGGACGTAACCTAATTGGTGAAACGTGGGTGTATATTCACATCTGCCTACCTGTATTTATGTATAACTATGTTTTTTTTTTCAGGCAGCGCGATAGCGGCGTGTTTCCTGCCGCCGGATATGCGGCCGGCTAAAACCACCGGGCTTTAACTAACCAAGCTAGTACTCTAAGGAAAGTCTGTGATTTTAGATAATTATTACTTTTTATAGACTGAACCCCGCCAATGCGGATGATATCGGCGGATATCCTAGCGGATTATTCCGCTATTCCTCAGCTGTGAAAATATCAGCATTGCTGCTTAAAGTTTTAATGGCGAACCCGGTTTTTCACTTGATTTTATCTATATTTGGTAGATCGTTAAGAATGACGTTCAAAAGATGATAGATAAGTATGATTTGGTTTTTAATTTGATCATTATATAAATGTTAGGTAATATATTACAAAGAAAATAAAGTAAGAACTCGACACTGAGAACTGGACACTAAGCAAAACATAACAATACGAATTGTTAATGTGTTAACTAAACACCTACAGTATTTTCAGGTTACGTACATACATAAATCACGCCTATATCCCCGAAGGGGTAGATAGAGGTGAACTATCACCCACGTTTCGCCAATTATGTTAGGTCCCGTGGCGAGCCTATTGCCATTTATCGAGCACAAAAATCGCAGTATATTGCTATTGCTAGGTGGTACAAGAGGAACGCTGCTGCCCATTCCTCATCATTGATTTATCCTTAGTCGCCTTGTATGACACCCACGGGAGAGATTTGGGCTAGTGACAATTGTATTCTACTCTGCCCCTCGACACACATTTTCAGGTTACAGTTTCGTATAATTTTTAAAAAGGATTTTTGAAAATCGGAATTTAGTTTTTCGAACTTACAAACTTGCAAATCAAATTGTTTTATTTAGAATAAGCAACATTGTGGCATCGTATACCTAAGTTGTTATGGCTATACTTAATTTTTACCTGAATAAAGCGTAAAAGTTGTATTATATTTTATTAGTACGTTAAATCGGGCTCCATGAAGAATATTTGTACGGATTTTTACTTATTTTTTAAATAGGTAGTAAATATTATATTATTGTAACAATAAAGTGGTAATGCGATGGTCTTCTGTTTTATTTCACTGCTGCTGTTTTTTTTATACTAACGTTGTGATATTCTTTGAACTAGACTATTATTTTTACTATTATACTATTATTGAATGTTATGTTGCAAAATGTTGCTCCAAAAAAAATGACCTTGGCACAAATGGAATACGCATAGGAAGAAGAAGAAGAAGACATCGATCATTACCACATGAAAATTCTTTAGCTTGGTGAGTATTTCAGTCATCTAAAGTTACACAGTATCGCAAAAATCTATTTTCACGTTGATTCGAAACCAGTAACTTCAATCATCTTCATGGCTCTGATACTTGTGGTACATAGTTAAAAAGTGCAAGAATATAAATAAAAAGTAGAGTGTACCACAAAAGCTTTTATTACAAATAAATATTTGAAATTCATTCCCTTACAGCTAAAGCTTCAAAAACGTTGTCTATAAAATATATTATATATTTTCATTTGTCATATGTGCATCACAGATCGCATGTAAACTTTAAGGACGTTTAGTTATTTTTTTACGTACTATTATTTAACAATATACATAAGAAATTTATTCCAAATTGTCATCTTTTGCTTTATTTTGTAAAATACAATTGATAATTAGGGGCTCTGTGTCATTCATCATCATGATCGGAGTCATACGCCCAAAGCGCAATGTGGGCATCGTAAAATTTTACAACCCATGCATTAGACCATTAGTTACCATCATTTATACTAACAAAAATTGTGCTACAGATGGCCAAAAATGTATAGCTTATGCTTATATTCAATTATACAACACAACATCTTATAGTAACAGCCCAAACACCGATTATTTGTTTACTTGGAGCTAACGAAAGTTGGATTCTGATAAATTACCTATGCATTCGTTGAAAGAATCCCCTGAATTGTTTCTTTGTAAATCTTATACAAAAATACATCAAATATGCATAGCCAATTATTTAAACAATTTACCATTTAGCCCAATTTACCTACTACAGGAATAGGAACTTCTTCGCTTCTCTTCGAAACATATTACTTGCAGAATCCTAAAAAGCACTTATCTATATCGAGTAAGAAGACAGCACGTGATCGTAATTGCAACTATTTATGTCAGTGACGCAATATTGCATAGACAGTGGTCGTGGCGCCATGCAATCTTGCGTCACAAGCAAGCAACGTGTTAATATAATAGGTACTTGATTCCGCATTTCAAAATTAAATACGATAATATATGTTCAAAAATAAATTTGTCTTATCTTAGCTAACATAGTTGGTATTTTTTTATTTTTATTAACCTTGTTGCGAAATTGTGCTTTGTTTTCGCCAATAGCAATGTAATATAGATTTCTAGTATAATACCAGATAAAGTGTCAATGACATCGTCTTATGTGTATCAAATGCTATAATTTTTAAATAAAAACGCTGTGCATTTGGTTTCTGCGATTCGTTCAGGGAAACTCTGCAGACTTTCAGAAAATATTTATAAGCTATAAATACTTTCATAATCTCTTAATAGCTCAATGTATCCTAAGCATCCAACTTCTATTTACATATAAGTAGATATATATCTGTCCAGTCCAGTGTTCTTCTCCCGTGTCTCTTGTTCCTCTTGTTCAGGTTCTGCTGGCTTCGATTCTTCTAGCTTGATAACCATAATAGCACCTATTGATACTGGAATACAAAAATGAGCGTAATGTTAGTTCCAATCATGTAAATAATTAATGCAGTTTAATAATATAACTAAAACTAGATATTAATAACAGTAAGTTATCAGGTGCCGTGTGGTGACGGCACAGTAGAATACGATTGTCACCACCCCAAATCTGTCCTGTGGGTGTCGTACAAGGCGACTAAGGATAAATCAGTGATGAGGAATGGGCAGCAGCGTTACTCTTATACCACCTAGCAATGTACTGCGACTTTTTGTGCCCGATAAATGGCAATAGGCTCGCCACCTATTACATGGGACTTAACATAATTGGCGAAACGTGGGTGCTAGTTCACCTCTGCCTACCCCTTCGGGGATATACGCGTGATTTATGTATGTATGTATGTAAGTTATCATTATCTGGGGCATTGTATGGTGCCCATATTATCATAATCATGACGTAGAGACGTGAGTGAGAAACAGATAAAGTTTTCAGAATTCGCCCTCCAGTGTTCTTGGGGATTGAGATAAGGGAAAAGTTATTTTTGAACTTAAAATAACTTTAATTAATTAAACAAATAATGGTGCTAGTCGGGGTGGTTGTTCTGAAGGAATAGTTAGTTATTAGAAAAAAATCATTATGTATTGAACCAAGAAAGTTTATCTATTTTTCTCTGCATAATTGGAACCACAATCATTCATTGTATGAATTTATGCCCCAGGTCAAACTTTCCTACATACATCTTCTCACGCAAGGTAAAGAAAAAGAAGCGAAAATAATTGATTTTCAACTCAACTTTGTGCTAATATTAGAAAGTGCCAAGGACACAACCTAATACTTTAATATTCGGGGTCGACGTGACTGATGACTCGTATGTTATAATATTGAAAGGTGACACCCAAAACTGATACAAGGGGCATAAACTTGAACTTGACAATGACAAATTGGGCTGCCATGACCTCGACGAAGTTGAAAGAAATTAAGCCTTTATAGGGCAGTGCTGTGGTGAAATAGTTGCCACCATCGTTTACACCTTAGTGATTTGTAATAAGGTTTAAATCAAATGAAGCAAATCGTTTTCACTGCCTCATAGACTGGCATGCTTGTGACTTTGATTAGTGTAGTCTCGACATGTACTTATATAAAAATCAATAACCCTAAAATTACACACCCAAAGAGAGTTGACGACAGAAAGGCTGTGGAAACTGAAGCCAAAACTTGTAAGCAAAATGTTCTAGGCGAGCGTGTACCATCTTGGTCATTTCAAACAGTCAGATCTATTTACCATAAAAATAAAACCTTGAGAGGTATGTATTGGTATCCTGCATATTCCTCGTTATATTATAACTCTTACTGCCGCACTCAGAGACGTCAATAAACTTTAATGAGTATTTCATGTCAAAAATTTTCATTCAAATCTAGTCCATAGACCGGGCAAGAATAGCGACCAGTTTTGAATTGTCATTTTGTGACGTTAAGTACTCAGTAACGATATTTGACGTCTCTGAGTGCGGCAGTTAGTCGCCTTGTACGACACCCACGACAATTGATTGTGGTGACAATTGTAATCTGCTTGGCCGTCACCACACGGCAGCCTAATAGACTGACAAATAAATCTCCACGACTTACTGGCAAGCAACGCAGCGACAGCAATGAAGGGTGCAGGACACGAATAATCCAAGAGAACCCCGACAGCAAGGTTGGACGCCATGCCACCGGCACGGCCCCACCACGCTCCCCAACACACTCCAAGACCACTAGAAAATTTAGGAATTAGCATTTCACTGGGTTTTAGTGGGTTATGACCCGTTATTCCTACATTCTTCCTTTTGTAGACAAGGCTCCAGTAGTGTGTACATTAAAGGTGTGTTAGAATATTAATACTTTGTGTTAATCTCTTGTAGAGATAAGTCCGCCCTTGCGAACTATGCACTATAACTTGTACTTATAAAATGTTTTTTCAAGTGCAATAAAGAGTGTATAAAAATTATGAAAATGTATCTGTTGCATTTTCCATCATCAACATCCACCTGAATAATCTTTCTGCTAATACAGATACAGATTTTAATTCGTCTGTAATAATTAATAAAAGGGATGATGATAATGGAACTCTGATGGTGAATCGATTCTTCTGGTAACACCTTATTTTATAAGTGGCAGAACTGCTTTACATAAATTTTACCTTAGTTTTGCAGGCAATGCGTGTAGAAGCAACCTTATCAACAGCACATTTCCATTCAGCGATGCAGCATTTAGTGCCGCAGCTGCAGCCACTGCAATCTGACGAACGAAAAAAAACATTAAAGATACTCTGATTCTTGATACCTTCCTTAAATTAGATCATGATTATGATTTCATTTCTATCGGCCATTGGCTTACAACGTGAAGTTGAATGGTTAGAGAAATTTTGCCAAGTTAGCTACACGTCATGGTTGGCCAAGTAGTATAAAAGTATCTGCCCAGGTTTGAGAGGACGCGAGGACAAATAATTTTTCTAATTTTTTCTGACCGTATTTTCTTTGTTAGTCGCCTTGTACGACACCCGCCGGAGAGATTGTATTCTGCTCTGCCGTCACTACACGGTAATTCCTAAATAGATTTATGATTTTCCATTCTAGTCACGTAACGTCATCACGTAACGTCACTACTACACGTGACGGGTCAACCAATCTTTTCTTTGGTCCAGTCTCCCTACTTAGTACGATTCAAATTTGTTGTTCTGTAAATCTACGTACCTTATTATACGTGGGGCACGAACACGCGCACGCCGCTAGACACGCGCATGCCAGAGCTCACGCCGCGACCGCCAAACATGGGACTTATCCAAATTGCCGAAACGTGTGTGTTGATTCAACCCTGCCTACCCCTTCGTGAATTTATGTATGTTTTTCCTGCAAGCTAACCTTATTGGACGTGGAACACGAACACGCGCACGCGGCAAGACACGCGCACGCCAGAGCGCACGCCAAAGCGCACGTGGCAGCCGCACGGCGCACGCCACGACCGCCGCCGCGTGCGCACAGAAGCGCACACGCCGCGTTGCCGAGCACGCAGCACGCGCCCACTATCAGCCCCGAAGTGAATATCTGAAATCGAAGAGTTATCATCATGATCAACATCAACGTGAATATCTGAAATCCTTGTCATTACATCATCATTCGGCTGCCCTGTTCCCAGGTTATCTGGGGTGTGCACAGTTAGTTTTATACTACCACAAAAATGCTTAAAAAATGGTTGGTTACGTATGTGAAATGATTATTTCAATATTAGTCATAATATAACTGACACAAAAATTATAGATACATAGAAAAATAGGTCACAATATTGTTTTTTCCGAAAGTTTAATGTCTTATGCGGCATTCGAACCCATGTCCATTGAGTCCCAAGAAATGAATGCTCTTTGGTATTCTGTATTTGACTCGGAAGTTGCAGAAGAACCAAAAATTTTAAAAGGTAATTATTTGTGGAGTGACGTTATTCCACACGGCGACGTTAAAAAGCTGCACTAACTCTTGCTGTTTTTTGTACAGTCAAAAGCACGTTAGGCCACCAAAGTTTCTCAATCGACTTTACTAAACTAAGTTAAGGTTGATATTTTACAGTTGCAGGTAGCCTACAGTGCCGTTGACCGAACATAACGAATCATTCTTAATCTTACATCATTATCCATGTGGTCGTTGCAAGTGTCTCCCGCATGAACAGCTTCATGAGCCCCCAACTTATTCTCATTTAGACCAACTGTTCCATCATGACTAGAATTGTACGTATTCATAATCCCTGTTAGAGTGTCGTGTGTCCCATTTACCAGCTTAGCGTTTTCCGGCAAGGCTGACGTAATTGCTAAGGTACACTCCTTTCCTTGCATCCGGAGAAGAAGCTCGGGTATCCACAAATTCAGGCCGAAACCGCTAAAACATAACTGAATTTTGAGAATTACGAATATAATCATCAAATAGCAAAACATATAACCCAAAACAAAGCTACAAAGAAAAGCAGAGAAAGCGTCAATTTCGATTGCAGTAGGTAATTCCTTTAAATCATTCCTCAAAAAATTTTTGACTCTCAATGTTTTAATTCTTTAATTTCAATTTGAGATACTTACGCAGCCATGTTAGCGAAGAAAACAAACAGTATCAAACTGGATTTCACTGCGTAATTCTTGGACACAAATATTTTTAAGTCTTTTAGAACTCCCATGAAAAGAATTCTGGTTCTACTTTCTTCACTGTTAAGTAGTTTCTCTACTAAAATGTTGTTATGAGTAATCTTTTTAATCTGTAAACGAAAGGAATATAGTTGCATGAAATCTATTCATAGAATAAAATTTAATATACAAGCAGTATCCATCAAAGTTGTCCATCTATACTACAGCTATCGGATTAGACAATCCCGGGGACCCCAAGTTATTTCTTTTGTAATAATTATGTTGCTACTTTCTGGCTAAGATGAATTGCTGATAGTAACAAGTGACCAAAACCAGCTAACTAATTATGGCCTTTGCTATCTTCTTTTGTTTATCAATCAACTTTTTGGAACACTAATCAATATATTTCACCATCTCACAATTCACTTTTTCTGTGCACAATGATAAGTCTGACCTCTTCTACAACATTGTTTAAATATTTAAATCTAAATCAAATTCCATACCTTACCTTAAACTCTGATTCTTTGCCATGGTTACTTTTATGAATCTTCGCGAGTAACTTTAAAGCCTTGTCACCTCGGTTGGTGTCAGACAGAAGCCTTGGGCTTTCTGGTAAGGTAAGCATCCACAGTCCACCAACGAACCCTGGTAAGCTTCCGAGAGCAAGGTATAATCGCCAAGAATATATTGGTAGTACAGTCTGGTAGTTTACTGGTCTAAATGGTATGACCAGCCATGCGATTGCTGGAAAGAAAATAAACAGGCTTGAAGCAAAATTTTCATTTGCCGTCATACTAAACTAAGATTACATACAAACAGAAGAGGTGTATTATTAATACCCGGATGTCGCCAACTATCGTAGGTCCCGTGTAACAAGCGAGCCTGTTGCCATCTACCAGGCATGTTAATTGCGTGTACCAGGAAAGCAGCTGCCGATTCCTTATCTTAATTTTACACTAAGCTTAATCACGACATTATTAAAATAATATGATCTTATCGAAACTCATTGTTGTCTGAAATGTTTCTCAATAAATCTGCATAAAGATGCTAATTTATTACTGACAATAGCGAATTCAATACGTACAACAATTAAATGTATTATTTTTACATCATGAATACCATCAAGCTTCAAAATTCCCTGCAGTTGCAAGAATATTAAATAAATTTTCATACGATGTTTATGTCTGTTGCAGGACAGGGTATAATAATGATGACTATGTGACACAAGCAAAAACAAAACTAAGCAAAACAGTGGTTGATTCTGATATGTTAATGTAAAACGATCGTGCTTCTTTGGTAACTAATTCCATATACTAATACTTTGTTTAGTATTTTTTTTTATTGTATGTCTATGCATTTTCTATTTCCTAGTTTAGTAACGGGATCTGTGTCAATAAGCAATATTATTGCAACACCACTGATACAGATTGTTACGTCAATATCAGCAGAATCAGGCAGGTAGTAGTAAATACAATAGCAGTGTCCTTTTTATCCAAATAAAAGTTCGATATCACTTATTAAATTGATAGTTCCTTGATGCACATTTTATTTGACACATCCTAAAACATTTTTCGACCAGTAAAGCATTGCTCTGGCCTTGACTTGAATGTTCTTTTTAACCAATTCATTGATTGTATTCGAACGAATAGCTCTAATGCGACAGAATTTTGGGTCAATACATCAGCTGATTTATATTTCCAGGCCTAGCTTTATTATTCTACATTGCACGATTTCATTGTATTAGTATGTCTGTTTAAAATATTGATATATCTGTGGCAATACCAGTCCAGCCCCCGTAGCACGAGACGTGGACACATCTCTTTCGGGGGACAGAAAATATTTTCCTCTCGCTCTAACTCCCACTGGAGAGAGAGACTTGCCCACGTCCCCGTGCTAGGCCCGCAGGAAAAGTTAGTCAATTAAATTAAATTTGAAGAGATGCTCGATAGCGCTTGGTCTCATATTGATATTGTTTTATCTCGCACTTTGTTATTATTCATAAGAGTGAGAGTGATGGATAGATTTCAGTTGAGCAGCTCGTATTCGTATCGTATACTAATATACCTGGTAGAATTAGCCATGCTGTCACAAAGCTCATCCCAGTAATGTTGAGGTAGAACTGTCTCTTCCTGACACCGACCAAGTCTGACAGGTAAGTGAACACCAGTGTAGATGGGCCTCCTGAAATAATGATGTTTTAATAAATGTACTTACAGAACAGCACTTTTGGTTACCACAAACGGTTAGATTATAATTATTGTTTATTATCCTAATGGATTTGGCACTTTTTATTATTAAAAAAGTAACGGCTGATAATTGACTGGAGAAGTTGGAAAAATTTGTTTCGTGTTTTGCAAAATTGCTGCATTACGAAACTGGGCAGGCCACATTGCTTGAGGAACCGAAGAACTTAGCGCAAGAATTGTGTTCGAATGACGCCTACATAAGCGCTATATCGAAAATATATCAAAGCCTTCCACAACTTAATAAACGCAAAGAGCAGTTGACTTGTTGTTGTTGTTGAAAAGCCAACAGTTCTGGAAACATTTGGGTGAGGCTTGAACATTGATTAGGTAACTTAACACTCTCGCCATTAGGCATGGTGTAGAAAACTCAGTCAGGCTATATTCTAATTCCTATCAATAAATAAATAAAAAATATTCTTCATGTAAGGTACAATTACATACACTCACGAATGATCCTTTTAATGACTTTGTTTTCCATTAGTTTTAAACCTTATTACTAATGAATCAGGTTCAAATTAAGTGGGCAATCATTTTGCCACTGGTTTTTAAAGTTCCATCCATTCCTGAAATACTAGAAGAACGCACCGAAAAAAACTACTGCTGATGGGGTCTGCCAATAAACCTATCTGACGAGTGCCCTGTTCCTAGAAATTGTATTCAATGTCTGAATCGACAAAGTCCATTATACAAGGTACCAGGTGCTCACCTATAAGGAACCCGTTGATGCTCCTCGCGGCCAAGAGTAGGCGGTAGTCTGTGACCGTGCTCTGGGCCAGCATGAAGACAGCGTCGAGCAGCAATGTCAACGCGAGGATGTTCCGTCGGCCGTATACGTCACCCACTATTCCCCAGAAGAATGCGCTCGCTACTCCGCCTGCATACACATAAATACTGCTTCAGTTGGAAGAATACCTCTTAAAAGTCTTCTTACTGAACTTAAGGAACATAAGTCAGAAAACTTCTAAGAATTATGACTTGTCCATGTCCTATTTGATTTAGGGTTGGTATAGTACGCCTTTAACACCCACCAATTCGCACTGGGCCAGCTTGGTGGATTATGACCCATTTTCCCTATACTCTTCCATCCATAGGGAAGGCCCGTGCCCCAGCAGTGGGGCATTAAAGGGCAGGCGATGATGATGATTATAGGGATTTAGCTGGTATACCCCTTGCTCACACCTCAACAGCATACAAACCAACAGAGCATCCGTTTTTTATGATTTGGTTTGTTACATAAAAGTACTTATTGGTTTTCATAGCGTGGTCTTTGGCGATATACTGTTGGGATAAATACTTCATCTTCATTCATCAGAAGAAGTTTTCATAGAGTGGTCTTTGTACTGTTGGGATAATATACTTCATCTTCAATCATCAGAAGAAGCATGGAAAATATGCGACATTTTGCCTGTTCCACACCTTGTCAACGATCTAATTCTCACCGCTCATAAACGCCATGTTGATCAGACCAGCTTGGTACGTGGTTAGGCTCAGCTCACACTTGGCCGCGGGCAGCACGTACGACATGACGCAGTTCTGGACGCCCGTCGTGAAGAATGCGCAAGCGCATGCCCCCAGTGCGCTGCGGCTGAAGCGGCCATAGCCTGGTGATAAAAATATACATACAGTCATACATACATACATAAATCGCGCCTATATCCCCGAAGGGTAGGCAGACGTGAATTAGCACCCACGTTTCGCCAATTATGTTAGGTCCAAATAAGTGTAATAGGTGGCGAAGGCTATTGCCATTTATTGGGCACAAAAGTCGCAGTACATTGTTGTATGAGAGGAACGCTGCTGCACATTCCTCATCACTGTTTTATCGGCTTGTCTATAAGTCGCCTTGTACGACACCCACGGGAGAGGTTTGTGGTAGTGACAATTGTATTCTACTCTGCCGTCACCACACGACACACCACGGTGATAAAAATGTTATGGCCAAAAGAAGAATGCATGTAACAGAGATGCGAATGTTAAGATGGATGTGTGGTGTGACACGTAGAGACAAGATGCGGAATGAGTATATCAGGGGAACTTTGAAAATAGCGCCAGTGTTTTCGTTCACTCTTCGACTCTAACTAGAGTGCGTTTCATGTTATAGTTCCTATGCCGTGATGGTGGCTACAATGTCTGTCATCAACATCAACACGTTAGTCATATTTGCAGGTTTTTTAATGTTTTATAGAAAATCTTTGAGAAAATCATGTCCAAAACATTGAAAAGTGATGAAAGATTATTTCTGTTATAAGCTAAAGTCTTTTGTGAACGTGAAAAACGTAATGAGGTCCCGCATAATCGTTATTAGTGTGTACAAGTTCGGATTGCCGCCATTAAATTGGGTTACCAGTATCAGTTTTATTAAGTGTTTGATAAATAAATTAAATATGTTTAATTTTAGTATTATAACTGTAAATAAATAGTACGATTTAACGACTGACAAGAGTGAGGACATGGCAAATGTAAACATGTTAGATGAACACAAATAATGTTAATCATAATAAATATAATATTTTAATATAATTAAACCTTTTTTTACTTAATGAGTCTATCCTTCTTACGTCACTACAATTTTTATTTATCTATCTAATTTCTATCACATTTTTTATATCATGAACTAACTGTTCTCGCAAATTTTTGCTTATGACTTTCATAAAAAAAACTAATATGTAATAATAACTACTACTTAGTACCGCTAGTAGTTATAAGTAACAAAATAAGATAGATGCATAATTATTTATCTAGTTAATTGAAAAAAAACTCCCTGAATTATAGGTAGTACAATAAAGTTGACATGGTATCATTTTCTTGCAATACTACCAACTTGGCGGCGTAGGCACTATAAGATGAAACGCACTATAACAGCACATAGCTCACGCAATTTCAAGCCACGCTGCTTATTGTGAACCCCCAAATAAGTCACCTCTTAAATGCGTCAGAATTAAAACAATTTTTATTATTATTTGAATTATTCTGCGCCTTTAGACTACAATATTATTGTAGCTCGCCGAGCAATTCTAAATATTATTGCCTTTGACGATAATGGTGCCCGTCAAACAAACACAATGCTATTGTCAAAGAGTTTGGTAAGGAATGCTGTGGCAGGTGGGAAGGATTGTCGTGAATTAATATTAAAAATGGAATAATAATTTATTCTATCATATAAACAGTTAAGAGGATTGTGTAGTGATACGCGGCGGCGCGAGTAATGCCTACATTTTCTTTGGAATACTTGTCTCCAGCGATAACTTTACAAAATAAGAAAATTTTGAAATATGTCGCTTTTTCTTACTAAAATTTACAGCTGCAGTGAACTAACTAGTTGGTGGTGGTTACTGGAAAGTGACACTGTAACTGTAAATGTTAATGATGTTGTTTTATCGTTAGCTGGTTCGTGTCTGCCACTCTGTAGTGTAGAGCAATATTTGCGACCACTCAAATGAGACTTGGGGGTCTAAAAAAGCAACATTTGCAATTTCTTTTATGATCCTATTATGAATTCCCTTGAATTTCCTTCCTATTATGAATCCTATGTGGAAATATATTACACTGTAATTCATAAAATAGTGGCTTGTGCCCGATAAATGGCAATAGGCTCGTGACACATTACATGGGGCCTAACCTAATTGGCGAAACGTGGGTTCTAGTTCACCTCTGCCTACCCCTTGGGGATATAGGCGTGATTATGTATGTTTGTATGTATATTATTATTTTGTGTGAGAAAAACGCCATCTGACGTAACTGCCGAATGTCGCGAAACCGTTCTGACCTTGCACCCGAAATAACGACAATCTGTGCTGGGGAGGCTTCAATCAGAACGGGAAACCTTAGCGATAGCCATCGGCGTTGGCTTCATTATGGGATATTTCCTAAACGGGTGGTCGCCGCCATACCTACGTCACACAATGTTGTTTACTTTCGCGACCCGCGTGTATACTCAGCACGCGTACCGACGTATGCACTGTCAGCAACATAAGTCGATGAACACTTTAGCCGTGCCGTTATAGTAATTACTTCACTTCTTCTTCTTCCTGCTCTAAGGGTGCTTTTCCGCCAGAGCTGAACGAGGATGAGTTACGAGGGATGTGTTTGAGGAGAACCAATAGAATCACTCTATTTGAAAATGGGGTAACTCTATTCAACATGATTTTCTTCTTCCACTCCTATCTATTCTTCAGCAATTTCTCATCCACTTCCCTCGCTATCATATCCTCCTTTACACAATTCATCCATCTCTTCTTTCGTTTTCCTCTCCTTCTACGTCTTCTTTTCTCTCAGTTTATGTGGGGTCAGCGCAGCGTACCTATTTCCCTTTCCATTCATGTCGGTCAGACGTCATCAAGCAATCCCTTTTGATTCATGTTATCCATCACACTGTAAAGGTGCTAGTGATGAATAAATGTATAGATCTCTCCTACTACGTATGTGTAGTCATAAAAAATAATGGTGTAATTTTAATTTATTTTTTAATATATTTTTCCGTTTACTGCCCCCACCATTTAAAATTCACCTATTGTGTACTTTACAGGACAATTGAGTTCAAATTATGATGGCTCTGTTTCAACCATATTCCGACAACAACTTATCAATAATATTGGTTGTATTCAACGTTGCTTAGTTTGTAAATCCAAATAGTATTTAATTTTTAAATATATTACGTATCTAACTGCCGCACTCAGAATTCCCCATGATCCTCACTTCTTTCAAGTCCGCCTGGCTAGCTTCCACTATGTTATTAAAATCTGTCGCATAAATAATGTTAACAGCATTATTGTGTTGTGATAAGATAGCCAGGCCCTCTGCGGTTGAGGGTTCCAGGTGAAGCTAGATGTAGCTCGGCCCTTATCGTCACATACCACTTACGAGGTGAGATGAAGGCCAAGAGCTTCCCAATCAAGCATAAAAAAGCGCGGGACGTGGACAAAAACTCTCTCCACCACTTGACAGTGTCTTGTCTTGGAATTTAGTGGGAGTTAGAGCGAGAGAAAAATATATTTTTCCCCGGGGAGATTTTGTCTACGTCCCGTGCTACGGGGACTGTTGATGGATGTTGCTTACCTGCAACGTCTAGTGCTGTCTCATAGTCCGTTGTTTCGTGTACTTCTTGTGAGTCCCCTGTAGCTCTGTTAGTGGCTGTGAACAAAAACTAATGTCAGTTAGCAACACGAGAAGGCACGACAAATACGTATATAAATCAAGCCTATTAAAGTATTTAGCCCCAAAGGTATAAATTAGGCCACGTTGTCACAGTATAGAACGTTGCTGAATTATTAATTTAAGTAAGAACTTGGCTTGTCTAAAGCTTTCGTAAGTTCTACACTCTAACGTAGTATGACACACAGAGCTGTCTACAAGAATTTTTCTTCACTTCTTTCTCTTTGTGATAGTTCTCTTTCTCCCTTAGTTAACTATTACTAATCCCCTAGGAGGGGGGGGGGTCACTACTTTTTTTTCGCTTCAAAGCCGGCACGGACTTCTATGTATAACTACTTTTTCACCACGTTGCTTAATTATTGTTATAATAATTATTAATGTTACCATAATTAACTTACAAAGAACAATAAGTTCCAAAAATTAAAGTCTTGATGCGGGAAAACCTGTTTTCTCATACATATACATATATACATACATACATAATCACATAACCCCGAAGGGGTAGGCAGAGGTGAACTAGCACCCACGTTTCGCCAATTATGTTAGATCCCATGTAATAGGTGGCGAGCCTATTGCCATTTATTGGGCACAAAAGTCGCAGTACATTGGTAGGCAGTATAAGATGAACGCTACTGCCCATTCGTTATCACTGATTTATCTTGCCTTGACCCACGGGAAAGGTTTCGGGTGGTGACAATTGTATTCTACTCTGCCGTCACCACACGGCTTAATTAATCTTATTACGGGAAAAAGTCGTCCAACTTAATCAGCCACCCCAATACAACACTGAAAATAAAGTTGAATTGTCGAATGCAATAAATACTTAATTATCGGTTCCCGTGATCACTTACATTACTTACATGACAAGATCGAACCTGTAACTGCATAACATGAAAACTGGAAATACAGTTATGAATGAATGAATCTCTGCTTGAGTTCGATGCATCTTTGATTAAGGCTAATCAACGGCAGGAGAAGCCAGCTCGATGCCCCAGGGGCTAAGCGCGCTCGGCCTGCGATTGCAAAAACTAAGCAATCTTGGCTAAGGCTGGTCAATGGATGGGTGACCAAAACTTTCTTATCTCGAGTTCCTCCGTGCTTCGGAAGGAACGCTCAACCGTTGGTCCCGGTTGCATCTGCAGTCGTTAATACCCACCAATCCGCACTGGGCCAGCGTGGTGGGCCATTCTTCCTATATTCCTATAGTCCCAGCAGTAGGCACATTACAAAGCTGGTGATGATGATAATGGTAAACGGCCGGTTTGATCGACTGGTCAAATCGCTGGCTAATGCCTAAGGGCCGGTTTTTTGATCCATAGTTAACTCAACCAATTGTTAAAAACTGTTACTAATTGCTAAATATCAGTCTGATATGTAACCATTAGTAACAATTTTAGTTACTAATGGACAAATATCAGTCTGATATTGTTACTAATTGTTAAATAGCAGTCATATTTAAAGATAAATATTTTTTTTTACAATTGGTTAACAGTTTACCATCAAAAAACCGGCCCTAAGAGGTGCCGGATTTGTATGACACGGGCAATGATGTGATGAGCACAGACATTTGGTCTCGAGTAATGTTCATGAGATAGAAACTCTCAGCGTTCCATGGATTCACATTTCACCGTGCGGGTGCCGGCTGAAGTCCACAGTGTGGCAGAGCGGTTTAGGCACCTGCCCGGATTGCAATGGACGCGGGTTCGATTCCCGCATCAAGACCATAATTCTTGGAACTTTTTTGAACACCATTTGTTCTTTGTACTAATAATTCAGCTTCAATAGTATTTTAATATTATCTTGTAAGCTTTCCTATCAAGCCCACTGAAAAAAAACCGAACTAACTAATAACATAATGAATGAAACTTCATTTCATGGGACCTAACATAACTGGCGAAACGTGGGTGCTAGTTCACCTCTGCCTACCCCTTCGGGGATATAGGCGTGTTTTATGTATGAAACTTCATATCAATGATTTATTGTTACAGATAAAAGTAAACGTATCAACAAACACTCACAGTTGATCTTCGGCACGACTTTGCAGACCATTTTCGCCTTTCCTACACACAGTATATGGCACAAATTCCCACAGCCGCCAGACGGGAACTAGTCACGGAGCCGGGTGCAAGCGAGCGACGCGACGCACGCTTCGAAACTCACTGCAAGGAAGCAACCACCGCATAGAGCTACGAACGGTCAGACATGGCGAAAAGATCGACCTGTTTTCATCAGATTCGCGGAGCCCAGTAGCCTCAATGAGGTTTTGCTGCTGTAATAATTATTCTGATTCGCACCAACTATATCATTAACGCGTTCAACTTTCAAGCTAAGTCATAGGGTGTTGGAATACTCGAGTGTCGTAATTTAGAGCTAAATAACCTTTAAATTTTTTTTATATTATTACTGTTAAACAAAAAGCTGTAATAATAAGACCAAAAGAATAAGATTTTAATAAACAAATATATATTTCTAACGTTGTCACCACACGGAAACTAACAGAATGCTTTTGATCGTCGTAAAAATTATTTACTATACTGCAGAATTGTGGCCATAACAAATAATAGGGTTAAACGATAAATATTATAGTAGGTGTCATATTAAAATAATTACAGTTAAATAATTAGTTAGAAAAGTGGCCAAGGTGTCATAATTATTATGAAATCCATAGTAATTAAGACGCCTTGGCTTACCCTTCATCAAATCGGCGACATTGATAAATCTACTTTATCTATTTCTAAGTAACAATATTATTATTATACATTATAATATGTGTTGTGATTATGCATTTGCTGATAGGTACTGCTTATTTGTTTATCAATTTAATAGGCTGTAAATTACACGTAACATTGCTAAATATGTCTTCCAATAAAAAAGTATTGAATGAGTATACCTTAAACATTCTTCCTATATTCTTCCATACATAGGGATGTCCTTTGTACCAGTAGTGAACTGAAACTTTAAAGACAAGTAATTTTATAAGTGTCAAAATATTTCCCTGTGTTCCCTTTTAGGGGTTAAAAAAGCCTGGTATTCCTGATTCAATACAGGATAACTTAGAACTGTCGATCGGATTTTATAGAAATCTGTTCACTCCACAAAGTCTGATGCAGTCAGCATTCAAACAAGAGTAATTTTTTTGTTACATTGCAAAAATTTAATGGCTAACAGTAGCCCGTTACCTATGGTAGGCCTGTATAATTAATTACCATGTTCCAATCTTCATGGCGATATAGAAGGATCTTAATCACTAACTGCAGCGTCGTAAATCATCTGGGACCACTAGTCGGCCAGATTACATTCCACTTTCACTTCCCTGATATCCAAGTGCACATTAGGTACTGCGTTTTAAAGATAATTTATGTGTTTACTTCAAATTACGTATTGGCAATATTGAGTATTTTTTATTTGACGTAATGCTGGTAATCGCTATAACTATTCAGTATCGCCTAAGTACCATATCTAGAGCTATTTCAAATTAACATGCTAAATTGGAAGATATTTGGGATCCTATATGGTACGGTGTCGGCCGTGTGGTGACGGCAGAGCAGAATACAATTGTGACCACCCCCTCCTCTCCCGTGGGTATCGTACAAGGCGACACAGGGTAAAGACAGCGATGAGTAAGCAGCATTCCTCTCATACTACCTAGCAATATACTGCGATTTATGTGCCCGATATATGGCAATAGGCTCGCCACCTATTACATGGGACCTGACATATTTGGCGAAACGTGGGTGCTAGTTCACCTCTGCCTACCCCTTCGGGGATATAGGCGTGATTTATGTATGTATATATGGCAATATAGGCTATCTCCACCTATTACATGGGACCTAACTTAACTGGCGAAAAGTGGGTGTTAATTCACTCTGCCTACCCCTTCGGGGATATAGGCGTGCTTTATGCATGTATGTATATAGAATTTTTCTAACATCACAATCATCACCAGCCCTTATGTGCTGTCTAACACGTTCATAGGTCTGCGTCAGGAATGGCCAAACAAAAAACATACGCAGCTCAATTATTACTCGTCCAACTATTTGTACGCAATACGCAGTGACAGTTTCGCCCATCGCTTAACGATGCTTATAACCCTGTGTTGTAGGGAAACAAACAACATAATTATTTTTAATATTAGAAGGGCCTGTTTCACAATCGACAAGTAAGTTCGAAGTTGCTAACGTTGCAGTTCAATTGACATATATTTCAAATTACAACTGTCAAATCTGCGAAGTAAGCTACTTAGAACTTACTTGTCGATTGCGAAACAGGCTCTAGATGTTAGAAATAACTATGCTGTATTGCCGTGTGGTGACGGCAGAAAAGAAAACTGTTATCACAACCCCTGCATCTGTCGTGGTTGTCGTACAAGGTGACTATCCGCCGCACTCAGAGACGTCAATTAACTTTAATGAGTACTTAATATCAAAAAATGACAATTCAAAAATAGTCTCTATTTTTGCCGGATATGGTCTAGATTTAAATGATTTTTTTTGACGAGTACTTAACTCATTAAAGTTCATTGACGTCTCTGAGTGGGACAGTAGAGTTATAATGTAAAATGAAAAAGTCGTATTGATGCAGGATTGGCTACAAACCACGTGCAATTGTGTGGTTGGTAATGGGTATAGGCATATTTTCTTTGCAAATATTTTTACAGCATTTTTGGTTACAATGGGAGAATTAGCTCACCTTTAAAATTGAATCTTAGTGCAAGCGGAGAGAATCCAGATTTCTTCGCGCGTTAAGTATAAGGTGAGTAGATTACCGTTCCCGGAGGCAGCTCTCGCTGGACCGGTTAAGATTTCTAGTGAATTGTAAGAATATAGGCAGTGTGATGTAACATTGGAAAGAGATTCCGAAGAGATTTGCAAAAGTAATATGCAGTATTAAAAGAAAAATATCGATTTATCTATAAATATATAAAAACCGGGCAAGTGCGCGTCGGAATCGCAAACGAAGGATTCCGTAATTATCTAAAAAAATTGCAAAAAAAATCATGTCTGTTGTATACCCCAGAGAGGTCGTGAAAGTCCACTAAGGCCCGAGTTCACCAACACTTACACAGGCTATTATTATTTAACCGTCGGTTTTTCACATTTTATCGCATGGGAGAACTGTCAAAAACTGATTCAGTTGTTCAAAAATTTTTTAATCAGTTGTTTTACGTTTTGGTGAACTCGGGCCTAACTGCCGCACTCAGAGACGTCAAATAACGTTAATGAGTACTTAATGTCAAAAAATGACAATTCAAAACTAGTCGCTATTTTTCCCGGGCTTATGGTCTAGATTTAAATGAGATCTTTTGACATTAAGTACTACATACATAAATCACGCCTATATCTCCGAAGGGGTAGGCAAATGTGAACTAGCACCCACGTTTCGCCAATTAGTTAGGTCCCATGTAATAGGTGGCGAGCCTATTGCCATTTATCGGGCACAAAAGTCGCAGTACATTGCTAGGTGGTAAGTTTATGAGGAACGCTGCTGCCCATTCCTCATCACTGATTTATCCTTAAGACATTAAGTACTCATTAAAGTTATTTGACGTCTCTGAGTGCGGCAGTAAGAGAGAGCGCCGTGGAGCAATAAGCACTTAAAGACAACCTTATATCGGAGGGAAAGCTTTTGATAAAAAGGCGGACTTGAAAAAAGTACTACCACCAACCAAACCGGGATCGAACCCTAAACCTCTGCATCTTAATTCCGGTGGACGATCCACTAGACCACGGAGGCGGGTAAAGTCTATACTAATAATAATAATAATATAATAAATATTTTTACACTCACACCTATCATCTAGCCCAAAGTAAGTAGCCTAAGCACTTGTGTTATGGATACTAGATGACGGACATTTTTTTTAATATAATTATGTATATAAATGTTGATAATATATTACATAAACATATACACAACCATGACTCGGAAACAAACATTTGTGGTCATCACAAAGTTTGCCCTTACCAGGATTCGAACCCGGGACCTCTTGGCCAATACCCAGCAATCTGAGCATTCGACCAAGGCGGCCGTCAAATCGTCGTCATCAGCTTTATAACTAATAATTATTATAAAGCTGATGAAGAGTTTGTTCCTTTAGTTGGTTAGTTATTTTAACGGAATCTCAAGACATTTAAAAGAAAAGTATTTCCCTTTTATGTAATAATTAATTAATTTATTAATGTACTTAGTTAATGTAGTTGGTACTTACTAGTTAGTAATAGATTGATAAGTATTTGTTTAAAAAAAAAGGTTGCTCACATTTATTAACATTAGAGACATGTTGGCCGTGTGGTGACGGCAGAGTAGAATACAATTGTCACCACCCCAAACCTCTCCCGTGGATGTCGTAGAAGGCGACTAAGGATAAATCAGTGATGAGGAATGGGCAGCAGCATTCCTCTTATACCTACCAACTAGCAAAGTACTGCGACTTTTGTGCCCGATAAATGGCAATAGGCTCGCCACCTATTACATGGGACCTAGCCTAATTGTCGAAGCGTGGGTGCTAGTTCACCTCTGCCTACCCCTTCGGGGATATTGGCGTGAATTATGTATGTATGTATGTAGAGACATGTTGTTGGGATACAGTTTGATCCTTGACCAGAGTCATATTCGTATTTATTTTGTAACTATAACCTGTTGTGTTTCATGAATAAATTAAAAAAGAGAAAAAAAGTTATACCTACGCGCTAATCTCAGGAACTGCTGACTCAAATTGAAAAATTCTTTATGTTTTGGATAGTCCATTAATCTAAGAAGGCTATAGGCTAATATATAACAACCGACATTAACACGAGCGCAGCCGCGGGCGCTAACCACTAGTACTTAATACAATCAAATGATGCCTAGGATGTTCCGAGGTTGGTAACTGATAATTACACAAGAAAGAAATTGATGTAAATTCATCACACTGTCCCAAGTTCGCGGAAGAGCGATCGCGAAACCACTCGTTTTTCTCTATCGGAAATTCTTGCCGAGCAATTAACTTCCCATTTGGCGGACTACCGATTTGCGATTCTGCTGCGAAGAGCGCAGAGTTCTTTTTTCGGTGCACAGCGGTATTTCTAGGCGCTCTAGTGAAACGAGTTAGTACTTTTTTTTTATTAATTACTTACATTAGATTGGTTTTAGTTTTATTTCAGCTAATGTCTGTGGTCAATTGGTGTTTATTTTGCCAATCTGTCTGCCTGAGTTGGTAGAGGTGAATTTACACCCACGTATAACATCCAAATATTCTATAACATCCAAATGTTCCCACGGGCGAGTATATTATCTTTTATGTAAATCACAGAGCTACAAGAGGAAGGTTACATCTCGACTCGCTCCTTGGATCTAGCCCCTAATTACCTACCTAACTGCCGCACTCAGAGACGTCAAATAACGTTAATGAGTACTTAACATCAAATAGTCTCTATTCATGTCAGGTCTTTGGTCTGAATTTAAATGAAAATTTTTGAAATTAAATACTCATTAAAGTTATTTGACGTCTCTGAGTGCGGCAGTTACTACCGCACTCAGAGACGTCAATTAACAATAATGAGTACTGCATGTCAAAAAATGTATGTGTGAGGTATAGTTTTCTCGTCACACAGCGTTTCTAATCGAATAAAGTGCGAACAAGCGATAAGTATCAATTAAGCTATTTACTTGTAGTGCTCCGAGAAGCAAACCGCTTTCTACGAGCAACTACATGTTACCTAGAATCTGCCGACGCGTTTACTCTTTAGGAGTTGTTAGTGTCTTGTGTCTTCCAGGTAGAATCTAGATTCTAGTGCTACTAATGCGGGATGACTTCATTCCCGCGCTCTTCGGGCCTAAGGAGCATTGGATGGTGAATAACTTCTAAAACTTTTTTTTTTTAAACTAAAATTTGATTGGAATTTGTTCAGACCATCAAACTGAACAAATTTCACTTCTATGAGATCAACTCCATATTGACGAAAAAAATAACAGCTGTTTCATACATTTGGGTCAAGTAGGTATATAATTTGTTCAGTTTGATGGTCTGAACGAATTCCAAAAATTTTTGCAGTGACCAAAAATTCTGTAATAGATATAATAAAGTGAATAACTTCTAAAACTTTTTTTTTTAAACTAAAATTTGATTGGAATTCGTTCAGACCATCAAACTGAACAAATTTCACTTCTATGAGATCAACTCCATATTGACGAAAAAAATAACAGCTGTTTCATACATTTGGGTCAAGTAGGTATATAATTTGTTCAGTTTGATGGTCTGAACGAATTCCAAAAATTTTTGCAGTGACCAAAAATTCTACTGGTATTTAAATCACGCCTTTTTATCCCAGGATCCATGTAACAGGGGGGATTCTATGTAAACAGTAAACATCAATCGGCACGCAGTACATAGCTCTTGGTACAAGAGAAACGGTGCTGCCCATTACTCATGGCTGCCTTTACCCTTAGTCTTCTCATTTTGTAAAGTTTTAAAAGTAAGTAAAATAAAATGTAGGCAAGCATTACATTATCGGCACTTCACAATCCTCGAAAATTATCAACAGCATTTGTTAGACTACGTATTCCTACCCGTAGTCGTTACTCGGTAGTCATTTTGTCAGTTTCGGTGTGCGGTCCATTGTACCTAGAGTTTACAGTGCCTCGGTCAACAACATTCGCAGTACCAACGTTCAGAGAGCCGAAACCAAGTTCAAGCCAAACAAACCCTGTAACCGAAGCCTGTAGAACTCATACTAATGCCATACCGAAATTGACTGTCATTGCAAAGTGGTAAGGTGCAATGGACACTTGAAAGGTACTGCATAATGTGTCGGCCACAGTACAACTGTAAGACGGCACGGGAGTGCATCGTAAATCAAGAATCGAGCGATACACGGCGCGCCTTGACTTTGAAATATGAACAGTCGGTCGGACAAGTGTTAAAACATTAAAAGGATAATATATTTTTATAGCCACACCCGACCGTGTAAGAAGCATTTTCCGCCCAGTATCAGTACTCTTCTTCTCCCTGACCTGTTCCCAGTCTATCTGAGGTGGGCGCAGCATGTTTCCTCTTCCATTCTTATCGGTCAGACGGCATCAAGCCATCCACTCCCTTTTGATTCACATCGCCCATCACACCGGAAAGGTGCTAGTGATGAATGAATGTATAGAAAAGATATGGAACGGACTATGTCGAGCGACCAATTAAAAGAGAGAGTGATCGGAATGACAAATTCCAATCCAACCTGCTTGACACCAATCCTCTTTGGGTATGCTGTTGTTGATAGTTTGCCCTCCACCATTCGGGTGCCCCAAAGTGCTTATGGGTTTATACCGGACAATCTCCCTTGGTCAACTTTTACCACACCCGTGGGATGAATCGGGGCTGGCTCATACAACGTTATTTTTTTCGTTGCCGGGCCAGCGTGGGATTTAATTTTGATTTCCACTACTTTCGCACCGGACTGTACAAATCAGCCAGAAATATTCGCAGAACCACAAGAAAGAAAGAGCAAACCAATTTACGTTGTGTGCGCCGCGCCCAAATCGAGTACTGTGGTGACCCTGCACACGGGTTCCCAAAGTGTCTGGACGTATAATGCGTGTTTGAGAACCACATAAACCATGTTCCTAATCTCCAGCGCTGTTTACAAAGTATTTTTAGCATGTTTATTTAGCATGCACGTTAAAGCTACCTTCTAAGGTAAGAAGCCATCCATAAAGTACGTCACAGCTTAAGAGGGAGGTCAACGAAGTAGTGCGACTTTGTGTGACATGGGATGGGAGGGGTCCTAAGTTTTGTGACGTCACATTTCAAAATCTAACAAGACCTGACACCAAATACATGGAATACTTTTTTGTCTCGATTTCTAAACATTAAATTGCTAAATATGTGATATCACACTAGGGAGAGGGTTCTCACAAATGTAACCAACTTAAATTAAATGTGACATACTTTATGGATAACCAGGGATGAGCCGTGTGGTGACGGCAGAGTAGAATACAATTGTCACCACCCCTAATCTCTCCCGTGGGTGTCGTACAAGGCGACTAAGGATAAATCAATGATGAGGAATGGTCAGCAGCATTCCTCTTATACCACCTAACAATAGCAAAGTACTGCGACTTTTGTGCCCGATAAATGGCAATAGGCTCGCCACCTATTACATGGGACCTAACATATTTGGCGAAACGTGGGTGCTAGTTCACCTCTGCCTACCCCTTCGGGAATATATATAGGCGTGATTTATGTATGTATGTATGTAGGGATGAGCCCTTTCTATTTATTTATGAGATGGTGTTTTCGATTTCATGTTGTTGAGGAGTCCAATGAAAATTAACATAACTTAATGTGAGTATGTGAGGATGAGGTCTATTACTGAAAGAGGAATGGAGCGCTGTGGACGATGACGGCGTATAAAAATGAACCATTCATTTTCTTAACGCAACGTAGGTACTTCATTAGCTTAACTGCCATATTTAAAGTTGAACTCTTAAAAGGTAAATGACACTCACAACTTCTGGATGCCGTTCCTGAATTGGGATACCAAATTTATTAAATAATGTTTATTAACAAATTGTCTTAAAACGAAATGCATTCCATTGCAGCTGAATGGTTTGTACGCCTCTTGCACACCTTTAAATAACACTTGTAACTCATACTCCCTACGGACTTACTTCTCGGAAACTGTCCGGAGTACAATTAATATACCCACAGTCGGAAACTGACTTCGGAGATGCAAAGCGATTACATTCGCAGTTGATTTTAGCCGAGCCAAAAATAACTTGCGTGTTGCTATGTGGACAAGTCTTTCCAGGGTTGCCATCTTCTAGTTTATTATATTTTTGTCTTGCAATAAAGGGCCTTTTTTTGTAACATTTGTAGTTACAACATGTTATCTCTAGTTAAAACTAGATTTTACAAGAGGCCTTGGCTTTAACTAGAATTTTCTTGATAAAAATATACCTACCTGACCTGTAACTAATTCATTGGCAACATAAACATTTTTGATTATTTAAATTTTTTTACCAAAGCTTAACTTAGCTACCGATGAAACTGGTCTTAAAGGGCGTGGCAGTTAACCACCTACCAACGAGCTAATGGCTTAACCTCACAATAGTTTAATTAGAGACAATTTAACCCCACTTCACCCCACCACCCGCCGTCTTTCTAAACGATCTCAATGTCAAGACTCGTCTGGCTAATTTGTTAAATGCACAAACACAACGACGTTCTCTGTCTCCGTGTTAACAAGTTTAATTAATTATTTTCTAATATGAACGGTTGGACTGTGGCTAAGATGGCTGTACTTTCTACAGTAAAAGCGCGTCATCATAAGCTATAGGGCTTATAATTTTTTAAATTATATTTATACATACGTCACGCAAGCTGCCAATCGTTCGTCAAATTATAATAATTAAATGTAATCAAACTATGATAAATGCCATGACAAATACTTTATTTGTGATAATAACTTGATTACTACTGCTACAAAATCATCTATTTTTATTATATACTCGGAGGAGCTCCTCATAATGTAAAAGTTAATATTACAAGATGGTCAAAAATTTGCAAATATTTGTCCATGGTGTAACATTGCCTATCATATGCTTTATCCTAAATTACAATACTAAATAGATTCACAATACTATATTTAAAAAAAATCCTATGTCTAATGAACAATTTATATTTAAATTTTATATCAATATTTAAAATTAATTCACACAATTTTTTATAATTTTTAAACTAACCTAGAATACATGCAAAACTTCCAAGGCCATTTTCGAGAGAGGAGATGTTTTTATCATTTTTATTCCATTACATACAAAATAAATATACTTATACCAAACACAATTATTTACAATTAATATTATTTACACATAATATTAAATTTATTGTTCCTATTTAATAATATAAAAGAGATTATTATTGCACCATATCTTTACCATCCAGCGGCGTTGCAAACATTAAAAGTTTTAGTTTCACTGAAATATGTACTTATTATATATTTTTGATATACTACATCATCACCTACTTGCATAATTTGAGATAGTACCACTTCGGCAGCAGACGATATCAAATCGTCAATACTCAAAAAGCATGTTCTAAAATTATTTTTAGTATCCCGTTTAACTTCAAATAAAACTCCTGATTCCTGGACTTTTCATAGACAAAAAGGCATTGAACCGGGTACATTACTTAACCAAAATCAACTTAAAACTCACCAGCACATAAACTACCTCATAGAACCAAATAAATTCACAGAAAAACTGAGTAACGATGGGACAAACAAAGATTTTATCAAACAAGTATAAATCAAACGCGCTTCCAGAGCAAATACTCCAATAGTTTTTCTAGATTACCTAACTCCCACTGTCGGGCATCAATGAGAATTAGAGAAACAAGATGTTTATATAAACTAGTCATTTGCAACTTTTGAAATATTTGCATTGCAAGACGTAGCTAATATGATTGAAACCCATGCGATCGGTCCGATAACAAGAATTGATTATATCGCAAAAGGTGGAAAACATGCAAAATCGAAATTAACCACAAGACTAGCAAGCGAAATCGTAAAAATATGACCAATGTAAAATCTTGTTTTTTTAATAAAAAGTAACAATTAGATTGATATTTTTTTTCCATGATCTAATGAAATTGCAAAAATCAACATTGAATTTTGTACGTTAACGTTTTGCATTCGCGTCTGTTTTTGTTCGTGTTCTAACAATTTGATAACGATTTTAATGTTTTAGGCTGACGGTTGTAGGCAGATCTTAATTGCCTCTTAATTGTATCGCTTGCAAATGTCATTGACAGTAAAAGAGAAATAAATAAAACCGCTTTTGCAATAGAAGCAATCGATTGCATTAGTTAAAATAAATGTAATGAAGGAGAAAATAAAGCTCAAGAAGATACGAAAGCACTAGATACTAGTGAATTTAAAGTTGAAATACAAATTGAAAATGTTCACACCACAATCGACCCATATACGGGATACTAAAAATAGTTTTAATACTTTTCTGTTTGAGAAAGAACTTTAAGTTAATTGTTTTTTCTTGATCGACGCTACATTTGTTTCCTTAGTCGCGTCATAGAACACCTGTTTTGCTTAGGAGATAAAGTCTACATTTCTCTGAACCTGCTGAGGTCCAATTGTGGTATAAAGAGACTGTCGCAGGGCACTGGTTCATTCCTGAAACAAATAGTTTTGGCATGTTTGAAAATAAAAAATATGTAGGTATATTTGAAACACTCATAAACGTTTTATAATATGGTAGATACATATAATAGGTAATATCAGAGTCTATAATGTTAAATTACAAAATAATATACTATCAATTTTAAATAATAGAAAGGGAAGCTTGATGGCAAGATGGTTCGCGCTCAGCAAGATTGCGTAAATTAAGCAATGTTCGCTATGGGCGGTAGTCAGACATCTATATTACCAGATATATATAAAAAATCTCTCCCCTGGGTTTCGTACAAGACGACTAAGGATAAATCAGTGATGAGGAATGGGCAGCAGCGTTCCTCTTATACCATCTAGCTATGTACCTACTGCGACTTTTGTGACCGATAAATGGCAATAGGCTCGCCACCTATTACATGGGACCTAACATAACTAGCAACGTGGGTGCTAGTTCACCTCTGCCTACCCCTTCGGGGATATAGGCGTGATTTATGTATGTATATATGATACCAGAGTATATATCACAAGTTATCCTTGTGCTGGAAGGCACGTTAAGCCATTTAGCCCCGACTACATCTGTAGTCGTTAACCCCACCAATACCAACATCCGTACAAAACCAAAGTAGTAGTAGTATAGATTTCTAAATCTTCCATAGAAAAATAATCGATACATTCATAATCTACGTACCCCACTATATCGCTTCTGATGAACGCATTTGGTGATTGTGTGAAAAGTTCGAAACCATCTTTATTGTCACACAATATCCTCGCGAATGTTACTTTCTTAATCTCCACCAGTTGATCTAAAAATTTATTTTATTTTATCAAGCTCATAGGTATTAATTTAAACTCATCTATATTAATTCTAAAATATATCCCATTATTCACAATTCTGCCGTGTGGTGACGGCAGAGTAGAATACAATTGTCACCACCCCAAATCTCTCCCTTGGGTGTCGTACAAGGCGACTAAGGATAAAACAGTGATGGGGAATGGGCAGCAGCGTTCCTCTTATACCTACCACCTAGCAATATACTGCGAATTTTGTGCCCGATAAATGACAATAGGCTCGCCACCTATTACATGGGACTTGACATGATTGGCGAAACGTGAGTGCTAGTTCACCTCTGCCTACCCCTTCGGGGACATAGACGTGATTTATGTATGTATGTATGTATGTATTCACAATTCTGTCTTCCATGCTGGCCTGGGAGCGAGAAAATAACATAGAACGTAGAATGAACACCCGAATGGTGGAGGGCAAAACGCCAACAACAGCATACCCAAAGAGGGTTGGTATCACACAGGCAACCGGCTGTAAGACATATGAGCTAAAAAATAGGAGCAGTATGGATTGGAATGTTGTCATCCCAATCACTCTCTACGGTCATCGGTCTCTCAGGGCCCGTTCCGTCTCTTTTCTATACATGAAACAAAAAGAAGTGGGTGACGTCTGACCGATGTGAATGAAAGAGGAAACATACTGCGCCGACCCCAGATAGACTGGGAACAGGGCAGGAAAAAGAAGAAGAATGTCCTTTATTCACAATGCGTTGATGAGGCGCAGTATGTTTCTCCGCAGTATGATTGTTTCAGTACGTTTCTCTACCACTGAATACAGAAACGCTACTCAAAGTTTGACTCCTGCTTAACATTTAAGTAGGTATTGTCAAAATTGATGTTTCTCCGTAAAAATTCTGACAGGCATTGTCCACTTAACTTTATAAGCAGGTGCTCAAAATTTGAGTAGCGTTTCTGTATTCGAGGGTCTTACCTAGAGTGAAAGCGCCAGGGTTGACATCAGGCCCGTTGTCATAAAAGTAGCGATCGCCCCTTTGCAGCTTAGAGAATTGATCAGCAATGATGTGGGCAAAAGTGGGTCCTATCACCGCGCCTTCCATGTGATCTTCCAATAGGCCTCCGATCCAGAGGTCTATGTCCTCTGGAGTCTTGTAAACAGAGGCTAAACGATTCGCTGTCTGAAATACAATGTATGGTGTTTCTTAAAGATAAAAAATGTGGGATACAATGATTACAGAGAAAGTCCTTCAGAAGTTTGGAGTCAGATTCTAACCATTTTCATTCCAGTAATAATAAAAAATGATTACTGTAGTAATTCGCGGGCAGAAAGGTGAGCACCAATAGAGTGAACATATCCATAGAAGTTAACAGATGAAAAATTAAATGATGGTGAAGTTAGTTCAGTTTCTAAATAAACTGCTTTTGTGTCATCAAATTTTTTTCACTAGACCAATAACCACGCTTCTTAAATATTGTCACTTTAAAATTCTGACAAGAAGCTGTTGAGCGAGCAAATAGATTCCTTAAGCTAAACAGACTAACTACAAAGAAAGATTACCGTTCTTATGCAGGAATCAAACCCGCCTCGTCCGCAATCATTATGCTTGCTTATACCGCTCGGTCATCCAAGACATTCCTTAAATTTCCAAAATTGATCTAACCATTCAACTTCACGTTTTAAGCCAACGGCTACCCTCGCAATGTATAAATACATTTCTAACATGCAAACCAGGTATTTCTCTTTTTACATACATACATACATAGGTATGAAATGAAATGAATGAAATGAAATGCTTTAATTGCTATAAATAGGGTACATAGCAATTAAAGCATTTCATTAGGTAGGTACATAAATAACGCCTATATCCCCGAAGGAGTAGGTAAAGGTAAATTAACCTTGTTTCGCCAAACAGGATAGGGCCCAGGTGGCGAACCTATTGCCATGTATCGGTCACGTAATTTGCAGAATAATTCTAGCTGGTATTAGAGAAATGCTGGTGCTCAATACTAATAGCTGTATTTACCCTTAGTCGCCTTGTACGACACTCACGGTACAGATACAGGTGACAATTGTATTCTGGTCTGCCGTCATCACACGGCACAATGGCAAAATGAATATTATATAACTTTGATTTTTTCGATATCACCAAAGTTTTTATATTCATGACTAAGTTAGCATGGGTAGTGTTACAGGGTGTGCGTTGCTTCTGTTAGCAGAATCTAGCTAGAAGCGATTTAAAGAGTAATCGATTCCCTAACTAAAGAGACTTACGTTAGGAGAATACTGGTTGAAGTCCAACAGAGGTTCCAAGCCGATCAATTGTCGGTAGTCGTTGTATGTGCGCAAGCCGAAGTCACGACCCCTTTGGACGTTCACAGCAGCCAAGTCCACCCCGAAGGGGGTGCCTCCGTTGAACATGTATTTTGTAAGCTGCAGTGAACAATAAATAAAATATTTATTACCATCAACACCTATCGTTTAGCCCACAGTAAGTAGCATTTACGTTATACTAGACGACAGACAAATATTTATTTTTTAAATAAAAATTATATATTTTTTTATACTTAAAAATTATACATATTATAAACATTTATAGATAAATAGTCATTATTTATGTATCTTTCTTTGTTTGTCATTTGAGAAGCAAAACCCGACTGCCGCACTCAGAGACGTCAAGTTAATGAGTGCATATTAAAAAAATGGCAATCATTGTTCAACCTGTCCTAAATGGGCCATAGGCATGTAGGACAGGTTGACGAATTACTCTCAAAACTGGACCATAGATCAGGGAAGAATAGCAGTACATATTATAATAATATAATAGGCAGTAAGTATACTGTAATTTTTGTGTTCGAAAACAGACTCGAATACTCTTCTATAGTGTCCTATAATCATTACCTAGTAATTGGGAAGGTTCCTTGATTTCCGACAAGTACTCAACTTACCCCCGCAGTTACGAACGGGTCCACGGACTGCATAGGCTGGAAGGAGAGGCCTGCAATGAGCCTGTCTATGAAGTATCTCAGCCTGAGTCTGGACGGCTGGAACATCACCTCTGGGATGAAAATGGTCTCGTAGTTGTCCCCCGTCCGCAGATTAGGTATTCTGGATAAGATATTTGAATTATTAATAATAAAATAATTACATACGAACACAAATCACGCCTATATCCCCGAAAGGGTAGGCAGAGGTGAATTTTCGCCAATTATGTTAGATACCATGTAACAGGTGGCGAGCCTATTGCCATTTATAATAGTCGCAGTACATCGCTAGGTGGCGTAAAAGGACCGCTGCTGCCCATTCCTCATCACTGTTTTAACGAGCAGAGAGAGAATGGCGCTTATTACAAAGTACAAGATGAAGTTAACTGACGTTGGTGTTGTCCAAAGCATTCTGGCCCAGCCAATGTCTGCTGAAGCTAGAATGTTTTATATCATGCTCTGTACCCGCCGCGACCCTTCTGTCAGCGTATATTTTTATAATAGTGTGTAACTAAATAATAATAATAAAAAAATAAAAAATCATTTATTGCTCAATAATTAATTACAAATACTGTTGAGACATCCCCAGTAAGTAATACAATACTTGTAAGTAACTAAGTACATAGGTTTCGATAGGACTGACATATGCAATGGATATAAGTCGCTGACCTCTATTAAACAAGTGAGCTGGACTGAATACTTCAACTAAAATGACAAATGTTTCTTGTGCCGATTTGAAGCGCCCCCTCGAGCGGCAAGGGTACTAAATTCGACGCTTGTTGCTTGTATTTGATATTACAAATGCATCTCTATTATAAGTCCCGTGGACGTTTACCTTCGCACACCAGTGCCATCAGCACCAAGATGGCGATAATCAAATTGGCTTCATTTTTGGATGACAACCTTCAGTCCAGCGTACTTGTATAATAGAGGTCAGTGCTAGAAGCCATTTGAATGGAATAGAAGAAAAATATGCCGCTTGTACGTACACGAGATGGCTCTGAACGGTGGAGTGTCCGAATCTGAATGCCGCCCCTGAGAACTCGGCCGTCACGGATGGGTTCACGCGAGGGTCATACGAGGAACCGTAGATCGGGGACAAGTTCAGACCAAAGACCTGCATCAGCTTTGGACCTGGAACATTGGGAATAAGGTTTGGAGTTTTTGACTGAATCCAAATGATGATCTAATTTAATTATATAACAGTTAACAGTAGCTAGTCGCTATTCTTGCCGGGCCCGTAGTCTAAATTTAAATGTAATTTTTTGACATTAAGTACACATTATCTTTAATTGACGTTTCTGAATGCGGCAGTTATTTAGCATAGGAAGTTCAGGGTGTGTCTTGTGCCGGATTTATATTTGTTTGACGTGGTCTGATCTGATGCGTCAGAACGGCATGGGTTTCATACATTTGACATAAGACATCAGAACCTAACGCGTCATATAAATGTATGAAACCCATTTCGTCAGAGCCCAACAGATCAGACCACGTCAGACAAGTATAAATCCGGCATAAGACACCCTGAACTTCAATTGACTTCAATGAGTCGATATTTAATGTCAAAAAAAATCATTTAAATCTAGACCGTAGACCTGGCAAAAATAGCGCATAGTTTTGAATTATCGTTTTTGGACAGAGAAATCCATGTAGGATTTGTCTATTTTACGAGACACCATACCTAGTAGCAATGGCAGCCATTCACTGTAAACGATGTGCTGAAACTCAGCTTGCACTATCCTTCTAGCTTCCAGGAAGATCCTGTCTTCATCCCAGCCAGGATTGAGCCGTGCCAACGCACTGGCCACTCGGTTGTGCTCCCTGGTCCAGATGGTGTGCATCAGGGTGAGGGTTATCATCTGATTAGCTTTGCCATCACCTAAAAAGTTGTCAGATGGGATTAGATTGGAAGTGAAGCGGTAGGTGGTGGGAGAAAATGATGAATATATATTCGAAAATACATAGATAACAATAAGCCACCTAATGCTTAGGCGCCAGCCATGGGACATGACCTAATTGGCGAAAAGTGGCTGTTAATTCATCTCTGCCTATCCCTTTGGGGATATAGGCGTGAATTTGGTATGTATATGTATCGATACCTTATTTGGCAAACCAGCTAACACTATAAATATTAAATAAAATAAAATTTTCAAGAGCTTAAAATCTAATTATATTGTTTCTTACAAAGATTTTGGGGTTAGAAAAAGAATTTCGAAAAATTATGATCTTGAGGCGGGAATCGAACCCGCGTCCGCTGCTATCCGGGCAGGTGCCTGACCGCTCGGCCACCCAAGACACACCCAAGAGACGAGTGTCTTGGGTGGCCGAGCGGTCAGGCACCTGCCCGGATAGCAGCGGACGCGGGTTCGATTCCCGCCTCAAGATCATAATTTTTCGAAATTCTTTTTCTAACCCCAAAATCTTTGTACTAATTTTTCTAACATTTATATAATGTTAAAATTAAAATCGAATAGTATATTGTTTCTTAATTACATACATACATATATCACGCCTTTCTCCCACAGGGGTAGGCAGAGATCACTTCTTTCCACTTGCTACGATCCTTACATACTTCTTTCGCTTCATCCAATCTCATTAATCTCATCATGCATGCCCGTCGGTTTCGGGTACTCTTGACCTGGCCCTTATTTAATAGACTTTCAATTTGATTATGAAAGATCCGCCTAGGCCTTCCCCTTGCCATTTCTCCATTCACTTTCGCCATGTATATCCTTTTTGTCAGTCTCCTTTCATCCATTCTTTCTACGTGACCAAACCATGCGAGCATCCCTTTCTCAATCCTTGTCATTACATCTTCTTTCAAACCACACATTTCTCTTATCACACTGTTATACAATCGATCGCTCAGCCTTACCCCAGCCATGCTCCTCAACGCTCTCATTTCTACTGCATTTATTCTACTTTCATGCTTCTTCTCCCATACCCAACTTTCACTTCCATACATTAATGTCGGGACCAGCACTCCATTATGAACAGCCATACGAGCCTTTCTGGACACGCTTTGGCTGTTCATAAAAGTGTGCAAAGCCCCGTTTATCATATTCCCAGCTTTCACCCTCTTTTCAATATCACTATCACATTTTCCATCTCTCGTAAATACAGATCCCAAATATCATCTAAATTACCGTTGGTAGATATTATGGTAATCAATTATTTTGTTGTTGTTGCCGTTTCTGCAAATCACGCTGTATAACTGTCGAATTCAATCTGATCCAAAAAAAATTTTTTTTGGGGTTGGTTTGCTAACCAAGGTATGTAATTTAAAGAGCTGTCAGAGCGGCTACCAGATTCAAAGCAAGGAGCGCCTTCCCCGGTGATGAGGCACTGCTTCTTCTTCGTAAGCGGCGCGAGCTGTCGGCCGTAGTCGTCGAACGTCTTCAGGAGACCACCGGGAGCCCTCAGACTGTTCATCGTCTCGTCAACGTTGCTGTACAGCTGCGACAGGTCCACGAAGTGGCTCACGCCGTTCATCTGAAATGTCATCACCATCATCGTCGTCGCCTTTTGATGTCCCCTCTGTTGGACCTGGCTTTACTTATGGATGGAAGTATTTAGGGAGAATGGGTGATTACTAAGCATTCTTACGGAAAGAAAAATTCGAGGAGAAAACAAAAAAATACTTTTCATATGTACAGAAGACAAAGGAGAAAATCAGACTGTTGGCAAAGACAACGAGGGATTGAAGAAAAATCTGATGCTGATGATGATGATTCATGCTGAATAAATGAGAATGTTGAAATGGATGTGTCAGCTGACTAGGAAAGACAAGATTAGAAATGAGCACATCATAGTAAGTTTGAAAATAGCCCCGATGATCGTAAAATTAAGAAGCAACAAGGTTAGCGTGGTACAGGAATGTGATGAGGAGGGATGAATATTGCGTCTAGTTATATATGTTAAGTATGGTTTTTAATGGACGCAATACGAGAGCAAGGCCGAAAAAACTGTGTATGGATTCTGTGAAAGATGATATTATTTTGAGGAAGAGGGAGTTTCATGCTGAACTTACGCCTGGTAGAGGAGAGTGGAAGAAGAAGACATGTTGTGCCGCTTCGAGTAGGATAAGGGCAGGGAAAAAAGAAGGTAAACAGCAGAATAAGGAAGATGAATATACACAAGATAGACGCTGCGTCACAGACGCAATATGGCGCTGATTTTCAGTGTGGACCCCAGTGTAAGTAGATGATATGCACACCTGTGTAGCGTATCCGAGCGAGCAGTCGGCCGCGGGCGCCAACTGTACCCGGACAAAGTTGTGGCAGCGCATCCCGAACTGGCCGTAGAAGCCGTCCTCCGGACCGCTGGCTATGGGCGCGCAGGCTTCATGCTGCAAACCATCCGGCAGGAAGTCTGCGCCGTTGTTGGCGCAGCAAGAGATGGCGCTGCCGTTGCCTGGATTATTTACAATTTCACTAACTTACACACATATACCATCTCTATATATCCCCGAAGGGATATGCAGAAGTGAACCACAATACCCACGTTTCGTCAGTCAGGATATGGGCGAGCCTATTTCCGTAAATCGCAGTATATTGGTACTCATCGCTGCCTTTGCCCTCAGTCGTCTTGTACGACACCCACGGGAGAGATTGGGGTGGTGACAATTGTATTCTGCTGAGGCAGAGGCCTTCCCTATGGATGGAAGAATAAGGGAAAATGGGCCATAACCTACTACGCTGGCCCAGCGCGGGTTGGTGGGTATTAACGACTGCAGGTGCAGCCAGGACCAACGGCTTAACGTGCCTTCTGAAGTGCGGAGGAGCTCACGATAATATATTTTTGATCACCCATCCAATGACCGGCCTTAGCGGCCGAGCGCGCTATGCCACTGCGCTAACGTGCTCCTCACGGCATCATATACTTTTTATTAAAGAATAACAATGTATTAAAGAAATACCAACCGGAACGGAAGACCGTAGCCTTGCTGACGTCATGGGTGATGAACTGGCCGAACTGCATGAACATCATGTTGTGGGTGGAACTCGGGTGACTGGCGTCCAGGACCAGGGTGCTGCTGACGTATCTGGCACCCGGCAATGGCCCACCGGCTTTCGAGGCTCGGAAGTCCCACACACCTGTCAGTGTGAGTTAAAAGTTGGATTAACAATTGACATTGAGAATGTTCACCGGTATGCCGAATCGCTTGAAAGTTTGTTACAGTAAAGCTTTGTATGTATAAAAATACACTGGTTTTTAGTTTTGATTTTACAGGCATTTAAACTTACGATAAATATCGAGCCCCTTTAACAGTCACGTGACCACATGTGACGTCATTTTACAACGTTAAGCAAGTTTATTTCTATAAATCGGAAGCTATAAGTGACGTATCGAAGTTATTCTTTCACGTGTATTTTTTATTTTTGACAGAGATTATGGAGAGCTAATAATAAAAAATAGTTAACATTTTTAATTGCTTCAGGTCACTACTGACTAGTTAGGCCCTTCCTTATTTTTCATGCCTATGCCCAACAGAGCCAACAGTGGGCGTCTCACGGCTGACTGACTGACTGACTTATCTCATAGCCATGTTCAATGCCTGCCAACCAGTTTTAATGGAACCCACACAGTCTCACATTCTGCAGGATTATAAGTGACAATTTTTAGTTTATTTTATTTGGCTTGCCAACTTTACTAAAAACATTTTATGTTTCTGAGAGTTTTGGAACGATTTGGGTTCAGAAATGATTTCTTTTTACCAATTTTCATACAAAGTCAGGAGACTGCAGATCTTAGCTAGATATCGACTGAAAAACGACTTACCTAAAAACTATACTCCAGATTGTAACGGGATAAACAAGGTCTTTTATTATAAAATACAAGAATGATGTACCTAATACCTTTTTCTCCAAGTCGCTAATCATTTTGATTTTCTAAAATGGTTGATGTATTTTAAAATTAGCTTAAAATATAGCTACCTATGCTCTACTATCCTAAAACACTACTTCTAGAATACATACATACATAATTCACGCCTATATCCTTGAAGGGGTAGGCAGAGGTGAACTAGCACCCACGCTTCGCCAATTATGCTAGGTCCCATGTAATAGGTGGCGAGCCTATTGCCATTTATCGGGCACAAAAGTCGCAGTACTTTGCTAGGTGATAGGTATAAGAGCAACGCTGCCCATTCCTCATCACTGATTTATCCTTAGTCGCCTTGTACGACACCCACGGGAGAGATTTGGGGTGGTGACAATTGTATTCTACTCTGCCGGCACCACACGGCCAACTTCTAGAAACTTCTGGAGATTCGACTTTACCGTCACTATAGTCTGGCGGCAGGAGCCGCTGGAAGCCTGTGTCGGCTCCGCCCCAATACGGGAACTCCAGATTGTTGCACTCGCCGTATCTGTTCCTGTACACCTCCGGCTCCGGTGGACACCTCGGTGGCGGAGGGCAGTATGGAGCTGTAACCCGACTTTAATCATAAGCATAAATACATAGTCTGTACCATCTAACTTGTCTTACCCCGAAATACAGAAACGCTACTTATTTTTTGAGCACTGCTTTATTAATTTAAGTGGACAATACCTATCAGAATTTGTATGGAAAAACGTCAATTTTGACAATACTTAAATGTTAAGCAGAACACAAACTTTGAGAGCGTTTCTGTATTCAGGGGTTATTTAGTAAACAATCTTGGCAATTTTTTTTTATTGAAAATGCAGCATTATACATCAACTGATAACTAGATTCAATAGGTTTCAGTCTATAGTCTAGTCAATTTATTGTGATAGATTATTGACTTTGTTATTATTTTATTTTTTAATGGGTGATTTTTTTAAAAGTTGTGCCAAATCAAATAAGACAAGTTAGATGGTACAGACTTTTACATAAATCACGCCTGTATCCCTGAAAAGGGTAGGCAGGGGTGAACTAACACCCACGATTAGCCATTTAGGTGAGGTCCCATGTAATAATGGACTTCTCCCATAAATAGCAGAGTAATTGGTATACAAAAAAAATAATTAATCTTGAAAGATCTTTCTTTTAGTCCCGATTTGCTTCAAGGTCCGTACATTTAGTTACATTGTTCATTAAGGTTGATAAATATTTGTTTCACAGCGTCCATTATCGAATATCGATGAAAATAATAACAAGCAGAACTTTACCATCAGTATGCTCTGTGAAACCCAAAGCCAGTTCGTCGTCAGAAATCGCCTGACGTGCCTTCAGCGCCTTCAGTGCGAATAGATTCTGCATACCTCCTCTACTCAACTCGTCTGCACGGTCGTCTCCATTTGTCAGAATCTAGAACAAACGCCACATCTTTCACACACAAAATTATAATAGCGATAAACGTACATACATACACACATCATGCCTATGTTTCCCGAAAGGCTGGGCAGAGGTGAATTAAATAAATTGAATAAATAAATAAAATCTTTAGTGACAAAACTTAGAGCTAAAACACATACTTACAACAGTTAAAACATATCCAAAAACTATTCAAATTGAACGGGATAAAAATGTTATCGATTTTTGTACTAAAATTTTCAGCTTCACAATCCTCAACAATAGTTAAAAATATGAATATACTGAGGTAAAAATATAACATTATGCCTGAGATAGAAAGATACATACAAGTTTTTTTTATTTGCATACATGGGACTGAAAATAGTTAGCGAAACGTGGGTGTTAATACACCTCTTTCTACCCCTTCGAATGTATAGAGGTCAACAGGACCTCTAGTTTTTTTTAGTAGTTTAGTTTAGTCTATCGAAGGCGATCACGCTAGCCACTGAGCTATAGAACTCTTAGGATGGTTGATGTCCAGTTGAATGTGTAAACTATCGGCAGAGAGCTATAGCTTACATCCGCACTCAAAAACATCACTTTAAAATTTTAATTAAAGGGTTCCTTAGTCCTTTTCGTCAATTCAAAACTAGTAGCTATTGTTACCAGGTGTATGGTATAGATTGAAATGTTCAATTCATTATCGTTAGTCGACGTTTCTGAGTACGGCTATTATTAAATATTAATTTGGCGGAACCAACATCCGAGGTTAAAATTGCTAGTTGGTAAATTTTTGAATCACTGATTCCCGTCGTTCCCACGGTGCATTTATTATTACATATTTATGTAGACTTAGGTTACGATGGGACTGGCATGGCTATTAGTAGACAAAAACCCCTAAATTAAAATCAAGATTCTAAGATAGTGGTTCTAAGGAGGTACTTACTATATTATGGAGGAAGCTAGGAGTGGTGTGATTGAGAGCAACCAGCTTCTCCGACCTCATCAGATAATCTTGGAGCTTCTTCTTGGAGGCATGGTAGGCCGACTTGATGTGGTCCACCGATACAGGAGTGTTCGGACGACCAATGTAGTCAGATTCAGCTAAAAATATTAACATCGGATTCGAAGGTTAAGAAATTGTATGTGAGCAGGCTCCACCTACACTGTTGTTATTATTATTTAATATGGGATCGTATAGGTTAATAAAAAAATAAAAAAAATGACTATAATATTTCGACCTTTTTCACCTTTGTTATTTTCTCACAGTGGCTTCATCATTGAATTACTTGTCTAACATAAATAATTATACATACATACATAATTCACGCCTATATCCCCGAAGGGATAGACAGAAGTGAACTAGCACCCACGCATCGCCAATTATGCTAGGTCCCATGTAATAGGTGGCGAGCCTATTGCCATTTATCGGGCACAAAAGTCGGAGTGCTTTGCTAGGTGGTAGGTATAAGAGGAACGCTGCTGCCCATTCCTCATCACTGATTTATCCTTAGTCGCCTTGTACGACACCCACGGGAGAGATTGGGGTGGTGATAATTGTATTCTACTCTGCCGACACCACACGCCCTCACGGCAATAAAACATACGGTTAATAAATAAATATAAAATATAATATTTATTAACTGTCTTTATTTGCTTTTTTACTGTATTACATTTGCCATTAATGTGTTTTAATAACACAGTATAAAGCAAATACATATTTATATTTCTACAGGAAGGATAATTCTAGTGACTAAAATAATAATGTTTAAGAACGGTGCAAAAATCTATTTGAATACACGCGTATAATATTTATGTGCACATTTTCGTTCCCAAATAATTATGGTTTTACAAACTCACACCAATGTTTATGTCCGGTGAAGCAGCAGACACCAATTTCGTTGGAGCGTCCCAAGTGGCACAGCGGGTTGTAAGATCCGGGACGCATGTGGGCGGGACACTGGATTTTTGGGACACATCTCCCATCCCGCTGGCACACGGCACACGGACGCTGCAGCTTATGGGCGTGAACTGTAAAATTATAAATAAATAAAAAACTGTTAAGGGATTTTGAGGAGCTCGCTAGCGCAGTGGCATAGCGCGCTTGGCGTGCGATTGCGTAAACTAAGCAATTTCACTAACGCCGGTCAGTGGATGGGTGACCAAAAATTTATTATCTCGAGTTCCTCCGTGCTTCGGAAGGCACGTTAAGCCGTTGGTCCCGGTTGCATCTGCAGTCGTTAATACCACCAACCCGCACTGGGCCAGCGTGGTGGCCCGTACTCCCTATATTCTTCCATCCATATGGAAGGCCCGTGCCCAGCAGTGGGGACACTAAAAGGGCTGGTGATGATGGGCATGAAGGAATTTTAAAGGAATCAGGAGTCAGCGCCTGTAGTTTTATACAAGCAAAATTTCATGGTAAATATTGCCTGTAACTAAATTTAGACGCTCAAATTAAATGCTCTTGATTATTATTATTCAATGTTAGACCACTCCGATCATAGAAAATTTAGCATACATAAATCAAATGGGTAAGCAGGGGCAAATTAACACCCACTTTTCGCCAATTAAGTTAGGTCCAATGTAATAAGAGTGGCTAGCCCATTGCCATCTATCGGGCACATAAATCGCATTATATTTCTGGGTGGCATAAGAGGAACGCTGCTCCCAATTACTCATCGCTGTCTTTATCTTTAGTCGCCTTGTACGACGCCCATGAGGGGGTATTCTGTCACCACACAGTCACCACACCACTTAAACACGCTCAGGCTATATCTCTAGTCTCCCCCTAAACATTTAAACAACATCTAATAGAAATAACGCACACCCACATACCCATGCTGACTTACTGCCGCACTCAGAGACGTCAATTAACGATAATTGAGTACTGAATGTCAAAAATGACAATTCAAAACTAGTCTCTATTCTTGTCAGGTCTTTGGTCTAAATTTAAATGAAAATTTTTGACATTAAGTACTCATTATTTGAATCAGTTATTTGACGTCTCTGAATGCGGCAGTAAGTCATATAAAAACTATGGGGATAACAAACATTCAAAAATGAAAAATTTAATTTCGACTTTTCCGTGCATTTTGGTTTACTGGCCGAACAATTTGTACGAGGGAAACAAAAAAAAATACTATTTCGATTTTTTAATAACACTGTGGCATTGTCAGCATGTAGGTAAGTGGTATTCATGGTGTAAGCTATTTCTGTTAGATGTTGTCTAATAATAATATTATAACCTTTAACATCACATACCTTGTTCGTCACCAGTCTGCCCACCTCCAATCCCCCGCACTATGACCGGACACACAGTCACAACCAGCAGGAAAAAGCTCAAAATCGACTTCAAAGTGATCATTTTAAAAACAGTATTGTCACAGAGCAATGTGGGTTTTATTTTTTTAGAAGTTTATAAGGACATAATATTCTTAATACCCAGTACGAGCGTCCCTTTACACCAATGATGCCAAAATGACCGATGTTACTTTGTCTACGCTTCATAAAAGAGGGTAGGTACAAGTCCATAACAGTGTGAGGGGGTATTAAACACATGGTGATATTTAATGATAATAGATTTACGATACACAATCGTATTGTTTTTAAACAGGTGTGAATTGCCCATGGAAAACAATTTATAATAATATTTGATTGTGTTGAATACAGACAAACATTGTGTTAATCCTACAATAGGATTTTAATCTATTGTTATTATTTTTTTTACATGTTTCAAATTGCGTTCTGACTGTTCTTACCAATAAGTTGTTTCAATATAGTAATAAAATTATTAGTCTTTTATGCGTTTATAAATGCTACATAATAAATATTATCACCAATACACACACAGGGCCGATTTCACCGCAGAATTAAACGCGATCAGTTGAAGTTGAACTCGGTTTATGCTCTAAAATGAGTTCCGCTACATAGTTTCCATAATCAAAACCAAGTTTTATTAAACTCAGTTTCTATGAGAGACGGTGAAATCGGCCCTTAGGTAGGTACTTAGTCTCTTTGTATTTTCAATGCAATTCTTTCAACATTAAATTTTAAGGAAATATACATTCAACAACAACCTACTGGATACCACGTGGTATCGATTTGACGAAAAGTGACTGAAAAATTTTACAGTACCTAGTCGGTGATCTGACATACATACATACTTAAATCACGCCCATATCCCCGAAGGGGTAGGCAGAGGCGAATTAACACCCACTTTTCGCCATTTATGTTCGGTCCCATGTAATAGGTGGCGAGCCTATTGCCATATATCGGGCACATAAATCGCAGTACATTTATATTGCTAGGTGGTATGAGAGAAATGCTGCTGCCCATAAATCATCACTGCCTTTACCCTGCCGTCACCACACGGCGCCGCGGCGGCACCGTTTGACATACAATTAATATAAAAAAACTCATTTTAAATATAGTCACCTAAGATTATTTATCACTATGTATTTGAATCGGGCAATCTCCTCCCTCACTGCCGCACTCAGAGACGTCCATTAACTTTAATAAGTACTTACTGTATGTCAAAAAATCATTTAAAGCTAGACCATAGACCCGGCAAGAATAGCGACTAGAGAGCGGCCAGATAAGTCTGCGCGCGAAGGAAGGCGCTGCTCGTTAACATTGACACTCGTAGACAAACAAAATAGCAGACGAATTTTTAGTTCCAATTTTGACCCGCACTTTAGTTTTGAATTGTCATTTTTTTATTAAGTACTCATTAACGTTAATTATCATGTCTGAGTGCGGCAATTAGCCGACTTTTACGACACCCCAGGGTCGACCTGGCCTTCGCTCCCAGGTCAGCATCAGCATTATACATACATAAATCACGCATAAGTATCCCTGACTGGATAGGCAAAGTTGTATTTGTATCACCCACAAACATACAAAACATAATATATCTCAAGATTTTTGTGTAACCTATTTTTAGAAATATAGTAATTAAAATACACACCTCAATTCTTATATTTATTAAATAATACACAACCCTACAAATTAATAAGCTGTAGAAAAATCACAGACAGTTACCATCTTAAATTAGGAAGCAGATTTTTGAACACATACATATACCTACACACATAAATCACGCCTGTATCCCGAACGGATAGGCAGAGGTGAAATAACACCCAAGGTCCCATGTACCAGGTGGCGATCCTATTGCCATTAATTGGGCACCTAAATCGCTGTAGGTATATAGCTAGCTGGTACAATAGAGACAGTCGCCTTGTACGACACCCGCGGGCGAGGTTTGAGGTGGTGACTTGGTGTATTCTGCTCTCCCGTTACCACAGAGAATCAATCAAATATGAATTACAATAGGCATGATGACTAAATTTCAAAAAATATACCCCGTAGTTTTAACATGTCTTCGTTACCCAAAATAAATTATATGTTTGATAGCACATTATTTCTGCGTGTGACGTCACGATTTTGTAAAACATGACAAATTTTCATAAACAAATAAAATGTCAAAACGGTAATAATGAAATCGTGACGTCGCGCGGCGTTTGACAAATATAGCGGATTGCTAAGTTTTGTATTTTTATTTTTATAAAACACATAACAATCACAAGTATAATGGGAGAACAAGTTATTTTTATCGAATCTCCATATCCTAAGTTATTATTAAGTATAAATCATTATTTCAGTAATTCTTTGTTAGTGTCATCATCCCTATAACCACTGGCAAACATCGGAGTATTGGAGACTTCACGTTATAATATTATGTAGTATGTATGGACCTCAAAATGAAGTCACTTGTTTCTTATTGAAGCGTCAAGTTTCGGCACAGTCAGTTTTTGGTGATTTCGTATCTTTCGGCAGCAAGAAACCGAGCAGGCCACCAACTGAAAAAAAACACATAATTAATTGAATAAAATTTAATCTATACCCAATTTACTTGGGCTTAAGAAACAATGTAAACAATCTTGATAATGTCTCTTTATCTACGAAATGCTCATAATAAAAAGAAATGTGTATTCTAAAATACATCATCACTTGAAGGCAAATAAAACTAAGTAGCTACTTTGAAATATTAGTGTCACACATTTTTATTTTTGTACGTATTTTATAATAAAAGACACATTGTTTACATTTGGTTCAAGCAGTTATCATATAGTCATCATCACCACTGAGGCTGGCCTTCGCTCCCACCACGCTGGCCTTCGCTCCCAGGTCGTATTGGAGGTTATTAACTACTGCAGATACAGCCGGGCGTGTAATGTAAGGCGTATAACAGGGTGTAAGGCTTAACGTGCCTTACGATGCCCGGAGGAACTAGAGACAATAAATTTTTGGTCACCCATTCAATGATCGGCCTTAGCGAACATAGCTTCGTTTACGCAATCGCAGGCCAAGCACGCTATGCCACTTCGCTAGCGAGCTCCTCAACAAGGGTTGATAGATTTCGATATAAATCCCAAAAGTTTGACATGTTTCTGTAACGTGATGAGACAAAGAGGTGTGTGTAGATAATTGGTAAAGAAATAGGGTGACTCACGTAAGGCAGCGCAGCCGAAAACGTAGAAAGCGGTCTCGCATTGGGTGTCCAGCAAGATTTTTAGCGCGTTTACTCCCAGCACTGCACTGCCACGGCCCATCATCAGGGTGAGGCACACCGCCATCGCCCTGCGAAGAATAAAAAGGCACCACTTCACTATTTTAAGAGGAGCTCGCTAGCGCAGTGGCGCAGAGCGCTTGGCCTGACATTAAAAGGGCTGGTTATGATGATGATGACTTCACTATTTTACACAAACCATCACTATGTTCTTTGACACCGATTCAGTTTGTAATCTACAGTCTCTCGGTATATCACCCGCCTATTGACCGTAGGGTTTGAGTAGGTATGGGTGTCTAATTATTCAATAGAATAAATAGATATATATAAATAAAATAAGTAAATATACCTGTTTAGACCTCTTTGGTGACTCTATGGAGTTTTGTACATAATAAAAAAGATATAAAATTATGTTGTCAAATAAGTGAAAATAAAATATGTTGCAGACTCGAACTTTAAACAAAAATAAATGTTTTATTTCAATATTTATCAGCAAAGCATTATTTGGATATTTAACATGGTCCTATCGAGTCGGATAATCAAATAAGCAGCGACAGTGGCCTTACCTAGCAGTTGGAAAGAGGATATTTTACGGATCTGAGTGAGTAGTGATTTATTATTTTTTTGCGAATTACGAACAGAACATTTAAAGATAAAAATGGAAACAAAGATAAGAGCTCAAGGGGATTTATACAATAGAATAGAAAAGGGCAGAGTAAATTTTAAGAAATCTCCAAAGGATCGAATAACTACGAGCTATATAGAAACTAGATTAGACAATTTGAACAAACAGTGGACAGCATTTGACAAGGCACACGAACAACTTATCGCTGCTGTTACTGAGCGTGAATATGCTGAGTTAGACTACTTTACCAACGATTTCTATACCACAGCGGAAGAGTTGTACACAGATTATAGATCAGAGCTAATGGAGAGTTTAGGAAATTTGCCTAACAAACAGAACAAAGGCCAGGATCATCAAACCGTTGGGGATAATATTGGTATACAACTTCCGAAGATTGCGATTCCCAGTTTCTCAGGGAAGTATTCCGAGTGGACGACGTTTCGTGACCTGTATCTTTCGTTAATTCACAACAATAATTCGTTACAAAACGTACAAAAGCTTCATTATTTAAAAAGTTACCTATCTGGCGAAGCAGAGCAGTTACTACGACATCTACCAATAACAAGTGACAATTATTTAGTGTGTTGGGACCTTCTAGAAACTAGATTTAATAACAAAAGATACGTAACTAATTATATTTTAAAACGGTTTTTCGGCCAAAAAAGTGTTCTTCACGAAAATTCAATTGCGCTTAAAGATCTTTTTGATACGACTAACGAGTGTCTAAACGCATTAAAAAATGCTGGTGTTAACACGCAGAATTGGGATGTTATCGTGATCTACATTTTGTCATCTAAATTGGATAGTGAATCTCGAAAGCAATGGGAAGCAAAAATTTGTAGTTTAACTAACGATTTACCAAAATTAACGCATTTTATGGAATTTTTAGAACACAGATTTCGGTCCCTTGAATTTTTGAATCCCAGAGCAACAAAAAGTGGTACTCAATCCCATCATGTAGTAGCTAACCCTAACGACAAACCAGTGTCTGTATGTTCCTATTGCACTAGTAACGAGCATAAACTCGGAAATTGCAAGAAATTCGCACATGAAACTCTATCAGCCCGCCGTAATTTTGTCCAAACGTCAAATTTGTGCTATAACTGCTTAGGTGCCAATCATTCTGTTGTAACATGTCGTTTGCCCACTAGATGTAGAATTTGCAAAAAGAAACACCATTCACTATTGCATTCAAACAACACAAACGTATCTAACAATGTACAGGCAACCACACATTCTAACAATGGTAACAATGTTGTCGCGGCAACAGCGACAACATCAGACGAAAGTGATCAAACCAACATTATCACTTGTTTCTCTAACAACAAGAGTCAAGTACTTTTAGCAACCGCTTTAATAAAAGCTGAGACCAACAATGGATCGATAATGACACTTAGGTCTTTACTAGACCAGGGATCACAGGCTTCTTTTATAACCGAGGCTGCAGTCCAATTACTTGGGTTGAAGAAAGTAACAAGCAAAAGTGTCATATCTGGGGTAGGTTGTGATAATAACACATCGCTATCATCGAAACATATCGTACATGTTAAATTGCAATCGATTCATGATCCGACGTTTACGGTTAAGGTGAAAGCTCACGTTCTTAACAAACTTACCACTTTCCTTCCTGAGCGACGGGTGGGAATTCAACTATGGGCAACTATGCCAAGAATGACATTGGCAGATCCAGGTTTCAACGTACCAAATAAAATCGACTTGCTGTTGGGTGCAGAGGTATATTGTCAAGTCATATCAGAGGGGTTAATAAAGGGTCCAACAGGAAATCTAATAGCACAGAACACTAGGCTCGGTTGGATCTTGTCTGGCCAAATATCAAAAGATAATAAAACGGAATCAAATCGTACCTCTGTAACCACCTTGCATGCTCAAGTCATGGAAGAAGAATTTGACCTCAAACGATTTTGGGAAATTGAATCTGACAACGGGCTTCTTAGCAAACCTTCGTTCACGCCTGAAGAGCAAAGGTGTGAAGAGTTTTATACTCAGACAACCACAAGAGATGCTTCTGGGCGATACATTGTGTTACCTTTCAAATCTGAAAACCCTAGCTGCAAATAAGGGAATTCTCGGGAAATTGCAGTTAGTAGATTTTTAATGCAAGAAAAACGTCTATTAAGAACACCACAAATGAAGGATCTTTATTCTGAAGTTATTGCCGAGTACCTCGAGTTAGGCCATATGGAAAGGATACCCAAGAATGAGATCAGCAACCCAAATGGCGGGTACTTACCACATCATGCTGTAGTGAAGCTTGAGAGAACAACATCGAAAGTAAGAGTGGTCTTTGATGCTTCGTGCCGCGACATGAACGGTGTATCTCTTAACAGCGAATTGATGGTGGGTCCAACTCTCCAATCGGATCTGCGTCATTTAGTAATGAGGTGGAGATTTCATCCTATCGTTCTAGTGGCCGATATAGCGAAAATGTATCGCCAAATACTGGTGGCTCCCGAAGACGCAGATTACCAACGTTTGATTTGGAGATTTACACCGGAAGATTCTATTGAACACCTTCGGTTGTTGAGACTCACGTTTGGCACCGCTTCTGCACCATTTCTGGCAGTCAGGACATTACACCAGATCGCGTACGATGAAGGCAAGCAGTATCCGCTAGCATCTGAAAGAGTCTTAAAAGATTTTTATATGGATGACTTACTGACAGGGTGCGATACTATACTGGAAGGAAAACAGATTTATAAAGAAATCAGTGAACTGCTTGGGAAGGGGGGTTTCGAGCTACAGAAATGGTCAAGCAATGATGAAGTATTACTAAAAGAAATAAGCAAAGAAACAGAAGCTACACAAACTAATTTGGAACTGAAAACAGATGAAATTATTAAGATACTGGGACTTACCTGGAATAGACGAACAGATGACTTCGAGTACTCTGTGAAGCTGCCGCCAATCGATGAACCTGTAACAAAAAGAAAGGTAATATCTGATATTGCGAAGTTGTTTGACCCTATGGGATGGATTGCTCCAGCTATCGTAAAAGCGAAAATCTTTATTCAACAGCTATGGCTAGCAGGAATTGGTTGGGATGAAGAGCTACCACCCAAGCTTCTTAACGATTGGATTACTTACCGAGGTGAACTTACAGCACTTACTAGATTTCGCCTACCGCGCTGGATTGGTGTCAACAAGAGCGATATCACACTGGAGTTGCATGGCTTCAGTGACGCTTCTACCGATGCATATGCCGCTGTAGTCTACGCGCGCATTGTAACCGAATCTGGAACTGTCAAGGTCACACTCATTACCAGCAAAACTAAGGTAGCTCCAATAAAACAAGTTTCTGTCCCACGCTTGGAGCTGTGTGGCGCCGTTCTGTTAGCGAAGTTGTTAAAAGAAGTCTCTGAGGTCATGAAGATACCGAAAACTAACTTACATGCATGGACAGACTCAACGATCGTGTTAGCTTGGTTGAGCAGTCATCCAAGCCGTTGGAAGACGTTCATTGGAAATCGAGTTTCGGAAATCTTGAACATTCTGGACAGAGATCAGTGGTCACATGTTTCATCTGCTGATAACCCAGCAGATTGCGCATCTCGTGGAGTCAACCCATCAGAATGTGAAGAAATTCTTCTCTGGAAAACAGGACCTGATTGGCTAAGTAACACAAATATTGAATATGATAGAAAGTTAGTGAAGGATACAAGTTTGGAAGAGAAAGGAAAGAAAGTTTATCATATTACCAAGACAGAAGAATTTGAATTGTGGACCAAGTTTTCGTCATTGCAGAGATTAGTGAGGGTTGTAGCTTATTGCAAAAGGTTTTTAACAATGTCAAACGCGAAAAAGTCTAATGAAACAACGTTGCCGAGTTGGTTAACTAGCAAGGAACTATTGGAAGCAATTAAAATAAGCATAAAAGCATGTCAATCTAAGCATTTTACACAGGAAATAAAAGAACTGAAAGGTGAAGTGAACAAGAAAAGCAAACTTACCATTTTGACGCCTTTCCTGGACCACGAAGGTATTTTGAGAGTTGGAGGGCGTCTGGAGAGAGCTGACATTGGTAATGATAGTAAACATCCAATTGTACTACCATCAAATTCTCATTTCACAGATTTAGTCATTGCTGATGCACACTATAGGACCCTTCATGGAGGACCTCAACTGATGGTCAATTACATAAGATCCAAATATTGGGTATTAGGTATAAAAAATAGAGTAAAATTATGTGTACGGAAATGTGTTATCTGTGTGAGACATGCTGCTCAGGCGAGACACCAACTAATGGGACAACTACCACCAGCTCGCGTTACACCAACTCGTCCATTCTATCAAAGTGGAGTGGATTACGCTGGGCCTATCCAGATCAGAACTTCGAAAGGTAGAGGCCATCGATCGTATAAAGGCTACATATGCCTGTTCATATGTATGGCCACGAGAGCTGTACATCTGGAGGCTGTAACCGATCTTACCTCACAAGGATTTCTTGCAGCATTTAAGCGGTTCGTTTCGAGACGTGGTCACTGTGCCGATCTTTACAGCGATAATGGAACGAACTTCGTGGGCGCTGCTCGCGAGCTAAGAACTTTAGAAGCACAAGAACGTTCAATTTTAACGAGAGAGATTGCTGAGAGTTTAGGCGCTGCTGGAACGACGTGGCATTTTATCCCTCCAAGGGCTCCACACTTCGGTGGGCTCTGGGAGAGTGGTATAAAGTCCACTAAACATCATCTGAGACGTGTAATCGGCGCTGAGACACTGACATATGAAGAGATTTCCACCTTACTCTATCAAATTGAAGCGTGCCTCAATTCTAGGCCTTTGTCTCAGGTAAGTATCAACTCACAAGATTCTATACCGCTCACACCGGGGCATTTTATTATTGGTGAACCACTGCTGACTGTACCGGATAACAATTACGAGACCTCGTCAATATCTTCTCTTAAACGCTGGCAACTAACACAGAAACTGTTGCAAACATTTTGGCGTAGGTGGTCAAGCGAGTACTTGACTCAATTTCTACAACGGTACAAGTGGGCAAACAAAACACAAGAGCCTAACATTGGGGATGTAGTTTTAGTCAAGGAAGACGATCTTCCTCCAGCTAGATGGCTCATGGGTGTTATAGTAGAAAAACACAGAGGCTTGGACAATATTACGAGGGTTGTGAGTCTCAAATGCAATGATACGATAATTAAGAGGCCTATTGTGAAATTGTGTATACTGCCAGTGACAGAGTAAATACTTATTTAATTTTTATTATCTTATGTTAAATGTTAGTAACATTTTGTTTGGTTTTTTTTTAACACTTTGTCTTTTTTCTTTAGCATATTCCAACTGTGTTGCATTGATTAAGATGTTTCAGATTTGAAACCTATCCTTGAAGTCTATAAATTTGACCATTGTTTATGTTATGTTTAAAGATAGATTAAGATATTATTGTTTTTGTAGAACTATTGTTTTGTTTCGTTCCTAGTTTTTTCCTAGTCACCATGTATGATCTACTCATTTGAACCTACGAGTATTAGTATCAATATAACTTTATCTTTTACAGTCCACTTTAGTAAGTTGTTGGTTCATGGTGAGCGGGAAAGATGACCATTCTGGCCATGGTGGGCGGAATGTCTAATTATTCAATAGAATAAATAGATATATATAAATAAAATAAGTAAATATACCTGTTTAGACCTCTTTGGTGACTCTATGGAGTTTTGTACATAATAAAAAAGATATAAAATGATGTTGTCAAATAAGTGAAAATAAAATATGTTGCAGATTCGAACTTTAAACAAAAATAAATGTTTTATTTCAATATTTATCAGCAAAGCATTATTTGGATAATTAACAATGGGTATGGAGAATATAAAGAGAACAATAAATAATATTAGGAAATATCTAATTAAGTGGCAGTGGACTGCACGTGTATGTATTATTATTTGATGTATCAATATTTAAATTTTTAGTTCTACATTTTTAAAATGATCTGTCTTACTTTTGTTTTGTATTAATAATAATTTGTTGTTAATTTTACAAAATATGTAATTGGGCTGCATAGCCTCATTAGAATCTAGACTGTGTTCTGATTTTAGCATTAAATAACAACATTAAATATTTCTTCAACATAAAATATTACAATGAAAGTAAGGACAAAAAAAATCGAAAACTTATCTGTCTATCTTTGAGTAACTAATCAAAACTAAGTACTAACTTCACGTAAGTAGGAAAGATGTCCACGCTGAAGCTGCTAAGCAATCCGAAGTTGATGATCCCGGACACCAAAACGATGATTAGGAAAGCTGACAGCTGCCAGACGGTGGTCAGGTTCACACAGAGAGCTGCGACTCCAGCTATGAACTAAACAACGCCATTTTGAGTCATTTTTCACCAAAGTATCGCATCTTAGGCTCCAGTTCACCAACACGTAAAACCAAAGGTTAAAAAAATAACGTCAGTTTTTGACAGTTCTCCCATACGGTAAAATCCGACGGTTAAATAATAATCGACTGTTTATGTGTTAGTGAACTCCAGCCTTAGTAGGTCTTTTTTAAGAACATAACATTGTAATCATACCACCCCGGCTAGCATGACCACCCAAACACGATATGATATAGCCATTTATCGCGTTGGACTTACAAAAATCATTGGATTTTCGACAGTTCAACGCGATATATGGCTATATTTTAATGATATATCCTTAGAGGCTTATTCAATTAATAAATTCAGGTTTATTTATGTGTTAAAATCCAATGATTTTTGACTGTTCAACGCGATAAATGGCTATATCATATCGTGGTTCGGTGGTCATGTTAGCCGGGCTGCCCAGCTTTTTGACTATTTTTTGTAGCCTGACGTTCTGTCGACTACGAAAATCAAACTGGAAAATGTCTACAAATGAGTTGTTCACCTAACATAAACAGAAGTGTGAAGTGTAACAGAGGTGCCTATTTTATGATTTGCAATATAGTAATTCATAAAAGAATCATAAAATAAATTCCCGATATAGCCTTTTTAGGAGTCCAGAAGAAACGAATTTTGATTTTGACTATCAAAGCACAAGCACTGTCGTTTCGTTGGTATGACGGAGCACAAACTTTAATATGGTATTAATCTGCTTATGAGCATAATGGTGCCCATTGCCACGCACCTGTATGCCGATGTAGAGCTGTTTCCTGCCAAACAAGTTGCTGATGGAGCTGACGATGGAGTTGATGAGAGCCAGCAGCAACCCAACTCCGAACACCATGGTCAGAGCAAAGTCATTAAGGGCGCAGCTAGTGTTGTCCAACTAAAAGAATATTGATTTAAACTTATTTATTTATTAGATAATAAACTTAACTTAAATAATTATGTCGTGACCACATCTTAAAATTGATCACTTCATGATGTGACCGACCATTTCATGAAATGGTTGCTTTTCACGAAATGGATATTACCTGCTTCCCACATCATGATATGGTCTGGCCAGAACAATGAATAATATAATCAACGTTTAACGATATGAACAGCAAAACGCATGGCTATTTCATCATATGGCCAAACATTTTTTATCATATCGTTTTTGAGATGCATCATAGCGGGGGACATTTATCCCTGGTAAATAAACTATTAGTAATATTACAATAGAAGGTGAAAATGTCGTTACGACACAAAATTACTTAAATTTTTAGCAAGTCACTCAAAAAATCGAGCCTTACGTAAAAAAACGAACGTTGACTACATTTAATGATATGGCCAAACGTTGACGTTTATACGATATAGCCCGTTTTAGCTGGCCATTTCATGAAATGGTCGCCCATATCATGAAGATATCAATTCTATGATCTGGCCACGACTTACACATACATAAATCAATCTATTTATCGCATTGTAGACAGAGGTAAATTAACACTCACGTTTCGCTAATTATAGTAGATACATTTAATATGGGGCGATACTATTGCTAACGGGCACGTAAAAACTTATAACCGGTCAAAACCATTTTTGACTAATTTTTGTAGTCTTAACTAAGGGCATCGGTCAAAACCACTTTTGAGTAATAAGTAATTTTGACCACAGGCTTTCCAGTTTTGGTCACTGCTATAACATAACCTAACCAATTTTAAATAGGTTTACTTACCAGATAGGGTACAAGCTATTAGTAGATCGTCAGATAGATAAGGTTAGATAAGATAAGGTTCAATTTAATAATAACAGTTTTGCCTGTAACAAATCAGTCAAAACTGTTTTTAACTGAGGCCATCGGTCAAAACCACTTTTGACTGATTTTTACAGTCAAAAGTGGTTATAACCGAATGAATTTTGACTGCAACATAGACATCTGTCATCTACTTGTGATTATGCGCCTGTGATGCGCCTATTTTACGAAGATTTATTAGTCTCAACATATTCCAGCCTTTTGTTTGCAAGTGTAAAAGATAATAATTTACGACTTTGCGTAGAAACACAGTAATACTTTGAAACACATTGCTATCTCGCCAGACTAAACCGTACTCAAATACTCTAGTTCAATAACATATACCTGAGAAAATAAAGTGAGAAAAATTATCTGTCCATGACATTAACATGCTGCATTCTTCTGGTCTTCTGCAGTCTTCTATGCTGGCCTGGGAGCGAACAAATAACGTAGAATTGGCCAGCCCCGCCCGACTCATCCCATGGGTGTCGTAAAAGTCGACTAAGGGAGATTGCCCGGTGAAGACCAATCAGCACATTGGGGTACCCGAATGGTGGAGGGCAAACTACTAACAACAACATACCCAAAGAGGGTTAGTGTCAGGCAGGCGGCCGGCTGTAAAACCTAAGCCAAAACTTTGAGCAGTATGGTTTGGAATGTTGTCATTCCAATCACTGTCTCCGTTCATTGGTCTCTCGACATGGTCCGTTTCGGCTCTTTTCTATACATTTATTCATCACTAGCACCTTTACGGTGTGATGGATGATATGAATCAAAAGGGAGTGGATGGCTTGATGACGTCTGACCGATATGAATAGAAGAGGAAACATACTGCGCCGACCCCAGATAGACTGGGAACAGGGCAGGGAGATGAAGAAGAAGCATATACCTGGTCCACGGCGATTTTCTGGGAAGCCCGCAGCCTTTGGCAGAAGGTCATGTTCTCGTCTCCGCGCTCAACGGTGCTTATGAACCCATCGGCCATGTACGGGAACCATACCATGAAGGGGTGCAGGCTGAAAGTTTACTTCTATCTTTATTATTTTTTTTTTTTTTTTTACACTCACACCGATCGTCTAGCCCAAAGTAAGTAGCCTTAGCACTTGTGTTATGGATACTAGATGACGGACATTTTAATATCTTAATAATTATGTATATAAATATAGAAAATATACTACATAAACATATACACAACCATGACTCGGAAACAAATATCTGTGTTCATCACAAAATTTGCCCCTACCAGGATTCGAACCCGGGACCTCTTGGCCAATACCCAGCGATCTGCGCATTCGACCAAGCCGGCCGTCAATTTATTTGAGCTGAGTTTCTGCTGTTGGTAGCCAACTATGAATTATGATTGTCGATTGGTCAGATCGCTGGCCTTTGGTCAATTTTCCCGGGTTCCGATCCTGGTAGGGGCAATTAGGCGCTTTGTACCACACCTGGTTGTACAAGGCGACTTTGGTGATTGTAAATAAACACATGGCCGTGTGGTGACGGCAGAGTAGAATACAATTTTCACCACCCCAAATCTCTCCCGTGGGTGTCGTACAAGGCGACTAAGGATATATCAGTGATGAGTAATGGGCAGCAGCGTTCCTCTTATACCACCTAGCAATGTACTGCGACACTTTTGTGCTCGATATATGGCAATAGGCTCGCCACCTATTACATGGGACCTAACATAATTGGCGAAACGTGGGTGCTAGTTCACCTCTGCCTACCTCTTTGGGGATATAGGCGTGATTTATGTATGTATGTATGTATGTAAATAAACACATTTTCCATGTATCTTTATTACATACATACATACATAAATCACGCCTATATTCCCTAAGGGTAGGCAGAGAAGAATTAACACCCACGTTTCGCCAATTAGATAAGGTCTCATGCAATAGGTGGCGAGCCTATTGCCGATCATCGGGTACGAAAATCATAAAGGCATAAAAGGAACACTGCTGCCCATTACTCATTGCTGTTTTAGCCCTTAGTCGCCTTGTACGACACCCGCGGGAGAGATTTGAGGTGATGACATCTTTATTCAGTTTCATATAAATTCGAACAATTCTAGAAAACACTTACGTAACGTAGACTATTACGAATATAGTCGCCAACAGTAGTGTGCTCTTCAGCAGAGGCGGCTTGAACAATGGAGCGGTCTGTTGAACGATAGAGTTCAAGAAACCTTTCGATGCCTGCGTAGCGTTCATCTCGTCTAATCTCACCGAATTCACCTGCAAACAGATACATTTATTACTGTTTTCTTAAGAAGTTTGTATATTTATTTGAAGATTATCGGCGTTATAACAAAAAGTGGTTAACCACCGCACTCAGAGACGTCAATTAACTTTAATGAGTATGTACTTCCTACGCACGCATTTACGATAGTGGTAGGCATGTTTCGCGTTTGTGGACTATTAGAAAACCTTCGATTCTGTCGAGAAACGATCTATGATGCTAATGTGGTGACTTAAGATTGACTCACTAACTACCGCACTCAGAGACGTCAAATAACGTTAATGAGTACAACGTCAAAAAATTACAATTCAAAACTAGTCGCTATTCTTGCCGGGTCTATGGTCTAGATTTATATGTAAATTTTTGACATTAAATACTCATTAAAGTTAATTGACGTCTCTGAGTGCGGCAGTATAACTTTTAATAATTAATATAGCAATGAGCTGTCGAAAATCACAAAAAAATTAACCGTGCAGCATTATTACGACAGCGAAATTCATACTCACTGGATACTCATCGCCATCCTTGTTATTGTTAATAGTGAAAATGCCCTTCAACACTTTCATGGCTTCCTTTTCTTCGCCAACTGTGAGCAGGTATCTGGGGCTTTCGTAGGAGAACAAGAGTCCTATGAAGCTCAGTGCGCTGGGCAGACTGAAGATGATGTCCAGAAGGCGCCAGGAGTTGAAGTGGATGTTCAAGAATGGGACGTAGTAGGAGAACGTCAGTGGCAGTACCGGTATCGAGATGACTGGAAACAGAATTTTCACTACTATTTGACTGACGATTATCAACAGAACACAAATAACACAAATAAATAATAAAAACACATCTTAATGAAGAGTTGCTGATGGTCTTTTATAAAGATATCGTATGATACTGGTATCTACCCAGAGTTCCCGGGTTCGATCCCCAGGGGGTACAACTTTGTGCTCGGTTTGGTTGGTGGTAGGACTTCTTTGAAGTCCGCCTGGCTAGCTATCACCATCTTATCAAAATCTGTCACCATAATAATAATGTTAACAGAATTATTGTGTTCCGACAATGTGTGATAAGATAGCCAGCCCCTCTGTGGTTGAGGGTTCCAGGTGAAGCTCGATTCCATCTTCAGCCCTTATCAACATCAGGTGAGATGAAGGGCAAGAGCTTCCCTGTCTATAACCTAACAACTACCTACTTTCTCTTTAATCTAAGATAACATCTTAACAATGAAGATATGTTTGATTCTCTACATTGTTATGGTGGAATGGTGCAACATGGTGCAATATAATACTTTGACTTCGTCATTTGGTATTTTTACTTCCGTTCCCTCAAATATGTATAATGGAATGGACTTATAAATATCAGAAAATCAATTTAGATATTATGTATTCAATAAACATATAATAGCTCGTATACTCACTAGCCATCGCACCGTTGCAACAAAGGAAGACAGAAGAGGAGAGTATGATGAGAGTGGAACGCTTTGCCTCCGGAGTGCACTCACTCAGCAGCGTCAGTGATAAAGCGAACCCACCCGAGACGCTAAAAAACCACATATTAAAATTTTACTGTCATTACTGCATCAGCTCAATTGAAATATGGGAAAAACATAATTATAATACACTACTTAGTAGAAAAACTCTTTCCGCCTCCGTGGTCTAGTCCAGAGGTCCTGGTCCTGGGTTCGAACCCAGGGGAGTAGAAATTTGTACACGGCTTGGAGCTACAACCGTCTTATCAAAATCTGTCCTCATAATAATAATGTTAACAGCATTATTGTGTTCCGACAATTTGTGATAAGATAGCCAGCACCTCAGGGGTTGAGGGTTCCAGGTGAAGCTTGATTCCACCTTCGTCAATTACCATCAGGTGAGATCAAGGCCAAGAGCTTCCCTATCTCACATAATAAAAAACTCTTTTAAAGACCTAATGAACCACATAATACATTGAATAAAGCCTCTTACACACCCAAGGTGAAACAGAATAGATATAGAATTAGCAAAGAGGCTAGTCTGTTGATTGAACGACTAACTAAACCAGTTGTCTGCGACATAAAATATAAGTTGTGCTATTATAGAATAGTAATAGCAAAGGGGCTAGGCTGTTGATTGAACGGCTAATAAAGCTATTTTGCTGCGACATAAAACAAAATCAAAACTTACGCGCTTGAAGAAAGAAACTTGAGGATACTGAATGTTATCCAGTCAGGAGACAATGAGGCTAGAGCTCCGGTGATGAAGCTAAGCAGCATGGACACACAGAGCACTCTCCTCCTCCCCCGGGTGTCCGCAAAATAGCCCCAAATGTGTGACGTGGTTATGATGCCTGGAAATATAATTGAATTTAGATAATGGAATATTATACCAATTGCCTTCAATGGCTATCCTAATTTAAAAACGAAAATATTTTCAATAATTATTTTAATTTTCATGCTTTACAAACTATTTAACCTACTTATCCATTCAATCATGACTGTAGACAAACCCATCATTGTCAACGAGTTATGTATGATGACATTCCAGGTACATCATCCATCAAACCGGAAATGTGCTGGTGATGAATGAATGTTTAGAAAAGAGACGGAACCTGTAACCTTACCATGTCGAGAGACCAATGAATGGGGAGAGTGATTAGAATGACAACATTCCAATCCTACTGCTCAAAATTTTGCCTTAGGTTTTACAGCTGGCCGCCTGCCTGACACCAACCCTATTCGGGTATGATGTTGTTGGTGGTTTGCCCTCCGGCATTCGGCTACCCCAATGTACTGATTGGTCTACGCCGAGCAATCTCCCTTAAGCGACTTTTACGACACCCATGGGATGAGTCGGGGCTGACTTATTCTACATTATTTGTTCGCTCCCAGGCCAGCATGGGAATATAAACCATGAACGTCTTGCCTTAGTAAATTCAAAAACTATGTGATAGACTATTCGATTTTAATTTTAACATTATGTAAATGTTAGAAAAAATTTAGTATATAGATTTTGGAGGTTACGACCGCTGTAGTGGTGTGGTGTGATTACCGCATCAAGACCATAATTTTTCGAAATTCTTTTTCTAACCACCAACATCTTTGTACTATGTGATAGAGTTTATTTTCGTAGGCATATACGAGTAAGTAGGATTCATTATTAGTAGTTGTACATTACCAATAAGAGGGACGGCAGCCATAAGCCCTTGCTGACTGCTACTGGTTAGCAGCTCGCAGGCGCTGCCCGGGACGAGGTAGGCGACCGAGAACACCTCGAAGGCCATCCCCATGATGATGCTGCCGCACAGCGCGAACGTCAGCAGGTTGAATCTGCCGAACCCTATGAGAATATACATACATATAATAAAGTTAATATTATCACATTATCTAGCTCAAAGTTAGTAGTAGGTACATACCATAAGCACTTGTGTTATGGATACCAGATGATGGACTTTTAAATGGTTACGTCTCGAATCACCCCTTGGTCTTGCCTCTTTCGATTAAATACACTTAATAATCTACCTACCTAATACATAAAAATCTCCTTATATAAATATCGAACTCCTCAGAAACGACCGGACCGGTTTTTTATGAAATTTTTCGTGTATATTTGGTAGGTTTGAGAATAGGTCGTAGGTTTTTTTTTATACCCCTAGGTGATTAGGGCAATACAACATTTGCCAGATCAGCTCATTATAACAACAATGACTCGGCAACAAACGTCCGTGCTCATCACAAAATTTGCCCCTAACAGTCAGATAGCGATCTGACCATTCGACCGACCACCAAAATCTTTGTACTATGTGATAGAGTATCTTTTCGTAGGCGTATACGAGTAAGTAGGATTTATTATTAGTAGTTATACATTACCGATAAGAGGGACGGCAGCCATTAGCCCTTGCTGACTGCTACTGGTTAGGGCCCGGTGGCCGTGAAATGACAACATAGAAACATACATAAATCCCGCCTATATCCCCGAATGGACAGACAGAGGGGAATTAATAACACCCACTTTTCGCCAATTCGGTTAGGTCTCATGTTGATAAGCCAAGGTTGCTAGCCCAATATTGCTAGGTTAAGAGCAACGCTGCTGCTACTCATCGCTGTCTAAGGGCCGGTTTTTTGATGCATAGTTAACTGTTAACCAATTGTTAAATTTTTTTTATTTATCTTTAAATATCACTGATATTTAACAATTATTAACATTATCAGAGTGATATGTATCCATTAGTAACCTTAGTGACTAAAATTGTTACTAATGGACACGTATCAGACTGATATTTAGCAATTGGTAGCAGTTTTTAACAATTGGTTGAGTTAACTATGGATCAAAAAACCGGCCCTTAGCCTCTAGTCGCCTTTTTACGACATCCACTGGACAGATTAGGGGTGGTACTTTGTCGTCACCATGCGACGAAATAATTAATAATATCAATTACTTAGTTAAAACCAACATAGTAACCAACCTGTCATGGTTAACGCCTCCTCAAACGTCAACCTTTCATATTTCAACATTTTGACTGCGTCTATAACTTTTCACTTAGATTCTGATTAGCACTTCACGTTAACCACAGTTAAGAAAACCGTCCGTAGCCGTTGATGTCATAATCATAATTACTGCGGCATGCAGACTCCCGATTCATTATATAAAATCTCAGTTCGTTATCAGCAACTTAGCTCGATTAAAGGTTAGTGTAGATCTCTGTGTTTGTTCCGAATGGTAGTCACGTTCACATAACCTTATAACAATTATGTCACCGTTTAATTGTAAATACCGTTAGATTGTAATCTATCTCGCAAGATTACTCTCGAACAATTGTATTCATAAAAAACTCTTACTTCTTCTATGAAACTTCTATAAAAACTCCACTTACTTATTACAAAGAAATTTGTGGTTAGAAAAAGTTCGATGCGGGAATCGAAACAGCATCCTCTGCATTCCGGGCAGATCCCTATACCTATACCGACCAAGACGTTCAACGTTTTGTTCGTTGGTTCATGTACTAACCTAACCTAAACTATCGAGCCAACTATGCGTTAATTTGTAAGCAGTATGTTATACGATTTACAATTTTCGGCAGTTTAGAACCTTGCGTAATAGATTAAAATATCGTCTTCTTCTTCCTGCTATGTTTCCAGTCTATCTGGGGTCGACGCAGTATGTTTCTTCTTCCATTCATATCGGTCAGACGTCATCAAGCCATCCACTCCCTTTTGATTCATATCATCCACCACACCGTAAAGGTGCTAGTGATGAATGAATGTATAGAAAAGAGAAGGAACGGACCTTTTAGTGAGACCGATGAACGGATAGTGATTGGAATGACAACATTCCAATCCATACTGCTCAAAGTTTTGGCTTAGGTTTTACAGCCGGCCGCCTGCCTAACACTAACCCTCTTTGGGTATGCTGTTGTTGGTGGTTTGCCCTCCACCATCCGGGGCCCCAAGGTGCTTATTGGTCTACACTGGACTATCTCCCTTAGTCGGCTTTTACGACACCCATGGGAAGAGTCGGGGCTGACCTATTCTACGTTATTTGTTCGCTCCCAGGCCAGCATAGAAAACCGTAATAGATTAAAATATCATCGAAATAAATCATAAAGGTATTTCAAAATGAGACATCATGCCTCCAAAACTCATTGAATAAACGTTCTTGTTTATGATGTTAGCTACCTTGTCCTGCGAGGTTGTTGGTACCTACTTTACAATTATTATTAACCCTGTAATATAAACTACATATTATAAACATATTTTCTCAACAAAAAGGAACTTTAACCATGACTACGTAAGTTTTCATAATTGTGACGAATGATGTTGCTCTGATAACAAATATTGTATTTGCTTAAAATTATCTACAGTGTTTTGTTAAGCGTTAAACTTTAGTTCAGATTGATAGTAATTACTTTTGAATAAAGAGTAGTTTCTTTCATAATTATTGCACAATTTTTTTTTGACTGTGCTTATTTGCCGTGGATTTTGTACAGACCGCAAACAAAAGTCGCCTAACTAAAGGATATCTTTCTGAAAAATTGAGACAAGACGATGATGATGAATATAATATTCTATATTATAGAAATATACCTTGTCTTTCTAAAATTAAATTGTCTTGTCCCTGTCCTATTTAGTTGGGGTTCGGCTCTGTATTTTTTTTCTAATCTATCCTTACCCCTCTTTTAATGACCGTTTCGACAAATTTATATTCGGCCTGGGAGTAAAAAAAACATACTTAGAATTCACTCCCGATTTGATATTGCCCGGTCTATACCAATAAGCACCATAAGGCACCTGATTGGTGGCGCGAAAAACAGTATACAGGGTTATTCCTCGCGGTCGAGTAGATAGCTAACATCCTAAAAAGAGAGTTAGTGTCAGGCTGGCTTGGCATCGATTCGAATGTGTTGTCTTCCCAATTCTTCCCTGTGTATGTACATCGGTCTCTCGACAAATGTCCTTTTCATAACTTTTCTATTCACAATGAATATAATCACTACCATCTTTCCAGTGTGATGGATGGTGTGAATGATCAGGAAAGGAAGAGAAACCGTATTGCGCCGATCTCAGATAAACTGGGAACAGCGCAAGAAGATGACTCGACAAGTAATGTTTCCAAAATCTCTTGATTGTACTTTTATCGTTAGTATTATGTTGTGTATGTTTATAGAGCATACCATGCTAAAATTTCATAAGTACCTATATACTATCTACTGTTACTATATAACCAGCCTTTATCATAACTAATACGGAAAAGGGGGAGTAGATAAAGCTACTGTCTTAGCAATGTATGAAATATTGAGTTTTGTTGTTACAGAATCTGATTGCATTATTTATCTTTCGTTAGAAAGAAAAAGAGATCGGAACATTTTCAAATATTTAGTCCTGATGAGTGAACTTAATTTTTCAGAACAATATGGTTAATATTGTGGCCCATTTACTTATCACTGTCTCCTGTCGCCCCTGGTCGCCTTGTACGAAACCCGTGGTAGAGATTGGGGTGTTCTGCTGCGCCGTCACCACACGGCGCTTTATAATACATATCAAGTAAATAGGTAGGAACAGTTGAAAAACACTTTCTTTAAATTAAAAAAATATATTTATTTATTTATATTAAGTACAGGACACTATATTTACACTTTAAACAATGTTAAAATACTAAATGTATTTAATAGTTATTTGTTGTGCGTGAGTGCAAAGTTGTTTTTTAACCGCGTGCTCAATTTTGCTGAGCGAGCTAGCGAAGGATTCTGAAAAATTAGAATCCTGAGCGATAGCGAGGGAATCAAAAGAGCACAAGGTGAAAAGTCTTTGCACTCGAGTGCAACACGTAACTTTTCACCCCCCCCAACGAGGAAATTGCAAAATACAAAAAAAAAATACAATAACAACAGTTTCTGTTTTCACCCAGAAACTTCCACAACACCCTCCCATTAGCCCAAACACACTCTCAACACCCACCCAGAAACACCCGCAACACACACCCATCCACTCAGACACACCCAAAAAACACCCATTCACCCAGAAACACCCACAAAACACCCATTCACCCAGAAACACCCACAGAACACCCATTTACCCAGAAACACCCAAAAAACACCCATTCACCCAGAAACACCCACAAAACACCCATTCACCCAGAAACACCCACAAAACACCCATTCACCCAGAAACACCCACAAAACACCCATTCACCCAGAAACACCCACAATACTCACCTATACATTCAGACACACCCACAAAACACCCATTCACCCAGACACACCCACAAAACACCCATTCACCTAGACACACCCACAAAACACCCATTCACCCAGACACACCTCCAACACCCACCCATCCACCCAGCCACACCCGCAAAATTTATTCAGACACACCTGTAAGTACCTAATAAAAATTACCGTCCCTAATGGAGTTCCGAGACGTCAATCAGCTTGAGTCAAGCACGTTGATTTTCTGTATGTTTTTGTTCCGTTTCTAGCGTAAACATATCAAACAAACCTAAAAAGCTTTTAAATGCATGACTCAAGCATCAAGCAAGCATTATAGACGATCAAAATGCTTAAAGCAAGATTGACGCCAAGCTGATTGGCCGTCACGGAACTCCAAGGTTTTAACAAATTTATGACGTGAAAAGAAAATGGCGCGCGCAAAGCAAATTACTAAAAAAGTACACCAAGAAGGTTCCGAGTCTGAGTTTTTAACAAATTAAAATAGGTTGCATGATAATTTCGGCACCATGGAGGTAGAAATAAATAGGTTTAATGATGTTTTGAATTCACAAACTCATTGCACACGATGTTCTAAATTCAAATTTACTTTACCCTCTAGAGGATAAAAACGGCTTTTGCACTCAGATATCGAAGAGCAAAAACGCTTTTTCCGAGATGGTGGGATGAAAAAAACATTTTTGATATGCACCACACCACCACAAACTATAAACTCCTCAACCAATTTTGCACTATACGCCAAGTGAAAATCAATTACTGTTACAATTACTTTATCGATCAATGATTTAAGAGGTTTGTTTGTTTTTAAATCACTATGTTTAAAATAACTATAGGCTTAAGAATTGTTTAATTCAACTTCGAATGATGCCAACCTTTATTCCGTTTATTAATAAACATTGTTATATATTTACTATTTTAATTAAATAAGACAAATAGGTAGGTACTTGTATTGTATTGTCTACTTTATTGTTTATAGTTCGACCGCTTAATTCAAACATCTCTTACGTAATGGTTATATTTATTTCCTTTTTTTGGTCAATTATTTTGAATTGAACTGAAATATGTATCATGAAAATATATCAATAATCACAGACATTGTATGATTTCATTTATATATTAATAATCACAGGTAGACCTTGAACGAAGACTAAAAATCGCTGTTGGCCACCCGTGGACAGTTTCAGATAAGATAATTGCAAATGCAATTAAATAAAAGTTTGTAGAACCGGACTTATCTCAGTAGGAAGCGATAATTAGTTACTAACTTTATATAAAATCATTAAATCTTTAACGAATAGAGGTACATAGCACATGCTAAAGATAAAGTCTAACTGCCGCACTCAGAGACGTCAAATAACTTTAATGAGTACCTAATGTCAAAAAAAATCAATTAAATCTAGACCATAGACCCGGCAAGGATAGTATTGAATTGTAATTTTTTGACATTAAGTACTCATTATCGTTATTTGACGTCTCTGAGTGCGGCAGTAAGCACCAAATATTCGCCTCTCGCTTCAACGTGTACGGAGAACTTTTCAATTTTTCCTTTTGGATACTCCTATTCTTTAGTTTCCAGGCCGTACTTTTCATGCTGGAGAAGTCATTTAAGCCGTTGGTCAGCTGGTAAGAGGAACGCTACGATAACACCACCTGTACAAAGAAAATAAAGTTGGAATAAAATTACACACACATTAAATCATGCCTTTCTCCCCTAAGGGATAGGATAGGGCCCATTTAATGACTAAATGCGAAACGATCCTATGGGAATTCAATGCGGTGCGGTGTGTTCAGTTCCCGAGAAAATATCAAGCTAACAAATAAACCCCCGAATACAGAAACGCTAATCAAAGTTTGAGTCTTGCTTAACATTTAAATATTGTCAAAATTGACGTTTTTCCATACAAATTTTGACAGGTAATGTCCACTTATGTTTTTAAGCGGTGCCCCAAATTTGATTAGCGCTTCTGTATTCGGGGGTTAGTCCGCGCCGCAGCGCACTTTACGATAGTTCAATAGATATCGCCTGTTTATTGATTCCGCGTCGCATCGCCCCAGATCGCTGCGATGTAAAAAGCCGTGGAAAATGTTTAGTGACATACGACAAGTATACACTCATCAACAATGACTAAGGATATATTGTGTACACCTACTTCATGTTCTATCAGCGTCCGTACTTATAATACTGATATATTCTTTGAAATTTTTCAATGACTTACCTACTTAATTATGGTCATCCGTCATGGAAGAAATCGTCAGGATTTTTATAATGATCGCCGATACAAAATTCATGGAGCAAAGTTAATAAAATATCCCCAGAGAAAGTTGATGTGTGTACTTAACTTAACGATCTAGCTAATCACAAGGGTCTTACTGAATATGAACGCCGACCAGGAGTAGAAGGTGGAGTGGCAGTGGTCTACGATCACGGAGCCGACCACGTTGACACCCGTGAAGGACATCAACCGCGCCACCATCATGCCCAAGCTCATCGACATGCCTCTGTTGACAAAAACAATCAAGGCATTCTTACTCCAGTAACGATATCAATCGAATAGTACCTAACTGATTTTGAAACTCGTTTTGCCGCACTCAGAGACGTCAATTGACTTTAATAAGTAGGTACCTACTTAAGGTCTAAATTTTTTATTTAAATCTAGACCCGGCAAGAATAGCGACTAATTTTGAATTGTCATTTTTTTACATAAAGTACTCATTTACGCGTCTGAGTGCGGTAACCGCCGCACTCAGAGACTTCCTGTCTTCCTGTCTGTCCTTCCTGTCCTATTGCCAAATGACTTTGCGGCAAACCTGGTCTATATATTTGGGAAACTCTAAGATCCACATATTATGTATTGTTGTACCACATATTATTGAAATTAATGTTGTAATCATAATAATTATACATATACTACCAAATTCCTCTCGCTTAAATCCTTTTTGCTGGATTCCTTTTGGTGCCAATGTCCGGCTCGAAGGACCAATGTTTTTGTTTGTGATCTGTTCTATGCATTTCGTGGTTTGAAATTAAACTTTTTACTTAAAATTTTAACTGAGGCGTAATATGACAGTGAGAGTGAACAAATAATGTGAGAGTGCCTTTGATAGTAGAGAAAAGCGCCCCCTACTGCCGACGCGTGGGAATAATTTATTGAGACTTCTCGTTATAGTAACGGATGGATCATCGATCATTACAGCGTGTTAATGTAAACTAGGTTCAACAGATGGCGTTGTAAACAAATAGTGTTTTCCCCGTAAGGTACAGAAACACTAATCAAATTTTGAGCACATATGCTTTTATGCATTTATTAATGCATAAAGAAAGTTAAGTGTCAAGTAGGTACCTGTGGGAATTTGTATGGATAAACGTTAATTTTGACAGCAGTGAAATGTTTTACCTTGAGTGGCGTTTCAGTATTCGGGGGTTACCCCCGAATACAGAAACGTTACTCAAAGTTTGAATCCTGCTTAACATTTAAGTAACATAAAAGAAGAAGACCATTTAAGTATTGTTAAAATTGACGATTTTCCATACAAATTCTGACAGTTGATGTCCACTTAACTTCGAAAGCAGTGCTCAAAATTTAAGTAGCGTTTTGTATTCGGGAGTTAGTGTATTTAATATTCAGTCGAATAAACTAACAAAATAAGTAACGTAATCAAGTTTGTGTTATGTTTGAAGTCAGTAAAAATTATGTCTTTCAGAAACACACCTGTAAATCGTGGGATACATGTCGACGAAATAGGAAGCGACGCTCCCTATGCCCAACACGGTGGCCTGCAGCAGTATGAAGAGTAGCATGGTGACCAGCGGGTGGGAGATGAGATTCAAGAGTATGCCGCTGATGGCCGCCACAGCGAATACTGCCATCAGAATCAGACGACGTCGGGAGGCGATCCTGGAGACGCCGAGTGTGAGGACTGTGTAAAATATGCCGTAAAACATGCCGGAGTACAATGTGTAGGGGCTTATTCTGTCATTGCATAGCATCTGGAAAGTGGAGGTAAGTTAGTATCAGCAAGAGCACTACACTTAATACTGAGTTAAGAGGATTGTGAAGTGGCGAAACTTTACAAAATGAGAAACGTTTAGTCTTTTCAGATTCAGTACAACATAATCTACGTCTGTACTTTTTTCTTCATCATAATTTTTCGAAATTCTTTTTCTAACCACTAAAATCTTTGTAATAATCTACGTCTGTACTTTTTTCTTTTTAATTAATTCAGTTTAATTAAATTAAAAAATATAATATCTCGAGAATGTTTTTATCTAAAAATTTAAATATTTCGATGCTAACAACTTTTATTAAAAGCATTATTTTGTAAAAATAATAACGTACGAACCTAGTTTTGTTTTGTTTCTGAATCATATCCAAAAATTATTAAAATTGCACAATGCTTACGGGGTAGAAAATGTTATCGCATTTTGCTTACTAAAATTTACAGTTATACAATCCTCTTAAAATTAAATGTGTAATTTAGAACTGTGGAAACTTTGACGATTTTGGTATCAATTTTATATTGTAATTTGAAGCGTAATTATAATTGTATGTTTCCCAAAGAATGAAAAAATAAACTAACCGTATCTACATTAGTGCCAACACGAACAGTCAAATTACCAACGACCCTTTCGCAAAAGGACCCGTCATCGGCCGCGTGAGACAGTGAGTTGAAGAAGACATTCACCATCGTCGCATACCACATCAGGAATACGTTGTTGCTGGAATAAAAAAACGATAGTGATGGTTTTTGAAAATAACCTTTAATATATAATTATGCTATCAACAAAATATTTGGTAGACAGAGCACTTTTTTGCGGCTGTGAAAATGCCACGCATGCTGTAGGGCATGCGGCAGGGTCACATGGAAAAAAAATGGAAAGCTATTTGGCATGTTAGGTAAGACAGTGGAAAGAAAATAAGTCCAAAAAAGAGATGGGTGGATTGTGTAAAGGAGGATATGATAGCAAGAGGAATATATAAATTGGTGAAGGCTAGAGAGGAGTGGAGGACTCAATAAATAATTCGTGGGCCGTAGAGCGAGGGTAGCTCGCGTACCTATTAATAAATTTTTTCATGATTATCTATGATGCCAAGAAGAAGCCTTCATCTCACCTGTATGTGACGATAAGAGTCGAAGACGGAATCGAGCTTCATCTGGAACATTAAACCACAGAGAGGCTGGCTATCTGAACACAAATAGTCGGAACACAATAATGCTGTTTACATTATTATTATGGCGACAGATTTTGATAAGATGGTGGCGGCTAGCCAGGAGCCAGATGTACTTGAAGAAAGTCCTACCACCAACCGAACCGAGCACAAATATTTACTCTCCTGCAGACCGAACCCGGGACCTCGGGATCTTAAGTCGAACCACTTAATCACGGAGGCGGTTAAAGGTATCAACGGTTTACTCACGTACTACAAGCTACTGTTATTAAATAGAAGAGTTGGAGCGTTCTCCACAAGAGAGGTGGCTGAAACAATGGAACCGTTTGGTTCACCACTGAAGTGCAGAATGTCTCGTCTTTTCTTCCTGTTCGAGCTGTTCTGATGCGTGTGACCTGTAACGGAAAATTATGACGATTACTACCATCAATATAAATTTTAACCGCTTCCGTGGGCTAGGGGTTCGCCCACGGGTTCGATCCCCAGGAGAGTACTTTGTACTGGGTTTGGTTAGTGGCAGGACTTTTATTAAGACCACCTGTCTAGCTAGCACCATCTTATCAGTCTGTCGCTAAAATAATAATGTTAACAGCTTATTTGGTTCCGACAATTTGCGATCAGATAGCCAGCCCCTCTGCTGTTGAGGGTTCCATGTGAAGCTCGATTCCATCTTCAGCCCTTAATAATAAAGCGGATATTTCTACAAACTTGGTCTATCATCCTACAACCGGCCCCTGCGAACGCTGTTACCACCGTTCCAAATCGTCATACCATTATCGAATCTCCTCAACACTTAGAGACAATACAGAATCACTTACAGGATATTCCCCAGATACACCACCATTTGCTTCGTACATTTTGCGTAGAACTTCTAATGCCTGCGTGGTTTTGCCTTGATCTGCCAAAAACTTGGGGCTCTCTTCAAGAAAGAACATCATCAGAGCCCCAATACCTAAGATGGACGCCATGATAAACGAGAACAGCCGCCAGGGTCGATAGGTGATCGACAACCAGCTCAAGGGTATGCTGAATTCCAGAGGAAGTAGCAGGTACGCTAGAGCTGAAAGAGAGAAGATAACTGTTAGTATTCCCTGGAATTACCCATGAAACGCTATCCTATTTAGTAGCGATGAATAAATTTAACGGGGCTGTATAAAAGCCCTGTTAGTTATATAAATATTTATAGAAAGTGTAAACTTCTCTTTATGAAATGCAATACACTTTCATGTCATTCGTACACTTACCAAAAGAAACAAACTCAGACGAGAGATTGACAGCAGTCACAATAAATATGTACGCGTCCCTCTTCTTCGTGTTTGTGCATTCTCCTAAGTACGTCATGGTGAGGGTAAATGAGGCAGTGGAACTGAAACACCAAAAAGAACTGATGTCAGCAGGGGAAGTAAATCGCAGTACATTGCTAGGTGGTATAAGAGACGCTGCTGCCCATTACTCATCGCTGTCTTAACCACTAGTCGCCTTGTATGACACCCTCGAGAGATTGGGGGCGGTGACAATAAATTGTATTCTGCTCTACCATCAGCACGGAGTTAGGTTAAACTTCTTCTTAAGGTCTGTATTCATGCCAGATAGATAAATGTTAAATTTGTATCATCATGCGTTAATAGCATTTAAAACGTATACTTACAAAGCACACCCGAAAACCTTCAAAACGATCATCATCTGCCAATTGACAGAGAAACTGCTGATCGCAGCCAAGAGGAATCCCGTTATAGAAGAAAGCAGAAGCGCTCTCCTTCTGCCGCAAGTATCCGCGTAGTAACCCCATGGAAGCGCTGCTGCTACTCCTGAAACATACATACATAAATCACGCCTATATCCCCGAAGGGGTAGGCAAGGTGAATTAACACCCACGTTTCTACAATTAAATTCGGTCCCATGGTTGAGAGAGAGCGAGAGCCTATTGCCATTTATCGGGCACGTAAATTGCAGTATATTGCTAGATGTCAAAAGTAGGACACTGTTCTGCTGCACATTACTCATTAGCTGTGTTCACTTTCGTCGCCTTGTACGACACCCGCGGAAAAGATGGGGGACATGATGGCAAATTGTAGTCTGCACTGCCCGTCACCACATCACCATAGTTTCGATATGGCTAAGTTAGCATGGGTAGTGTTCGGGGTATGTGATATTTTTCTTCAGCTTTCTTTCTTTAATCGCCCGATGTTAGTAAGTATACAGTTTTATGGCACTCCCTGCCCGCTACGCGTACGGAAAATCCCACTTCCTAGTCAGGTGTGACATAAAGTCTATTGCATACAACCTCAATTTGCTTCAATTTATTACTATTGTAAGATTTATTTTTATTATAGGGGCGCTGATGCTTGCCTACGGCGCTTTCAGCGTTTAATCGTGACGTTAGAAACCTGCGAAAGGTGCCGAAGCCAATGCTCCCGTCTCCACTAGCCCCAGTTCCAGGTCGCACCTAGCTGCGGCCAGCACCACGCTGAACCCGAACATGTCTAAAGCCACGCCGTTGCTGATGACGGAGCACGCTGCGAGCGCCAAGTAGTTGTAGCGGCCGTGGCCTGAAGAGGAAAATTTTTAGTGAAAGAATTTTATTAGCACGCGTCGCCATAGAAAGAAGAAGAAGAAGAAGTTATTAGAACGCAGGTTAGGGCTAACCCAAATGAAATAAATAAACGAAATAATAAATACATATTTCTTACACTAACACCTTTAAATAGTCCACAGTAAGTAGCATTTAAAACACTCTTGTTATGGTTACTAATAGAAGACGGACAAGATTTGATCGGTTTGGAGGTCCTTAGGGGCGGCCTATACCCATCAGAAAAAAATTTAAGACAAAATTTCAAGAACACTTCAACCTAATTGATGGATCAACAAAATATTTATATTAGATTACCTATATTACAAGACTCAAGAAGATAAATCCGTGCCCATCACGTAAATATTAGCTCGTATTTATTAATATAATGTTTATTCAATAATCGTCACATAGTTTCTATTAATTCTTTTGTATTTGTGGTCAGTGTAACGCAAACACTGGTTACGGCAACTGAAAGTATGGGTGTTAAACAAGTTAAAATAATGAACCGACCTGCCAGATCCATTGCCTCATCGAGGGTGTATCCATCGTCGTCGCCCTCATCAGCTGTATTTCTATCACCAGTCACACCCATTTTTGAATCTCCCCGCGGAGACAAAGAAAAGACACCCAAGTCACCAATTCACCGTGCCGCTAACCAAAGTGAAGCTGCCCGTAAATAAATAAACCAAATCTATTTAACAGTCTCGTTATCTTACGCGGGATCGTTATCAATTTTATTTTCCTCTCTCGCATGTGAATTATTAGTTTAACTGCCGCACTCAGAGACGTCAATTAACTGTAATGAGTATTTAATGTCAAAAATTTTCATTCAAATCTAGACCATAGACCCGGAAAGAATAGAGACTAGTTTTGGATTGTCATTTTATGACGTTAAGTCCTCATTAACGTTATTTGACGTCTCTGAGTGCGGCAGTAAGTGTGTCACAAGTAATCAACGATTGCGAAACAGGTTGCGAGCGTTTGTTTTACATTCGCCTTATGTTAACTTAGAGCGCTTAGACTGGTTACAGCGGTTGAGTGTTTTCCAAAAAACGTGTACTACGTCCGATCCGAATCCGTGAAAAAGTATTGGACTAGAAAACTCGGACAGAGATCGGATGTTGTGCGTAAGTTGCCATAAAAATAGTTCTATGGCTACAACGGACCGTATTTTCACAAGTAACATACCGACAAAGACAAAGAAGTTCGATAAAGCAAAATGATTTGACCACAGAACAGAGAAAGTGATTGGACGTAAGTAAGTCGTCGTGAAATCATGAGACCAAAATTGTCTTCGTAAGTTCCTCGTAAGAACAAAGTAATATGGCCGGTCGTGACGAACTTCTACATGTTAACGTTATGAAATGATTGCCACTTGGCTACGGGCCCAGGCGTAAGCGCTCTTACGATCCGTTCTGTTGCTGTTTTTTTTCTAATTATTTATTAATACAATGTAGGTACTCATAATTATAATGTTAAAAAATCAACATTATAGGAGTGCTAGTCAAATTATTGCACAGAAAAATACGTCAAATAGATTCGAAAATTTTTATTATGTGACTACTTAGAACGGTTTCCATTTTGTATTAATGTTCTATGTATAAAGAGCCACTGTAAAACGAAAAAAGGAATGAGATATCATCTTTGGAATGTTTTTATCAAGAAAATTGTTACCATGTTTTGGCTTTCGTATAATACTTTATTGGTTAGTCAACTCTGACCAGACTCAGAACCAGACCAAAAGAAAGTAATAGGAAAAATTCTACTATTTACTATTTTTAAAGTTGAAAATTACAATGAATAGGTACCCTTACAATCAATAGTAATTATGTTTCCATTACTTGTTTTATCCAACTGTTTCAAAAACACTTATCACCAGTCACGAAAGACTTAGTGAATGATCTTGAACAATACTTATGTTAAATGGGGCATTCCATCAATTTTCAATACCATCGGCAATAAAGCAAATAACAAGAAAAGTGTTAGATTTGGAGGTTAGTTCATGGACCTAGAACGTAAACAGTGAGTTGACGACTGATATAAGGGTTATGACGATATGGCATGATGTACAGACACCACACAGACACAGAGTGAGACAAGGGTAAGGGGTAGATCATTTAATGGTGAAAAGAAGATTATCTACAAGCAGCACGATAATGTCGTGTTCACGGCATCATCATCATCACCAGCCTTTTAATGTACCCACTGCTGAGGCTCAGGCCTTACCTTGGATGGAAGAATATAGGGAGAATAGGCATAACCCACCACGCTGGCCTAGTGCGGATTGGTGCGTAATAACGACTGCAGATGTAGCCGGGACCAGTGGCTGAACGTGAACCTTCTGAAACACGGAGGAACTAGTGATATTACGTTTTACTCACCCATCCAATGACCAGCCTTAAAGAACATTACTTAGTTTACGCAATCGCAGGCCGAGCGGGCCAAGCCACTGCGCTATTGAGATCCTCTTTTATAGCATTACTTGTAGATATTTAGATAATAATTATACTCATGTTTTTTTTTTACTTTTAATATATATATTTTGAACTGAGGATTAAAGTTAAAAGTTGTTAGTGAAAATTCTTAAATACAGCAATTGTAATAATAATATATTGATTGAGTATTGATTGATTTGCTAGTTTTTTCTCTTACAATACTCCCAATAGTTCCGTATTGTAAGACAACTAATTATTTTTACCACTAACCCATGTTATGGGTACAGTGTAGGCAATGATCTTGACACTTAATCGAGCTGCCGATCTAAAAATACCTTAACACAATATATTTAATAGGAAATCCTTTGATAACGCGTGAGATACTGCTAGGTATAATATCAGGCTATGACCTTAGCTGGAGAGTACAATCATTGATCGACATCCGTGCCTTTACTGGCTAAGATTAACCAGCGGTGTAGACATGACATTCCGTTCTGCCCCTATCTGGGCAAGTGGCTTATGTATTCATCATCATTTAGCCGAGAGACGCCCACTGTTGGGCATAGGCCTCCCCCAAGGATCTCCAAACCGGTCGCTCCTGCGTTGCCCGCATCCAGCGGCTTTCCGCGACCTTCACCAGATCGTCGGTCCACCTTAAGTATTCGAAGAAATAAAATACAAACGTATGAAACTAAAACAACATGGTGACTGTAGTGTCAAGTGTAAGAGAAGCTGTCAAATATTGATACTTGTATTATATTCGTTCGATTAGATTGGCCACTAATTGTCTAGAGGGGCTGTGAAAAAATGAGTACTATGTGAAAAATTAGTAATGAGTAGGTAGTAATCCATAAAATTAACATACACTGCAAGAATCAGTCGATGTATGCGCTAAGTATTTGAGTAAGTTATTTGGGTCACTGTTGTTGTTTGGTTAATCTGAAGTTATCTATGAAAAATATTTTTAAACAGCTGTTAAAATATTATCTACGTGTGGCATTTTTTATGTATGAATCAAACATGAACAGTGATAAAGAAACGTCATACATTATTTACTAGTTTCTATAATTAGATATTCACCTTTTATACTTACAACAATTGAAGAGTAACGAAATGAACTGCATAGAAACATTTATGTTAGAGTGGTAGGTTGAGGGAAAGAGGACGACCCACAAAAATGCACAATATCTTACAGAAGTAACTAAACAACAACGCTAGTGCTGTGTTATAATATCGCTTCTTGAAAATAAAAGAGTCATAAACCAAAAACGCTATGTCATCTAGTATCCCTAACACAAGTGATACTAGATGACATAGCGTTCGTTTTGCTACTTTGGGCAAGATAAGAAGTGTAATACATACCTACATACATAATATGTCACGCCTTTCTCCCACAGGGGTAGGCAGAGATCACTTCTTTCCACTTGCGACGATCCTTATATACTTCTTTCGCTTCATCCAATCTCATTAATCTCTTCATGCATGCCCGTCGGTTTCGGGTACTCTTGACTTGGCCATTTTTTAATAGACTTTCAATTTGATTATGAAAGATCCGCCTAGGCCTTCCCCTTACCATTTCTCCATTCACTTCCGCTATAAGAATCCTTTCTGTTATTCGCCTTTCATTCATTCTTTCGATAAGAGCTGTGATGTGAGTAAAAGGAAATATCTTCAATTTTAATTGATTAATAAGAAATATTTTAGATTAAAAGTAAAAACGTCTTTTCTAATACCAGCTTATCTGAGCTAGAATGAATTTGCTTATCTGCATACAATTCATAGTGTCTGCGATAGGCGCGGTATCCATTGTCGGATCTAGGACAACATCAGTGCGTCTAGCCAACGTCTGCAACGGCGTGGATATGGCATGCATGTGCCACGCTTAAAAGTTGAAAGTTAATTATTATGTACCAGCCTTTAATGTGAGGCATTTTAAAGATAACGCTATCAACGTTATTTCAAGGCTCGAACACTTTATTTTCTATAAAATGTACCTACTTAGTTCCTTGTGAAGAATGCAGTAATTTTATTATGTACTTATGTACTTTTAAAAAAAACTTTCAATAATTAGCTGCTACAACCTGATTGCTTAGCCGTGACAGAAAAGAATATAAATAATTATTGTCATCACCCCAACTCTATCCCGCGGGTGTCGTACAAGGCGAATCAGTGTTAAGACAGCGAAGAGTAATTGACAGCAGCATTCCTCTCCTCTCAAGCATTCTAAGAGGTAGGCAGAGGTGTTTAGTCCACTTACTTCAGGTTCCATGTAGTGAACTGGTGAATTGCCTTGCGGCAGACCCCAGACTCTCCCCGCCAGAAGGGCTGGAGGGACACCGGAGTGGCGATACGGTGCGTAAATGCATTCCACTCCGTCAAAAAAAAAAAAAGGTACCATGTAGTAGGGGGCTAGCCTATTGCCATTCATCAGGAACTTTAATCACAATAATGTCCTGGATGGTCCACCAGGAACGTTGCTGTTCATGCCTTGTTATATAATGATATCCTTCTATAAAAATAATGAAGCGCACCCAACGGCTTCGTACATTGCTGTCAGATTGATCCTCTTAATGCAGTTACGCCAGTTCACACTTGACCGCTCCTCGGTGACATAATTATGATTAACACGTTTTACGTAATATCTCGCGTGTGGTCAATTCCTGATTATGTATAAAATGTAATATAGAATAGTCATAAAAATTCTTTAGCTAGAAAAACTGTTTGGGAAATTAAAAAAAAACTCTTCCGAGTGATAGAGCCGGATTGCAGAGGTAGCGTAATACAAATACAAATATTATTTCGAAAATTTTCTGACTATTATTTTCTACGCAATATTTTATAATGTTCTAGAAGCTAGATGATAGGTGTGCGAGTATAAAAAAAATATTAATTTATTTAATAGATGTCTTGTTAAATCAGTGTGGTGACGGCAGAGCAAAATACAATTGTCACCACCCCCGTCTCTCCCGTGGGTGTCGTAGCGACTAAGGGTTAAGACAGCAATGAGTAATGGGCGGCAGCGTTCCTCCTATGTCACCTAGCAATGTACCTACTGCGACTTTCGTGCCCGATAAATGGCAACATTACATGGGACCTAACCTAATTGGCGGGACGTGGGTGCCAGTTCACCTATCTGCCTACCCTTTCGGGGATATAGCCATGATTTCTGTATGTATGTCGTTATATCAGTTGCCTGCCTAAATCAAATGTGCACTCAACTGGATGCAGGAACGAGCTTTTATCTTAATTCTTTTTTTATTTTGATCTGAAGAGTTGGGTGGCGTAGTTACCCGAGTCCCTCCGTTCGTCGGAAGGCACGTTCATCCGTTGGACCATGAATGGTGTCAATAAATTCTGCTGTTCTGTTCTGTTCTGCTGCTTCGTATTCTGTTTTTATGAGTTTCTCTTCGACTTTACTAGTCTACCCATTTTTAACCCTAAATTAAATCAAAGATATATAAAAATCAAAAGTGAAACCCTTTGTAAGACATTTTTTTTTTTTCAAATTATATTTATCTTTTAAGCCATATCTTTTTAAAGTGCAATTCAATGCTACCAGTTAAAATACATTTAACACATTTAGGTACTGGTCCACATCTTATGTCATCATTCATGAAGCACGTACGGCAAAAGGACCCTTATTACAGTCGATTAAGGGACATGACGCGGCCAATGTATTAGTTATAATCCGGTGTTCCCTTTTCCCGAGTAATGGCCTTGACCTCTAATAATACAGCGCCATCTATCGACATTGAAAGTTAACCGAATTGCATTCAAGGTTATACCTTATTGCATTTGTGTTACTAGATACATAAATGAATAGGCAAGTAATAGGCGTATAGGGTATGTATGTATGCCCTGTGGTGACGGCAGAGCAGAATACAATTGTCACCACCCCCATCTCTCCCGCGGGTGTACCAGGCGACTAAGGGATATGTAAGAGAGCAATGGTGACAGCAATGTGTAATGAGCAGCAGCGTTCCTCTTATGCCACCAAGCAAAACACTGCGATTTCCGTGCCCGATAACTGGCAATAGGCTCGCCACCTGGGACCTAGCCTAATAATTGGCGAAACGTGGATGGGTGATTCACGTCTGCCTACCCCTTTGGGGATATAGGCGTGAATCATGTATACGTATTTACCTATTTAGGTATTGAGAAAATGATAAGTGCAGCATCCTTTCTATAAATAGGCTCGTATTAAATTCCCTCGTGAGATTTTTATTAGAAAATTAGGTGACCTGCGCACCACGCTAGTCGACATAGTTCAATGTGACTCACGGCCGGGTAGACTGGCCAGCAATGTTAGTTTAGTTTTAATAATTTATAAATAAATTAAATAAAAATCGTAATATTATTAAACCATCAGATCTATAGTGTTATCGAACAATATGACTTACAGGGGCTATGTTAGTATACATGACCATAGAAATAAAATTAAAGAAGTTTCAATTTTATCTTAGCGATTTTTTTTAAATTTTTATTTTTTGTTTTTGTTTATATCTTTAATTTTATAGCTACGAGATTCTGATCGAAGGCTATAACGATCGAAGAAGACATAAAATATGACAATTTTAAGTCATACAATTTTTTTAAAATAATAATGTATTTTACATATTGGCATGAAAATAAATATTATATATTTTATAAAACACAATATTATTATTCTATTTTAAGTGCCATGCCAAAATGATCTCGATTAGCAACACATTTGTGATACTATAACCAGTAATACTGTTTCCAGTACTGATAAGTAGGCGGAAATAGCAATGGGCAACCAATCGCACCACTAACAAACCACCGTAGGGGAAGAAGGCTCTCGGTTATTGACCAGCTACCAAAATGTGCACTTTGGAATGGTGTGTAGCCGACCCGATCAAGGCATCTGTTGGATGCAATCGTCGAAGACCGGCAATTCTGGAAAAGTTGCCGTGTGGTGCCGCGTGTGGGCCACCCAGCAATATACCGCGATTTACGTGTCCGGTAGGTGGCAACAGACTCGCCACTTAATGAATGGGACCTAATATAAGAGAAGCTCGATAGCGCAGCGGCTTAACCATTGATAAGAATAATTTTAAAAATGTTAGGTTACAGGAGGTTTCAAATACTACATATTACCAGCTGACCCGACAAACGTTGATTTGCCCTTATCCCCTATGTCATAAAAATTTGCCTGCCTCAGAACTATCAAAAACACACAAAAGATTTCATATGAATCACTCAAGCCGGTTCAATTCAAAAGTTCAATGAAACTATCAGTGGACATGAAAATACATGCATACATACATACATACATCTATTACATGGAATCTTAGTTAATTGGCGAAACGTGGGTGCCAATTTACCTCTGCCTACCCCTTCGGGGATAAGTAGGCGTGATTTATGTATGTACACATGTTTGTATTCAATGAATAACATTTGGGACAGCAACTACCATTTTGTATAGAATACAGTTAAATGCGAACGAATGTTACCATATAATACTAATATTTTTTTTATGGAACAGTTACTACTTAATTAAAGGTGCAAAAAAATTAAAAGGCAGTAAATTTTAATATGCATGCGGTAGAAATTATTCGTAACGAGAGGCCTTCATGAATGTTGGCTGTTCTTTCCGTTCCTGCGTGCAACACCGATCAGCGGTTTATCACTCGAATAGCCGCCGCCGGCACAATAAGCCTGACACCTGTGCTCGGGTCGGGAAAAAAAACTAGTTCGATTTTCAAAATAATTTTATTTATTTTAAAATTCTATCCAAATTATGTGCTATATATTATTCGTCATGGACGTAGGCGCATCAGTCGTTTGTCGCGTGTGTTGTGTTCAACAATTGAATTAAAAACTTTTTTCGATTATTTTTTTTTTTGCATTCAAATAAAATGTTCAACACAGCGATAGTTTTGCTTAGTATCACTGGTGAGTCGTTATTTTTTTTATAATTATTAATTTTTTTTTTTTTTTATCTAGGATAAGTCCTGTGACAGCAGGCAGTAAATAATAAAAAGAGGATATGTATGAATATTAAAGCTATCATTAGTATCTAAAATTTTATTATATAAAAAAACATGTATATACCCACTTGCTAGATAATATAGTGAGCCATTAAAAATTAATTTGATAATACAAAAAAACAGTATCCAATACATTATTTAAATTATGTATTTTCATAAAATTTATTGGAAAACTAATCAAATGATAGCATTTATTGGAAAAAAAGAAAGAGCTTCAAAAAACAAACTTTTTCATCTTCACTTCTACGAGAAATGTATTAATGTATTCTAAACAATTTTCCAAATACCGCTTAAGTACACTGTCTAATTATTTCAAATTTATTATAATAACTGGCACTGGCAATACTCACGCGTTACCGATATAAAAGGCGATTTTTCAGATCATAGATTATTTTTTTTTAGGCCGTGTGGTGACGGCAAAGTAGAATACAATTGTCACCACCCCAAATCTCTCCCGTGGGTGTCGTACAAGGCGACTAAATAAATCAATCAGTGATGCGGAATGGGCAGCAGCGTTCCTCTTATACCACCTAGCAATGTACTGCGACTTTTGTGCTGGATAAAGGGCAATAGGCTCGCCACCTTTACATGGGACCTGACATATTTGGCGAAACGTGGGTGCTAGCTCACCTCTGCCTATCCCTTCGGGGATATAGGCGTGATTTATGTATGTATGTAGATTATTTTTTTCTTTATTCCTGACTAGTCTGAAAAGCAATTTTACACACAAATTTTACGCGTAGTTTTTATTTATTACTAAATAACTTTACAATAAATGAACAAACTCCTCTAATAAAGTGTTCTAGTTCAGTTTTAATTTGTTACAAGAGCCTGCCCAATCCTAAATAACTGGATCTAAAATTGCAAGAGAAAAATCTACATTGACAAGCGGATCCATGTAATTAGAGTTAGCTTCTGTTTTATAAAACTAAACCAATTCTAATAACGCAAACGGAAACTTCGATAGAATAAATAGTATCTAATAAGTACTAAAGCTGGCTAATCTCTTCAAGCTCCGACTAAAACTTAGCACTCCGATAAATTACTACACTCGAAGTCGATCGATAGCTCCTGCTGCTCTAAATCTCTAGCATGCAGATCAGTCATCATCAATCGATGTCCATTGTCAGTGGACAATGGACATCGATTGATGGTGTATCAACTGTCTCTTTGTAAAAATAGACCTGCTTTAAGCGTGTAATTCACTAGACGGGCATGCCTGCCTGACATGGCTGATGGCACTTCTATAGGCCAAACTGATCGTGATGGTCCTACACTAGGCAAACATCGCACAGACCTATAGAAGCGAGGTCCGACGGGCATGTCGGCAGGCATGCCCGTCTAGTGAATGCCCAGCTTTAAAGCATTATCCACCTGCCTTTGCCCATTTTATTTTGAGATAGCAGTTTTCTTTTTTTTTTCTGTTACTTTTTATCTGTTCATTTACCACCTAAAGAGGGTTGGTTGGGCAGCCGGCCGACTGTGAAACCTAAACCAAAACCTTATGCATTATGGCTTGGAATGTTATCATCCCAACCACTAACTATCTTCGTACATCGGTCTTTCAAAATGGTCTTGTCCAACACTTAATTATCTATTAATTCATTCATCACCATCACCTTTCTGGTGCGTTGGATGATATGAATCAAAAGGTAGTGGATGGCTTGATGACGTCTGACTGATGTTAATGTAAGTGAAAACATACTGCGCCGACCAGTTTTTAAACTGGGTGCAGGACAGGGCGAAGAAGAAGTGGACAGTAGTAATTAATTTAGTTGTCATATTATTACGTACCTATCGATAGTTGTAACTATAGGGAACTATCGGTGATTGGTAATGGTCATTTACCATTGTCACGTTATGTAATTCAATTCATTTTTGTTGTAGTTAAGGTTTGTTTTATCAAATTTTCGAAGACTATAAAGAACGTTATTGTCACGCATACCCCCGATCGTTTGAGTCCCGCTTAACATTTAAGTATTGTCAAAATTGACGTTTTTCCATACAAATTCTGACAGGTAGTGTCCACTTAACTTTTTAAGCAGTCCCCTAAATTTGAGTAGCGTTTCTGTATTCGGGGGTTAGGCTGCTAATAGTTAGGTCCTGTGTACTAACATGTTGATGCGCACTAATATAATTAACATTTTAGGTTTTTCATTCTTTTTTACATGAAGAAAAATATGTCAGAAAACCTTCGAAATTGATGCGGGATAGACTATAATTTTTTGAACTTTCTCAGACCTATTTTTTTTAATAATTTTTCTAACTTTTATTTATATATTATTCAAATAAAAATCGAAAATAATAATTCTTTTAGATATGTGATATTTTCTTTATCATTATTACAGGTGTAAGCATCCAACAACAGCAATGGACCCACCACGGTAAGTTTGAGCTAGAAAGCTTTACGAAATTAGACAAAAGGAGCATTAGAAATCAGGTCAATTTAATTTACATAAATTATAAACATAATGTTCGAATAAACTTTTTAGTCTAAAATATAGTTATTTTGATGCCAATAACTTCCATCAACCATATTTCTTTAAAATAAATTAAAACTGTGGAATTGCTGCCTTACGCCGGTTACTAGGCGATTTACGTCCGTACTCAGAGACATCAATTAACGTTAATGAGTACTTAAGTGGATTATGAAGCTATACATTTTAGAACAAAAAGCGGTAACATTTTTCACCCCGTAAACATAGGTAGTCCAATTTCAATGATATTTTGGATATGTTGTTATTATAAAATACAACTAGGTTCGTACGTATTATTTTACGAAATATTGCTTATGATAAAAATTGTTCGCATTGAAATATCTTTATTTTTGACATAAACTTTCCTCCAACTTTTTTTATTTTTATTGCCTATTGAATTTTTTTTTATCATAAGCAATATTTCGTAAATTAAAAACGCACAGACTTACATTAGGTGTACTGAATCTAAAAAGACCAAACATTTTCTCATTTTGTAAAGTTTCAGTGGAGTGAAAACGTTATCGCTCGAGACAAGTACTCAAAATGGAAATGTTACATTACTGGCGCCGCGTAGGCGAATAGCATACAAAAAAAAATGTTCATTTAAAGTAGTCTAGACCACAGACCAGCGGGCCTAGCACGGGGACGTGAACAAGTCTCTCTCCACCAATTGACAATGTTTTGTCTCGGGATTTAGTGGGAGTTAGAGCGAGAGAAAAAGATTTTCATTCCCCCGAAGGAGATGTGTCCACGTCCCGTGCTACGGGGGCAGAGGGCCTGGCCAAGTGGCTTTTTTTTTGGCAAGAATAGCGACTAGTTTTGAATTGACGAAAATCACGCTAAGTAACCCTTCGATTTAAAGTCAAAGAGAGAGAGAAGAAGAAAGAAGAGAACCATTCCCTTTTTTTGCAGATGAAACTACGTGGCCTGGCCAGTGCAACGTGGGGTCAGAACAGTCTCCTATCAACATCGAGCTGTCGAAGACCAGACTTGACTTCAAGGGTTCGCACATACGAGGACCTCTGGTCTTCAGCGGCTATGACCAAGTCAGCGCCGTGGCTAGGAATACTGGCTACACAAGTAAGAGAGGCAGATCAAAAAACCAGTTCTATGGAGCACCCAACTTATAATTATCACACGCGTTCTAGTGTCCCCAGTTCCCACTGCTATGCTACAGGCCTTTTTCATGGATGGGAGAATATAGGGAGAATTGGTGACCCAGTGCGGATAGATGTAGCCAGAGCCAATGGTCTAAATTCGGATTCCTAAGCACGGAAAAACAAAGCAATGCCCGCTATGGTAGGTGGTTTGATGGGTGACTAAAAATATATTATCTTCCAACCACCTGCCTTAGCGGGCATTGCTTAGTTTCCGCAAACCCAGGCCGAGCGCGCTAGCCACTGCGAGATCCTCAATCCTCATCATCTCCTCTTTTCCCATAATAATGCTCCGGTGAAGTTGTTCTGCTTGTTCTGATTGGTCCAGTACATACCTAGGGGAAGGTGGGATAAGATTGGGTAGCGAGATAAGATTATTAGGTATTTGCTTAATACAGTATTTAGCATTGCTAAAATACTGTCAGATGGCTTTGAATAAACTTTTTCTAATACATTGTACATACATACATACATAAATCACGCCTATATCCCCGAAGGGGTAGCCAGAGGTGAACTAGCACCCACGTTTCGCCAATTATGTTAGATCCCATGTAATAGGTGGCGAGCCTATTGCCATATATCAGGCACAAAAGTCGCAGTACATTGCTATTGCTAGGTGGTATTAGAGGAACGCTGCTAATGGGTAGCAGCGTTCCTCATCATTGATTTATCCTTAGTCGCCTTGTACGACACCCACAGGAGAGATTTGGGGTGGTGACAATTGTATTCTACTCTGCCGTCACCACACAGCTAATACATTGTATCATCAGTTTAGTTCCAGTCCCCATCTTACCTCGCTACCCCATCTTACCTCATCTTACCCCACCTTCTCCTACATCATTTTTATCTTTCTTCACAAGTAAACTGGGCGCCTGTTGCTGGCACACCAACGCCGATGCTGTCTGGCGGACCTCTCCAAGGAAACTACACATTCGCAAATATTCACTTCCACTGGCTTTCAGAGCACGCCTTCGAAGGTCTCAAGTGAGTTTACGCTTAATTTTTTTCTATCATCCGAAAACGTAAAATACTCGTTGCACTATTTTGCAACAATTTTGTGTTTTCTCTTTCTTGCCCGTTCCAAAAATAGCGGCAATGCTGCTCTAAAAAACATACTCTAACCTAAAAAATGAATGCTACCCCTAAATATAGGCCTAGCCTACTACTAAATAAACTCAGGTTCTTACAATATAGTGGTTAGATAATGTTCGAAAAATCAAAGTCTTGATGCGGGAATCGAACCCGCGACGCGCGCGTCCTCCGCAATCCGGGCTGTTGCTTATACCACTCAGCCAACCCAAACGTCTTGGTTGGCCGAGTGGTATAGACAGACATCTAATATTTATTTTCACTTCTCATGCTCTCAAAGTGCTTATTTGTGCAGGATATAGGCTGCACAAAATCGAATTTTGTGCTCTAGAGCATTAACGTATCTACTCATAAATGTGTCTCTATTAAGGCAAAGAAAGTGAGCAATGCAGCCAAACACAATAAGAAATTCAGAGATAGAATTTGTTATTTTATTATTTACTTAAATTTATTTGCCTAATGCGTTTTTAAGACATAATTTTAATTTAAGTAGGTACGGTAGGTTATTAAATTAACTTAAGAAAATTATTATTTCAAAATTAATTTAATACTTGGCTGTATAGGTCTGCAGCCCAAGCCTAATGGGAAAAACAATTTCCTTCAGTATTCAAAATTGTACTAATTTTAGTTTGAATTTTATGAAATGTTATGATAAACTACTGTATTATTTCCTCGCAATCGAAGTGAAAAGCAGAGTTTCTACCTCGTCCACAAAACCATTTTTATCCTCGACATTACTATCAGCCCTCGCCTTCGGCTCGGGCTGCTAAAAGTCTCGGACAAAAATGTTTCTTTTTGTGCACTTGATGGAAAATCTACCATTATTTACACTTTATTGCACACATATAGTACAAATGGCGGACTTAATGCCATAAGGCATTCTCTATCAGTCAACCGGAGAGGTAAGTAAGACCCAGATGCCGCACAATTTCGCCTCAATATTCTTTGTTTATGAGATTATTACAATTTAAAAAATATTTTTAATAACAGTGCCGTGTGGTGACGGCAGAGTAGAATACAATTGTCACCACCCCGAATCTATCCTGCGGGTGTCGTACAAGGCGAATAAAGATAAATCAGTGATGAGGAATGGGCAGCAGCGTTCCTGTTATACCACCTAGAAATGTACTGCGGCTTTTGCGCCAGATAAATGGCAATAGACTCGCCACCTATTACATGGGACCTGATATAGTTGGCGAAACGTGGGTGCTAGTTCACCTCTGCCTGCCCCTTCGGGAATATAGGCGTGATTTATGTATGTTATGTTTTAGTAACCTAAGTTGCCTTCTTCTAGTAGAAGGCAGATGTCAGTGTAGCTCACTTACCTACACCGCTTTGCTCCTGAAGGTATCCCTTAGAGATGCACATGGTTCACACGAAGACTGGTCTCACCATGGCGGAAGCATTGAGGACACGAGACGGTGTGGCAGTCATTGGGATCATGGCTAATGTAAGATTTCCCTTTCTCCTATTCTGATTGTAACATCTTTCTACTTGAGATTGCCAATGACTTACATTTGTTCACACTAATATGCTAAACAATTGCTAAATCAATAATTTATAAGGTACTCATGAAACTTAAGTAATTTATTTATGGAGGATTTAAATCCTTCTATTTTACATACCAGGAGACTTTTTTGTCACTGCAAAATTTTTGGAATTCGTTCAGACCATCAAACTGAACAAATTTCACCATGGGAGCAACTCCAAATTCACGAATAAAATAACAGCTGTTTCATACATTTGGGTCAAGTAGGTATTATCATTTTGTATGACATAGCTGATATTTTTTCGTGAATTTGGAGTTGCTCCCATGGTGAAATATGTTCAGTTTGATGGTCTGAAACGAACAAATTCCATAAATTTTTGCAGTGACCAAAAAGCCTATTTTCCCTGAAGGTGGCTGGAGGATTAATACATAACGCCAACTATGTTACGTAATAGAGCCTATTGACATCTATCGGACACAAATTTCACAGTATATTGCTAGGTGGTTAACAAGGTCGTTACTGCCCATTGCTAGTCACGTTTTAACCCTTAGTCGATGCGGTGGGGGTGGTGACAATATTGTATTCTGCTTTGCCGTCACACAGCTTACATACATTACTTACTGCCGCACTCAGAGACGTCAAATAATTTTAATGAGTACTTAATGTCAAAAATTTTCATGTCAATTTAGACCATAGACCTGACAAGAATAGAGACTATATTTGAATTGTCATTTTTTGACATTCAGTACTCATTATCGTTAATTGACGTCTCTGAGTGCGGCAGTTACACATAGTCTTAATTGCTAGTCAATTAAAGTTCGTCCTGTTTCTTTAATGCTATTATGAGGACAAAAACCGCCCAAATGCGGAAGGTGGCAAGTCCAAATAGTTTTTGCAGCCAGACCACATCATTTGGAAATACAGGATTTAAACAAATGCTCAAGAAGCAAATCAAATTAAAGCATTAAAATATAATTTAAAAAAGTAGTTCAAAGAAGTACCAATCCCGTTATGACCGTTAAAACGGTTAATTGTCCAAAAAATTTAAACAAATCCCAAGCAAAACGAAAACGTAAGATCCTCTAATGTGGCATAAGAGGAACGCTGCTGCCCATTATTTATATACTGTGATTTACGTGCCCCATAAATGACAATAGGCTCGCCCGCCACCTATTACCTGGGACCTGACATAGGTAATTAGCGAAACGTGGACGTTATTACACCTCTGCCTAAATTTTCAAGGAAAAGTAGGCGTAAATTATGTACCTACTACAGAAGTCACGACAAGAACGTTCTCTATTATCTGCTCCAAATAAGATTTTTTGACAAAAATGCCTCTTACACCAGGGCTGTTCTGTGCCTTACACCAATTTCGTCAATCCACATATCGCTCATTCGGTGCAACATTGATGTAATTGTAAATTTTTCCTTTTTAAAATCATAAATATTATCATCTTTGTTTTAACAAAATTTGTAAATGCGTCATTGTTGCACCAAATATAATAGCAGTCATCGTAGTAGTCGTAGTATAGTAGTCATCATTCAGCTGAACTCGACATTGATGACGTTTCTTGATAATTGCTTGCTAGAATGGGCCTACAATACGAATTTCAGCAGATAGGTACTCTTATTTCGTGTCTTCTATGCTGGCCTGGGAGCGAAGAAATAACGTAGAATAGGCCAGCCCCGACTCATCCCATGGGTGTCGCAAAGGTAGAATAAAGGAGATTGCCCGGTGTAGACCATTAAGCACCTTGGGGCACCCGAATGGTGGAGGGGAAACCACCAACAACAGCATACCCAAAGAGGGTGTAGTGTCAGGCAGGCGGCCGGCTGTAAAACCTAAGCCAAAACTTTGAGCAGTATGGTTTGGTATGTTGTCGTTCCAATCACTCTCTCCGTTCATCGGTCTCCCGACATGGTCCGTTCCGCCTCTTTTCTATACATTCATTTATCACTAGCACCATTACGGGGTGATGGATAATATGAATCAAAAGGGAGTGGTCGGCTTGATGACGTCAGACCGATATGAATGGAAGAGGAAACATACTGCGCCGACCCCAGATAGACTGGGAACAGGGCAGGGAGAAGAAGGTACTCTTATTTCGTGTTGATTGTACTAGGTCGGCATACCAGGCAGCAGTAATGTCCTCCGGGACCTAATGCCAGCCATGCCCTATATTCTGGAACCGCGGTCAGAGCTGTCTCCAGCTTTCACAATAAACCTCACGTAAGTGACATTAGTTTAAATTAATTCCTACTATCATGTTGGTACCTGAATTCTCCCTATATTCTTCCATCCATAGGGAAGACCCGTGCACTGCTGGCAGTGCGGACATTAAAGGGCTGGTGATGATGATGATGATCATGTACCATTGTAGTCGTGTTGTGACGGCAGAGAGGACAACTGTCCCCACACCTGCCTTTCTCGTGGGTGTCGTACAAGGCTACTAAGAGACACCATAATATAACAAGGAATGGGCATCAGCGTTCCTGGTAGATCATCTAGCAAGTTACTGCGACTTTCCAGTGAATGGTAATAGGCAAGCCTTCGCGCCCCCTATTACATGGGATCTGAAGAAAGCTGGCGAAACGCGGGTGCTGAAACACCTTTGCCCACCTCTAAGGTGAGAAAGGTGTTATATTATTGTCTGCACGGTGCTTTGCCATTCGCTCTATCATCATTATACAATACGGGGCTTTGCTATAGACGCTTCAAAAGTCTTTGCAATAGACGGTCCTGGATTCAATCCCCAGGAAAGTTAAAATTTGAACTCGATTTGGTTAGTGGTAGGCCTTTTTTCAAGTCCGTCTGGATAGCTGAAATCAAAATATTATGTCGCACGCAAGTGATTTTATAAAATTTAAGAGACAAATTATTAACTGGTTAGTTATGTGCTAATTATGTTATTTTTCCGTGTCCATTATTTAAAATATCCGATCCAATATAAAAAAAATACAGTTAGGGCCTGGTGGCCAATCTACCAAACGCATAGAATACAAAATGTATGAATCTAACGTTATACATAGAAAACAATACGCCAGTTTCATACTTTTGATTTCTATGCGTTCGAATAGATAAGCCACTTGGCTGGGCCCTCAGTACAGTCAGCTCTCAATTTTAAAGCCGCTGTGCTACATTCAGTTTGCGACCACGTCCCCATTCTTCGTTCGATCCATTCTTGCTGCTTTAATTCTGTAACAGTTAACAGTCACCTGTATATCATATTGTCGACTAAGGGACTATAATGGAGACAACGGCAAATCTAATTCAACTAAGTTTATTGTCTCCGCACAATGCATAGGAAGGGCCGGTCCACATTGTGGAATTTGGCAATGGTCTCAGGTGGCAGGGACAATGGATAATAAAAGCAGTGCATAATGCGAAATTGTTAAGCAAATTCCGTTGTTGGAGGAGGCATAACGCGCTCGGCCTGCGATCGTGTAAGCTAAGCAATGTTCGCTAAGGCCAGTCATTGGATGGGTGACCTAAGTCGTATTAACTCGAGCTCCTCCGTGCTTCGGAAGACACGTTAAGCCGTTGATGGTCCCGGGTGCATCTGCAGTCGTTAATACCCACCAATCCTCACTCGGCAGGGTGGTGGGTTAATGGCTCATTCTCCCCCTATATTCATGGGAAAGGCCTGTGCCCTAACATTACTGGCTGGTGATTAATGGCTGGTGATGGTGGTGACAGTACAGTCAACAGCACGTCACAAAATGTCAAATTTTCTCAATCGATTTTGTGCTATACTACAAACAAGTTACGGATGACAATCGATTGAAGTGCCTTCCGAAGCACGAATTAACACTAGATAATAAATAGATTTTTGACCCTTTAAGGTCTTCACCTTCAATGGGCTGGTGATGATGATGATGAATACATTTTTGGTCACCCATCCAAGGACGACCTTAGCGAACATTGCATAGTTTGCGCAATCGCTGGACCAACGCGCCAGGACACTGCCCTATCGAGCTCCTGGAGGTCTACTCTGAAACTCCGAACGATTAACTCACATCTATCTGTCTTTCTCAATCAGAGCGACAAAGACGCAAAGAAATAAACTTCCAAAGTACCGCCTCTGTTACTGTATTAGCATGATTTTGTCCAGGAGCATGTTCCACCACCCGCAGGAGTACTACACGTACCATGGCTCGCTGACTACACCTCAGTGCCTGGAGGCCGTCACCTGGATCGTGATGGCCCGACCAACGCTCGTTCCTCATGAGAATGTGAGTTTACACGACAGACTATTCCACCTATGACCTAACATAATTGGCGAAACGCGGGTGCTAGATCACCTCTGCCTACCCCATCGGGGATATTGGCGTGATTTATGTATGTATGCACTATCCCAGAATACCGCCGTGTGTGTGATGACGACTTTGACGACAGAGCAGAATACAATTGTCACCATTCCCGATCTCTCCCGTGGGTATCGTACAAGGCGACCAAGGTTTAAGCAGCGACGAGTAGGTACTAATAAATGGGTAGCCTCTGATAGCACCTATCAACATACTGCGACTTACGTACCTAATAGATGGCAATAGGCTCGCCACCATTGAATAATCACCTCTGTCTACCCTTCGGAGATAATCAGACGTGATTTATATGTAAATGGATGAATGTTATACACAGCATGCCTTCATAAATAGATCCAATAGAGCCAATCCGCACTGAGCCAGCATGGCCCGTTCTCCCTATATTTTTCCATCCAAAGACCTGTGCTCCAGCAGAGGGGACTTATTAAAAGACAAGTGATATATCGCACGGGACTTTTCACAATGGTAGGATATAACCCGTCCAAAATTGACGTGTGCACCCTCATTTCCAGTACAAGAACCTGACGCAGCCCCATTTCAGCGGCATCAACAACGACAGAAGCGTACAGCCGCTCGGCAAGCGGGTGGTGTACCGCTCCAGGGAAGTCGCGTCTTGCTCCCAGGCCCTGTCTTCCTCCCTGGTGGGCCCCTGGGCCGTTCTGTTCGGTTGCTTCACCTCCAACATGTCTGAGAAGCTCTACAGGAGCCTGTGTACCCTGGGGAACATCAAACGGAGGTTGTTCGGCAATGAAATCGCGCAGTGTGACTATTGAGGTTTACTGTTGAGGTCTTACTGCCGCACTCAGAGACGTCAATTATCCTTAATGAGTACTTAACGCCAAAAAATGACAATTCAAAACTAGTCGCTATTCTTGCCGGGTCTATGGTCTAGATTTGAATGAAAATTTTGGACATTAAATACTCATTTAAGTTAATTGACGTCTCTGAGTGCGGCAGTTAGTGAGGTCTTCCTTGGGGTATGCTTAAAGCCGCGTTTCCACTAGGCAACATTTCTGCCGCGCTTACGAAGACCGCATTATGTACGCGGTATTGAGCTATATACATATTTGAAATCAGAAAAACTTTCGCATAGAGACCATTTGAATTTATACTGACTAAGTATTCCAATGTTTACATCAATAGCTAGCTTAGTTTCGGATCTGGACATACAAGTGTAAGTACTAAGAAAAAAAACTTTCAACGCGTTTTTCTCTGAAGTTGTAAAGGTAAAGGTAGATAATGCGTTTTTCGTAAGTGCGGCAAATTTGTCGCCCGACTTGTTGCCCAAACATTAACGCAGAACTTTTTTTTAATAACGTTAACTAGCTGCCAGCCCCTTCGGGATATAGGCGTCATTTATGAGTGTATGTTAACTAGCTGGCAACGTCGCGAGCAGTTATGCAACGTTGCCATACCTACATGTTGAGCGTCACTTGTTGCTCGTCAATTGTTGCCTAGTGTATACGAGGCTTAACAACAACAGCCCCTCTGAATTAATTGTCAATCTATTCGAACGAATACAATACAAATGTATGAAACTGACGTATTACAGATAAAACAATATGGCGACCGTCGTGACAAATGTAAGAGAAGCTGTCAAAAGTTACATTTGATTATGTATTCTATTCGTTCGAATATGTTGGTCATTAGTCTAGAGGGGTGGATTAGATAATTTTAATTTAATGAGGCATGTGCGCTATATTGCGATTTTTAGCATCATAGACCCTACATTTAAATCCATGCTTTATTAAGTTATTCACTGCGGTATTCAGCGCAGTTCTACGATCCAGGAATCGCGAACGGCAGCCCCCGTAGCACGAGACGTGGAGAAAATGTCCCTAGGGAAAAGAAAATACTTTCCTCTCGCTCTAACTCGCACTAAATCCCGAGACAAAACACTGTCAAGTTGTGGAGAGAGATTGTGTCCAGGTCCTGTGCCAGGCCTACAGACGCGCACCTTGCAGCGTGTGTGGACACATCCTAAGTCTCAAATCTTGTGTGGACCAATTTACTAGCGTTCAGTATTAATATTCTGTTTAATATTAAACTTTATTGTAATCATCTGTTAATTAAAAAAAAATAATCAATAGGTATCCTGTAATGTACCCAAACAGACATTTTTTTTAACCTGCTGTAGGCACTTGATTAGCAAAAAGTGCAATTTTCATATACAAGGTTTATGGCAAAACCGGCTTGTTTTTTATTTATACTTGCCAAACTCGGTCTGACATCGCTAGGTTTAGTATTGAAATATATTTAATTATCTTAAGACAGGCACTAAAAACCACATATTCTATGTTCAATTTTAAAAGTGGTAGTGAAAATTTCAAAAATTAGTAATCTATAAGTGCCTATATTGACGTCCAAAGAAATTGTTGGCCTAATAAAATTCCAAATATGAAGCTTTGAGGCTTATAATGATTTAAAATATTGGAAATATGGGATCACTTTTTTATTTCTAAAAATAATTGTTATACATACTAGTCATAAGTGTTATTAATAATTATAAGATTAGTAAGTAATTTTGTGATAAAATACAGAATCGACAATGTACTAAAGTATTTTACTAGCAGCATTAAGTAGGTATAAATAAGCAATATAAAAGCCTAATAATGATTGTGTAATGAAGTTTTAATTTGTTGACAAATAGGTAATAAGTTTATGAATAATAAATGTTCCTATTTTATTGATCCAGTGAAATCATAGCTCATTACATGTATAGGTCTAGACAGTAGGCCTCATTATTACACTGTGCGTAAGATGTCAAGTGATTTTATCTTATTTCATAAGTGCCAAGATAATGTTGTCTTTATGTGCTGATAAGATATTCAATTTATTGTAATTGTTAATAAAGATTTTACGTTAACGACATTATTTAATTTTTCCGTCAGTATGAAATGTGTGTGTACACATGGCTAACAACACTAACTGCCGCACTCAGAGACGTGAATTAACTTTAATGAGTATTTAATGTCAAAAATTTTCATTCAAATCTAGACCACAGATCCGGCAAGAATAACGACTAGTTTTGAACTGTCATTTTTTGACGTCAAGTACTCATTACCATTATTTGACGTCTCTGAGTGCGGCAGTTAGAGCCGTGTGGTGACGGCAGAGTAGAATACAGTTGTCACCACCCCAAATCTCTCCCGTGGGTGTCGTACGAGGCGACTTTGGATAAATCAGTGATGAGGAATGGGCAGCAGCGTTCCTCTTAAACCATCTAGCTATGTACCTACTGCGACTTTTGTGCCCGATAAATGGCAATAGGCTCGCCACCTATTACATGGGACCTAACATAACTGGCGAAACGTGGGTGCTAGTTCACCTCTGCTTACCCCTTCGGGAATATAGGCGTGATTTATGTATGTGTGTGTATGTACTCATTTCGTTCCTGGGGCAATTTTGGAATGTAATTCAATTCACAGCGTTCAGCATGTAGGAAGTGTATATCGTTGGGTGTTAAAAACCTACCCATGAATCGCTACGCCCACGAAGTCAAGGTCCCAGTAAGCTACTACTAATCTGAAACCAGTTGATAGTCGATGAATGAGTTACGCCATCACCAGTGCATTGTAGTAAAGAATGCATTAGGTTACTCATCAAATTAGATCATTAGAAACACACGCGCAAACGTGTATCTACCCACACAATAGCAGATACTACATTACTTACCCCTGAATACAGAAACGGTACTCAAATTTTGGGGGCTTCTTATCAAGTTAAGTGGACAGTACCTGTCAGAATTTTTATGGAAAAACGTCGATTTTGACAATAATTAAATGGTTAGCAGGTCTCAAACTTTGATTAGCGTTTCTGTATTCGGGGGTTAGCATTGCGCTGAGTGGTGACGGCAGAGTAGAATACAATTGTCACCACCCCCAATCTCTCCCATGAGTGCCGTAGAAGGTGACCAAGGATTGAGACAGCGGTCAATAGTGGGCAGCAGCGTTTCTCATACCACCTAGCAATATACTGCGATTTACGTCCCGATAGATGGCAATAGGCCCGCCACCTATTACATGGGACAGGACCTAATTGGCGAAACGTGAATGTTAATTCACCTTTGCACCCTTCGGGGATATAGGCCTTTTTTATTTATTTATTTATAGTATGCAAGTATGTTTACCGCCGCGTGGTGACTGTTATATGCCGCGTGGTGACTGTTACATGCCGCGTGGTGACGGCAGAGTAGAACACAATTGTCACCACCCCAAATCTCTCCCGTGGGTGTTGTACAAGACGACTAAGGATAAATCAACGATGAGGAATGGGCAGCAGCGTTCCTTTATACCACCTACCAATAGCAATGCACTGCGATTTTTGTGCCCGATAAATGGCAATAGGCTCGCCCCCTATTACATGGGACCTAACACAATTGGCGAAACGTGGGTGCTAGTTCACCTCTGCCTACCCCTTCGGGGATATAGGCGTGATTTATGTATGTATGTATGTAGTATGTTTACCATTTACGTTTAGTGAGAAATTTGTTTAAAGTAGGTGGTTTGCAATGCACCATTCGGGTACCCCAAAGTTATTTTCTATAGACTTCTTTATTGGTTTAATACCGGACAATCTGCCTAGTCGACCTTTACGAAATCTCCTCGGTGAAAAGAAAATATGTTCCTCTCGCTCTATCTCCCACTTAATCTTGAAACAAAACAAGTGGTGTAGAGAGATTTTGTCCACGCCCCGTGCTAGGCCTACTGCCCCCGTAGCACGGGACGTGGACACATCTCCTCTCTCTCATTCGGGGGAGTGAAAATCTTTTTCTCTCGCTCAAACTCCCACTAAATCCCGAGACAAAACACTGTCAAGTGGTGGAGAGAGACTTGTCCACGTCCCCGTGCTAGGCCCGCTGGAGTGATCTTTTCTCTTTCACACTAGCATAGAGGGTTTCCTCTCATTAAACTTAAATGTTTATTACAAAGAATATTGTGTTTGAAAAAGTTCGAAAATTTATAGTCTTGATCCAGGAATCGAACCCGGTACTAATTAAAATTGTACAATTTTTTCTGACATTTATTAAAGGTTCGAATTAAATTCAAAGAAATTAAATGTAGTATTAAATTAAATCAAAAATAACCAAGTATATTACCTTACAATCCGTCCAGATATTGAAACGCAAGCATGGCCACATAATCGCTTCGAATCTACATGAAAACACCTTAATTGTAGATGAATTAATTGGCGGGGTAATCAGAGAGCGGAACTGCGCGGTTGTGGTGCGAGGAAGTTGGTTAACCAACGATCTCTTCATTCTGAGCCGAGTTGTTGTATGGAAATTCTACTTGGAATGTTCAAATGAAATCGATTGTGTTCAAACGAAATTTCTACTTCGATATGTTCAAATGAAATTTCTCGTCTTTGTCAATCAATTTGGGAGCAACATATCAGCAAATATAAAAAATTATAGTTGAAACGGGTAAAAGATTTAGATAGAGAAACTATTTAAGAATAATTTATCAAGAACAAAAAAAATCATGTTTCCTATTAAAATTCGAGATATTTGGCCAAAATCATCCATTTCACAGACTCGACATGGCGAAATAGACGATGTCGTCCAGCGCACTGACCAGTGGTTAAAAAGCGTAAAGATATAATACTACAAATAAATAGAAAGCTAGCCTTAAGCTTAAGCTTTAGCCTTCTATGCTGGCCTGGGAGCGAACAAATAACGTAGAATAGGCCAGCCGCGACTCATCCCATGGGTGTCGTAAAAGTCGACTAAGGGAGATTGCCCGGTGTAGACCAATAAGCACCTTGGGGCACCCGAATGGTGGAGGGCAAACCACCAACAACAGCGTACCCAAGGAGGGTTGGTGTCAGGCAGGCGGCCGGCTGTAAAACCTAAGCCAAAACCTTGAGCAGTATGGATTGGAATGTTGTCATTCTAATCACTCTCTCCGTTTATGGGTCTCTCGACATGGTCCGTTCCGTCTCTTTTCTATACATTCATTCATCACTAGCACCTTTACGGTGGGATGGATGATATGAATCAAAAGGGAGTGGATGGCTTGATGACGTCTGACATATGAATGGAAGAGGAAACATACTGCGCCGACCCCAGATAGACTGGGAACAGGGCAGGAAGAAGAAGAAGACTACAAATAAATAGAAAAAAAATCAGAACCGATGCCCTGGGGTGACAGCAGAGCAGAATACCATGCTCACCCAATCTCTCCCGCAGGTGTCGTACAAGCTAAGCGCCATCAAGCCATTAGATATGGCAATTATTATTAGAATAGAAAGAGACTATAATTTTTCAGAACTTTTTCAAACTACCATTTTCTTTGTAATATTTTTTGTAAAATTTATATAATGTTCAAATAATATCAATATAATAAATAACAGTAGCTGTTATCATTCTCCCCCAAAACCCAGGTAGTAACTGCTTATGTTCCAATCAGGTAACTGGTGTGAGAAAGGATACTTCAATCAAATAGCCGTTATCAATGTTGGTCTGGCCAAATCATTGTTTCTAGACCAGATCATTCTAAACATCAGGGAGGGATTCTGAGGTCGATTTTGTTGAATACCAAAAATTATGTAATAAACTCATATGATGTGCCAGCCCCGACTCATCTCAGGGGTGTCATATACCTAAGTCGATTAAGGGAGTTTGCCCGGTGTAGACTAATAAGCACCTAAGGTGGAGGGCAAACCACCAACAACAGCACACCCAAACAGGGTTGGTGTCAGGCGCAGGCCGGCTGTAAAACCTGAGGCAAAACTCAAATAGCAAAATGTAAAATTTTCGTCATAAAAGCAGCTAACAGTTGCTTTTCATCGAAATTCTCTCGACCATACAGTAATAACAGAACTTAATATTTTGAATATCCTCAAATCACCACATCCAGTACGTATATATAGAGCACCAACACCCTTTGGCATTTTATTTAAAATAACATCTTAAATAAAAAAATCCTAGCCCCTGAGTCCGTTCCAGAATCTAGATTCCAGCTCGCTGACGTCACTAGTTAGGTTTCCTGCGGGCGACGGGACATCTAAATAGATCGTCGCTTGTAGCAATCAAGCACTGTGATTGTATAGATAACGTTATATACCTTCAACTAATAGATCAGAATGGTACTTGTATCATCATCACCACCAGATCTTTAATGTCCCCACTGCTGGGGCACAGGCCTTCCCTATGGATGGAAGAATATAGGGAGAATGGGCCATAACCCACCACGCTGGCCCAGTGCGGGTTAATGGGATGCAGCCGCAGCTGGGACCAACGGCTTAACGTGCCTTCCGAAGCACGGAGGAACTCGAGATAATAAATTAATATTTTCTTATATTTGCACGAGCACTACACATTTGAAATAAAACAACTTTTACGGATAAGACTCGCGTATAATTTGGTGTTTGGCATATTAATTATTTAACCCGACGTTTCGATCACTTTACAGTGGCCGTGGTCACGGGGGGACAAATTTTTGGTCACCCAATGACCGGCCCTAGCGAATTGCTTAGTTTACACAATCGCAGGCCAAGGGCACTATTCCACGGCGGTAGCGAGCTGCTCAGGTAGGCTGGCAGAAGTGAATTAACACCCACGTTTCGGCAATTATGTTAGGTGGGCGATCGCGAGTCCATTGCCATCTATCGGGCTAAGTGGTACAAGAAGAACGCTACTGCCCATTCCGCTGTCTTTACCCTTAGTCGCCTTGTACGACACACGCGGGAAAGAGTGGTGACAACAATCCATTCTGTTCTGCCGTCACCACATGGTTTACCCTTATGCTTACCAAACATTCAAAATAATCGATTATTGCGAACACCGCAGGTAGCTAAAGACAATAAATGAAATCATTCCCGACTCCCAACACTGCCGTTGTGAATCTACATTCATTATTGTAAAACAAGTGCTTTGTTTTATAAACATATTGTCACTTCCTTGCATCATTATAGAAAAAAATCATTTGGTGATTCGGTGTCAGTGTATCTCTTAGTGCTTGAGTGTTTGGTGGACAGTGGAAATGGCTCGTTGCATTTTTGTGGCTGTCACATTTTTCAGTACGTGATTTAAACAGCCTGTCTATATCTTAACTAGCCGTGTGATATTTGTTAACCAGACTATCTAGACTAGTAGGCGTGTGGTGACGGTAGAGAGAGTACAATTGTCACTTCCACCATGTCTCCTGTGACAGATACCTAAGCTTTCAATGTGTACAGTCCTACTAAACCATATAAACTATAATTATATCTATAATAAAATATATTTCAATCGGCCGTGTTAGGTCTCTCCTTTCTCCCCGCTGCCAGCCAGGGCTACTCCATGGGGTAGCGTCCTACCACCACAATCCAGCTACCTGCCAGGGCTTATCCCTGACGCACCTTCCTACCACCACAATCCAGCTACCTGCCATGGCTTATCCCTGACGTACCTTCCTACCACCACAATCCAGCTACCTGCCAGGGCTTATCCCTGACGTACCTTCCTACCACCACAATCCAGCTACCTGCCAGGGCTTATCCCTGACGTACCTTCCTACCACCACAATCCAGCTACCTGCCAGGGCTTATCCCTGACGTACCTTCCTACCACCACAATCCAGCTACCTGCCAGGGCTTATCCCTGACGTACCTTCCTACCACCACAATCCAGCTACCTGCCAGGGCTTATCCCTGACGTACCTTCCTACCACCACAATTCAGCTACCTGCCAGGGCTTATCCCTGACGTACCTTCCTACCACCACAATCCAGCTACCTGCCAGCGCTATACCCTGGTTTAGTTTCCTACCATAAACCAGCTACTTGCCAGGGAGTTCTGGAGAAGTTCCTAACCAAGAATCTTGTACCTGCGGGAAGCGGCACCGTACAACCGCACACTGCCCGCTCGTACACAGAAATTTCCCTTTCTTCTTTTTCTTTTTCCTAGGATAAACTTGGAACAAAGTTTATCTGTGGGGTCGGCTTAGTAGTTTCCACTTTCAGTCATATAGGTGCTCTGCACTGGAGCACAAATCCTCGACATTTAGTCGACGGTTAAAAACTTACTTAACACGGAAATAGTGGTTAAAAATATAGTTAATTTAAGTGATGTTTTCTATGGTCTTTGTTAATGATTAAATGTATATATATAAAGCTGACGAAAATGAAAATAAATTAAGACAGACACCTTTTTCTTATTTGCAGATTTAGTCACATCAACAACACACAAGCAACCTCTCTGGAACTATGATGGTAATAATAAATTGATAAACTAAACAATAACTTTTGTCAGACCAACAAACACTTATAGTGATTAAAATGTATTCTAATTGCAAATGACGTCACATTAGACGAATCTAACTGGCCGGGCGTCACCTGCAGAGAAGGCGGCAGGAGGCAGTCTCCAATTGACATTAGGACTTCGGACGCGATCAAGGACTTCAAGAAGCAGTTCATCAAGCACGGACCTCTGAAGTTCGACGGATACCACAGGGTGCTCATGTCTGGGATCAATAATGGACACACGAGTAAGTACCCACATAATCTGCATGCTGGCCTGGGAGCGAACAAATAACGTAGAATAGGCCAGCCCCGAGTCGTCCCATGGGTGTCGTAAAAGTCGACTAAGGGAGATTGCCCGGTGTATACCAATAAACACCTTGGGGCACTCAAATGGTGGAGGCCAATCCACCAACAACAGCATACGCAAAGAGGGTTGGTGTTAGGCAGGCGACCGGCTGTAAAATCTAAGCCAAAACCTTGAGCAGTATGGATTGGAATGTGGTCATTCCAATCACTCTCTCCGTTCATCGGTCTCTCGACATGGTCCGTTCCGTCTCTTTTCCATACATTCATTCATCACTGGCACCTTTACGGTGTGACGGATGATATGAGTCAAAAGGGAGTGGATGGCTTGATGACGTCTGACATATGGTATACATATAATGGAAGAGGAAAGATACTGCGCCGACCCCAGAGAGAGTGGGAACAGGGCAGGGAGAAGAAGTGTAAGCCTGTTATGCTGCTTCTCATTCCTCGTTATAAGTCTCCGTCGTCTCTAACGACACCATAAGCATATGGGGGGTGGTGACAATATTCCACTCTGCCTAGCATTGCTTGCTCAGCTGTCACATATCAAAAAGTGTCTGTGTTAACTTTCATTAAAATTCGCAAAGAAATTTAAGCGATAGCCATTTATCTGACAGTTGCATTTCAGTCATTGTTATGTATCTATTCAAATGTGAGCAATTAACCCCCTCTAGAACAGCGAAAATAATAGGTACAAAACATAATTAATGGAAATATTGAAACATTTTCATAGCACAGACTTAACAATTTTGAAAGAAAAGCGATCTCTTTTGATATTTAGTTGCATATGATCGATAATAACAGTAGCCGTAGCTTACGAACGGATTATATATTGACAACTTGTGTCCGTATAAGGTGGGTTGGAGGGTTGATGGCTCGTGCCATGTTTGGTTTATGTGATTGGCCAGTGGTGGGCATTTTATATGGTGCATAATTTTCAACATACTGCAATGTCATAACTCGTTGACAATGATGGTTTTCTCTAGCTAGACCTAGAGCCTTTTTTTGACGGAGTGGAATGCATTTACGCACCATACCAGCCGCTATCTAGGCGACTGACGTGTGTGGGACTCGCCCGGCTATCTATAGTCGGGAATACGCCACTAAACCACTCCGGTGTTCCCAAGCCCTTTGAGTGGAGAGAGTCTGGGGTCCGCCGCGAGGCAGTTCACCAGTCTAACTAGACCTAGAGCCTACTTGCCTGCCGTTTTGCTAGCGAGACCTTGGGCTCTGGCGCGTTTAGTATCAACTTACGTATAGAACGCGTCGGGGTCAGTTTCGTTTCGTTGGTGGATCGGGGCGTGGTTTGGTTTTGGACACCTATCATAATGGACTGAGGCATGCTGCGCACTCTCCTATCTTACCTTGGACACATCGGTTTTCGATGTCTAGCGTCTTGACGCTTATATTAATCGCGTACTGTAATCATACCAGCCCTAGCATGACCACAGCAACTCGATATGATAGAGCTATAATTAATAGCTTTGAACTGGCAAAACTCCATAGATTTTTGACAGTTCAAAGTAATAAATGGCTTTATCAAATCGTGTTTCAATGTACATGCTAGCCGGGCTGATATGCTTAAACGAATTTTGACTTTGACTTTAAATAATTGTCATTTGCAGTCCAGTTCAGCTCGGAGGGCGAGGAGGCCATGCATCCGACGGTGACGGGCGGCCCCCTGGAACACCGCTACCGGCTCGAGCAGATGCACTTCCATTGGCTCTCCGAGCACTCTGTTAACGGCTTTAAGTAAGGTTTATTCTGCCAGTCAGTTCAGTTCTATCATTTTATTTTTTTGTTTATTTTTTATAAAACTTTATTGCAAAAACAAATATATATATATGTTTTTTACCCTAAGAGCGGCGACGGCGACGCGACGTCGCCCTTCAAAAGAGTGTCTGATGACGCACAAATTTTATTTAAATCAAGACCCTATGATCTAGAACCGGCAAGAATAGCGACTAATTTTGAGTCGACATGATACAGGTTCCCGATGGAGGTCCACTTCGTGCACGTAAGAGCAGACCTGACTGTAAGCGATGCGCTGATCAACAAGGACGGTCTCGCCATCCTTTCAGTATTCTGTAACGTAAGTACCTCTTGCGTAAAGTACAGAATTGATTGAGATTTTTTTATATAAACAAATATGTATATTTATCTTTTTCTCCCTGCCCTGTTCCCAGTCTATATGGGGTTGGCGCATCAAGCCATCCACTCCCTTTTGATTCATTCATATCATCCATCACACCATAAAGGTGCTAGTGATGAATTAATGTATAGAAAAGAGACGGGACGGACCATGTCGAGAGACCGAAGAACGGAGAGAGTGATTGGAATGACAACATTCCAATCCATACTGCTCAAAGTTTTGGCTTCGGTTTTACAGCCGGTCGCCTGCCTGACACCAACCCTCTTTGGGTATAATATATGTATGTATGTATTCTTTTACCCATAAGGAAGGCCTCAGCAGGTTAGACATAACTGACATAAGTGGGCTGGTGATGATGTGTATATGTGCATGCTCAGCTCGTCTCTCTCACAGCACGATGTAAGCTGCGGCCCGCAAACATAAGTAAATGCAATTCATTCACAAACTTTGTATTAATACGCCGCAACATGAAAACCTTAACTCGGCACTAACGGTTTTCGCCTGTTCATTTGATGTACAGGTGCAAGCAGAGTTGGATGACCACCAGCAGGAGGCAGCAGCGGAGATCATGCAGTACATACCCAAGTTGCTGGACACGGGTGACAGAATCAGCGGATTGCTGCTGGATGTAACGTAAGGAGTCCACGCCAATATAGATAGATAGATATTATTCTTTATTGTACACCAAAAAGATACAAAATAAAATTAATATTAAAAACATCTTCTTCTTCCTGCCCTGTTCCCAGTCTATCTGGGGTCGGCGCAGTATGTTTCCTCTTCCATTCATATGTCAGACGTCATCAAGCCATCCAATCCCTTTTGATTCATACCATCCATCCCACCGTAATGGTGTTAGTGATGAATGAATGTATAGAAAAGAGACTGAACGGACCATGTCGAGAGACCCATGAACGGAAAGAGTGATTAGAATGACAACATTCCATTCCATACTGCTCAAGGTTTTGGCTTAGGTTTTACAGCCGGCCGCCTGCCTGACACCAACCCTCTTTGGGTACGCTGTTGTTGGTGGTTTGCCCTCCACCATTCGGGTGCCCCAAGGTGCTTATTGGTCTACACCGGGCAATCTCCCTAAGTCGACTCTTACGACACCCACGGGATGAGTTGGGGCTGGCCTATTCTACGTTATTTGTTCGCTCCCAGGCCAGCATAGAAGGCTTTAATAGCTTTGAAGGCTTTAATATATCTATATAAAATTAATATTAAAAACATATACACAAAGTTATTGGATTTATGAAGATACGCCCCCGTGGTCTGGTGGTTCGCCCACCGGAATTAGATCCTGAGGTCCCGGGTTCGATTTCCAGGGCAGTATAAATATTGTGCTCGGTTTGGTCAGTGGTAGGACTTTTTCCAAGCCTGTATCAATTATAATAATGTCAACAGCAACCTGTGCCTTATGGTGACGGCAGAGTAGAATACAATTGTCATCACCCCAAATCTCTCCCGCGGGTGTCGTACAAGGCGACTAAGGGTTGAAACAGTAATGATGAATGGGAAGCAACTTTTATACCATCTAACATAATGGACTGCGACTTTCGTGCACTATAAATGCGGCTCGCCACTATTTGCTTACCACATGGGACCTAACTAAATTCGCGAATATACTTCTGCCAGCGCCTTCAGGGCGTGCGATTGTATACATGTATGTATGAAATATACTTTACCGACCCCAGATAGACTGGGCACAGGACAAGGAAACCTTTATAAAAACTTTATACAATGTATTAAGCAAATAAATCATTATCTTACCTAATTTGTTTAGTAAGCTGCTCAGCCCCAACCTGGACTCCTACTTCACGTACGCCGGCTCTCTTACCTCGCCGGAGTGCAACGAAGCGGTCATATGGGTTATATTTGAAACGCCAATATTCATGTCGGATGCCGATGTAAGTAGACCTCTTTTATGTTAGATAGGGAGCTCTTGCCCTTCATCTCACCTGATGTTAAGTGACGATAAGGGCCGAAAATGAAATTGAGCTTCACCCGGAACCCTTAACCACAGAGGGGCTGGCTATCTCATCACAATTGTCGGAGCACAATAAAGCTTTATATTATTATTATGGCGACAATTTTTAATAAGACAGCTCCACAGCCCCACCCCGTCACTCCAAAATCCGTGTATGCGAAATCCAACGTGGAAGGAAAATGGAGTGACGAAGGATTTTAATTTCCAGTCAATCCAAATCTGCCACTCCATTGCTCCAAACTACAAATCCAACGCGATCGTGTGTGGGGAATCCGCACGTAGAGCGCTGTCACTCCATTTGGAATGATCGTGTGATGCCGAACTAAGACAACTCGATATACCTACTTAGTCTCACGGTGGCTGTTGACAGACGGACGGACAGCGGAGTCTTAGTAGTAGGGTCCCAGTTGTAATGTTTTTACCGGTACGGAACCCTAAAAAATGTTATGAAGAAAATTAAAGTTGATGAAACAAATACCTACTAGATACCAAGTGCCGTGTGGTGATGGTAGAGCAGAATACAAATTGTCACCATCCCAAATCTCTCCCGCGGGTGTCGTATAAGGCGACTAGGCGCTACAACAGTGAAGACGAATGGGCAGCAGCGTATATCTTAAACCACCTAGCAATGTATTGCGTTTTTCATGTCCGATAAATGGCAATAGGCTCGACACCTATTACACGGCACCTAACATAATTGGCGAAACATGGGTACTAGTTCACCTCTGCCTACCCTTTCGGGGATATATAGGCGTCATTTAGTATGTATGTATTCGCTTCCAGTACCGCAGGTTCGGCAGGGTGGGCGTGGGCAGGCACAACTTCCGCAGCCTGCAGCGCCTCAACCACCACCTGGTGTTCCGCCCAGTCTCCTCGCATTACGCCACGCCGCAGTTCGTCAAAGTCTTCAATGACGTCTACAACATGATCTCCGAGTTCTTCCAGAACGTGAACGCGTCAGTGCAGTTTGTTTTTGTTTGGAAAGTTTTTTTTTGTTTGGTTACAATCATCCAATGACCATCCTTAGCGAACGTTGCTTGGTTTGCGCAATATGCTAGCGCTATGGGCTCCTCTGCCAAAAATGCCCAGTCTCCAATAAATAAAATTATGTGGTATTATTTTATTGTATAATAATAATTTGCGTCTGAATATGTTCTTATATTCATATTTTACACGTGTTCTTTTACAGGTTTATGAAAAATGGCCTCAAGCCACCGCCGCCACCGACTAAAATATAGCAGCTTATATCACAACTTACATAAACTGTATATAGTTACTTTAAATATAGGGTAATAGAGATGTAAATAGGGCAATACAATGCGACTACCGCGAGTGGCCAAAGTAATTAATTGTAATTACTACTAATTCCATTCCACAGCTAGTTACTGTGCTGCCATCTTAGGGAAAAAAATGTGATTCGTTATTTCTGTATTCTTTACCAAAAATTAGAGTTACGGGAATAAACTAATATTTTCCCATAAATTTTGATTATGACACTCTTTGCTTAGCACTGGCGATGGCAGTGAATCTTGAGGAAATTAGAAAGATTTGAAAAATTAAGAATTCTTTTTTAAGCATTAACGAAGGACGTCTTTTTCTTAGAATCATAGAAAATTCACTATTATTTAAGGAGTCATGAGGTCCACATATTCTATCTACAATAATTACATTTCAACTGTTGTCCTATTACAGAAACAGAACCTATTTTTGTCATACGTGAGTTGATTTATCAGACACAAAAAAACTATCACTATTTATAATATTTATTAGGTTCCACGAAGTCTCATGACGACAATGCAAAGTATGTTAATTACATAGGACATTGTTATTCAAATAATAAAAACAACTTGTATTATAATTCTCGTTTTATTTAAATAATATTAACAACTATACAATCTGTACAGCTGATTTGTCAAACGTGACATTGGCATAAATGAAAAAATCGTTTCTTATTACGACGATGTCACGTTTAATATGTTGCCGGCTGTACACAAACTCTCATCCCGTTGTGAACCATCAGTAGTATCGTCAAACAGTTGTACAAATTACAATTCTAAATTATTTTACATGATAAAAGTGTTCATAGCATACAAACAACAGAATAAGTTACATTTATCCAACAGATGGAAAGTGATGGTGGAATCTATAATATTATGTAACAACCGGGGGGTTGTTACATAATATTATCACAGGGGTGTGGTGACGGTACAGTGCTACCAACTTAGCTGGTCAGGCGGCGGAAATTGGAACTACAATTTACTCATACATTTTGACATTTCTGTGACACTCTTTCTTCACCACTAGCGCCACCACCAACCGACCAGCGCCTCTAGAGAAGTGGCCAATGTATTCTATTCTAACGAATAAAAAACAAATGCATGAAACTGACGTATTACAGAGAAAACAACATGGCGAATGTCGTGTCAAATGTCAGAGTCAATAATTGACATTTGTTAGATAGAAACGTATCGTTTACCACTTGGCTAGGCCCACAGATAATTTGGTGGCACTATAGAGCAGAATACAAAAAAAGTTACATGTTTTCAACAACTACCCTCTCTCTTAATTTAAATACATCTTCATAGTTTAACGAAACGTGAATAAAATAATTCATATTATTATTAAGATTAAATATATAAATAATTTTATTCATGTTCATTTAAAGCGACAACTGATAACTTATCGCTTTAAAACAGAGTACTAAGTTTATTTTAATTTAATAATATATGGGAAATTAAAAAGTGTGTCCTTTTAAAGTTAGGTGTTGTTGGTGAAAAGGCGTAAGAATTATTAATATAAGGAACAACTGACCGACATAACGGCAATAGGCTAAAATGTGGGTGTTAATACATGTCTGTCTACCCCTTCGGGGATAAGCAGGCACAGTTTGTGTATATATGTGGCTTCACCCTGCCGTAATAAGACCGATGGCGCAGTTACTTTTGACAATTGGCTAAGCAATTATAGCCAAGGCAGATGGGTGACCAAAAATATATACCTCCATACATACATAAATCATATCTATTTATCCCACAAAGAGTAGGCAGAGGTGAATAAACACCCACATTTCGACAAAAATGTGATATTTCGAATTCCTCAGAGCTCCGTAAGCCACGTTAAGCCGTTGGTCCCGGCTGCTACTACTAACGCACGAAACCTAATGTGGATTAGGCCCATTCTGTCTATATTCTTCCATCCATAGGTAAGACCTGTGCCCTAGCAGTGCGGACTTTAACTGGCTAATAATGTCAAAATATATAATAAATACAAAACTGTATTCACATAATAACATTATAACAACAAATCATATAATATAAATATAATAAAAAGCCCCGAAAGAGTATAAATATAATATACATACTGAAGCCAATTTCAATCGGATTTCGTTTAATACTCAAAACAAAAATACGCACGACCATCCCTTTCTCTTTATAAACTTAGGAAAGCACAACTTACAGGAGTGAATGGGAAAAGTATATACTGTGATGACCCTAAAAATAATAATAAATATTTTCCTACACTCACACCCATCATCTAGCCCAAAGTAATTAGCATAAGCATTGTTTTATAGAAACTAGACAACGGACAAATTTTAATATACATAATAATTCATAGAAAAAATTCAAATATACCATATAAACATTCATGACTAATGAATTAATTTCTGTGTTCTTCACAAAATTTGCCCCTACCAGGAATCGAACTCGGGACCTCTCCATCTGACCTTTCGACCAAACCGGCCGTCAAATGAAATAGAATAAAAACAAGAGTATGATGATGAATATGAAACTTTCAAATCGACTTTCAACCTCAATACAAAGAATATAATCGATTGGAATTTTTGTTTTTACAATTTGTTATACCCGACTTCTACGGGACATTAAAGAAATAAAAAATTTATAAGGTCCTACTTATTCTAAAAATTTAAACGAGGCTTTTACATCCAAGTGCAGCTTTCAATAAAAGCAATACGGTTCAATTCTTCTCCGCAACTTCAGCATTTAATTGGTTCTAGGGGGAAATTGTTAATAATTTATTGATTCTCGACTAAAATAAATAATCACAACATTCAAATCCATACTGCTCAAGTGTTTTGGCTTAGGTTTTACAGCCGGCCTCTGGGTATGCTGTTGTTGGTGGTTTGCCCTCCACCATTCGGGTCCCTTATTCGACTTTTGCGACATGGTGAGTCGGGGCTGGGACAGTGTACGTTATTTTTTCGATGCCAGGCCAGCATTGAAAACCTAAGAGTGCGCTAAACAATAAACTACAATAAATTCCCCAAACAGAACCAGGCTAATCTCACTTCAGTCGCGCGGGCATGCCACCACTAGGCTACGCGTTCAATTCACTTGCGATCAGCTGCTTCAGCCGACTGTCGATGTACTGAACCCTCGTCACCAACTTGTCTTTGGGGTTGAACTCTGTGTACGGTATCTGAAGCACTTTGAAGCCCTGAAACAAACAGTCATGCTCAGAAGAGTCTGTAATGACCATAACAAAAACTATATGATGATTGAGATGGAATGTTCTGCACTGACCGCAGTATAAAATTGAATAAGCAATCAAAGGTCTCAGAAAAAAATCGAAAAATTGTTTGTACTTCTTATTTTGCCGCATCAAGGCAAATAATTTTTCGAAAATTTTCTGACTAATAAAGACAGAAAATTTTCGAAAAATTATGTAATATTTATAATCCTTTGTAATATTTTTTTAACATTTATATAATTTTTTATTTGAAATCAAATTATAAATATAAAGCATAACCAAGCTTAACCGAATGCATAGCATTTGTAAAAAGACCTGCTTTGAGTTGTTAGAAATTTATTTCTGCATTGCCATGGTAGCTGTTGGCTTACAACGTGAAGTGTAATGATTAGAGAAATTTCGGCAATATAAATAACGTACTGATTGGCCGATTGGTATGGGCATTTACCCGGACTGTAGAAGAGGAGGGTTTGGTTCCCGCATCAGGACAAATAGTTTTTCGATTTTTTTCTGACTTTATTTTCTTTGCTTTAAATATTTCTACAATTTATTCATTTTAATTTTATTTGCTGTGGAAATCATATTTAGTTTTTTGTAATTTGCCTATAATATCTGTTTTTGACAAAATGGAGATTGAAAATTTATAGCGTACCTTCAGCCGTAGGAGCCTCGTATACAGTTGGTTGATGCCGAGTGGGGCGGTGGATTTTCGCGTCATATCGTGATAGTCCAAACCGAGGACAGCTATCCGGAATTTGCTGAAAAACAATAGTGACGTCATTGAGTAATAGCATAACAACCCCAGCCTATGTTTATTTTGTCCATTTATATAAATCCTCCCTTCAATTCGGCTGAAGCTAACCGCCGTCGTGGTCTAGTGGTTTGCCCACCGGAATTAAGATCCAGAGGTCCCGGGTTCGATCCCCAGGACAGTACAAATTTGTACTCGGTTTGGTTACACAATAATAGTGTGGAAACAGCATTTTGTGTTCGGGCGATTTGTGTTAAGATAACCAGCCTCTCTGTGGTTGAGGGTTCCAGTTGAAGCTCGCTTTCATCTTCGGCCTGTATCGTTACTTACCATCAGGTGAGATGAAGGCAAAGAGCTAGCATAAAAAGCATAAAAAAATACGATTTCCGAACAGTAATAGACAAAAAGATTATTGCGATTCAGATTATACCATACCTCTTGTCATTGGCTGCTTTGTCTAATGGAACAGGGTGGCATTTAGCGTCGACTGCGAATTCGGCATCTGTAAAAAAAAATACAATTCAATATTTTCCAATTTTATCAATCGCCGTGCCTTAACTCTCCCACCTAAAATCATATAGTTACTTCTTTGAACCTTTTCATTTAAAAATAATTGAATAAATTCTATTGAAGTATTAATCGATAAATAATCGTGAAACATTCTATTCCTAATATCTAAGTGCATTTTAGATTTTAATCTGATTACTGTCCGATGCCCCTATTATTTTGCTTGGCTGTCACCACAAAGCAGAACAATAATTGTCACAGTTTCCTCTGTAACCTATCCATATACCTTGCAGCCGCCTGCCTTGCCTCCATATAAATGCCGTGTGGTGACGGCAGAGTAGGATACAATTGTCACCACCCCAAATCTCTCCCGTGGGTGTCGTACAAGGCGACTAAGGATAAATAAGTGATGAGGAATGGGCAGCAGCGTTCCTCTTATACTATTCTTGGCAATGTACTGAGATTTTCGTGCCCGATAAATGGCAATGGGCTCGCCACCTATTACATAGGACCTAACATAATTGGCGAAGCGTGGGTGCTAGTTCACCTCTGGCTTCTCCTTCGGGGATATAGGCGTGATTTATGTATGTATATATGTGTATTTATCCTCAGGGCGGTAAGCAAGGCTGTATTAAGACCCTCACTTCTGCCAAGTATACTTGGCCCATATAATATGTATTATTGGTGGATGTCACACTCCTCTATTGGAGGTGGTGACAATTGTATTCTGCTTTGCCGTCACCACACGGTACAATTCTCTGTGTAACGCGGCCTTATACACCAATTCCAGATTTCCAGTCCAGACTCACCGTACAAGAAGCCCATGCCCGAGCTGCAGTCCCTCTTGAGGAACGCGTCCGCCGACACGAGGCTCTTGAACGTGTCGTGTATGGCCTGCACGTAGGCCGCCTTCTCCTTGGCGTAGAGCACGGGCACGCCCAGCGAGATGTCGTCCGGTAGGCGAGGGCACGCCACGCGTGTCAGGTGCGCGTACGCGTCTATGTTCATGAGCTTGCGGCGCGCGGGCACGGCGATTTCTGGGAAACATAAAATTATATACTCGTGTAATTCTTTTTGGAACTGACAAAAAAAAATCTCAATAAATAAGGAAGTTTTTAACTACAAAGGCCACAACTTTCCAATTATTTCTGAATTTTCTTTTGTATCGGCAACCAAATTAATACTGCTATCCATCACAATCCTTAAAAATGTCAGAATGCCTCTAGTTTTTCCAGAATAATCATCCAAAATAGAATATTTTTTAATGTTTTCTCTCTAAACATTTTTGTGAGATTTTTTGTGTGGATTCTTTCAGTCCACTTTCACTAATAGTAGTCTATTTGATTTTAATTTCAACATTATATAAATGTTAGACAAAATTAGTACAAAGATTTTAGTGGTTAGAAAAAAAAATTCTAAAAATTATGGTCTAGTCAGGCACCTGCCCGGATAGCACCGGACGCGGGTTCGTTTCCCGCGTCAAGACCATAATTTTTCGAAATTCTTTTTCTAACCACCAAAATCTTTGGCAAATAAATGTCAAAATATTTTTAAAGGTTTTTTTATAAAGTTGTGCAACTGACCAAATTAGATAACTATTCTTAGAGACTACTTCACTCCTCCACATCCACATTAACAACTACACCGTTACTCAGTTGTTACCTCCAGAAGACAGGAGTTTGTCAATAAAGTCCGGCTGCAGTGTGGAGGCGATGTGATGCGGCATCACCTTGTCCAGGGTCAGCAATGAGAAGACGAGGTCTAGCCACATGGACGACTTCAACATGTCCTCTTCTTTGAGCGCAATGGCCGCCTAGGGAGACAAGAATACATACATACGTAAATCTCGCCATTAATCCCCAATGGGGTGGAGAGAGGTGGATTAACACCCACGTTTCGCCTATAGCGGATCGGACAAATTTTCAGAAAGTATTTCAATTAATCTTCATGGGCACGACTAATTTCACTAAAAAATAAAATTCTATTTATTTATAATCTTTTAGGTAGGTACTAAAAATAATGTTTGTTCAATAATGCCACTAAAACGCCACGTCATGAATCTGACAGCGCGTGACGTCATTTGTGGTTGTATCCATTGCGGAAACTAATAGGTAGTATACCCGTTTCATTCATGATTGTCCACAAACGTGATCAGTGTTTCAGTACAGATTAAAAATCTTGTAATAAAATTTAATTTAAAAATATTTAAATCCATTATATTGCCTTAGTATTCGATAAATAATCGTAAAACAGTATATTTCTTTTATCTAAGTCTTCTTCTCCCTGCCCTGTTCCCAGTCTATCTGGGGTCGGCGCAGTATGTTTCCTCTTCCATTCATATCGGTCAGACGTCATCAAGCCATCCACTCCCTTTTGATTCATATCATCCATCACACCGTAAAGGTGCTACTGATGAATGAATGTATAGTAAAGAAACGGAACGGACGATTTCGAGAAACCGATGAACGGAGAGTGATTGGAATGACAACATTCCAATCCATACTGCTGAAAGTTTTGTCTTAGGTTTTACAGCCATCCGCCTGCCTGACACTAACCCTCTTTGGGTATAATATTTCTTTTATCTAAGTACATCATAGATTTTAATCTGATTACTATCCCATCCCCTATTTTATTCTGTAACCGCCGCACTCAGAGACATCAAATAACGTTCATGAGTACTTAACGTCAAAAAATGACAATTCAAAACTAGTCGCTATTCTTGCCGGGTCTATGGTCTAGATTTGAATGAAAAATTTTGACATTAAGTACTCATTAACGTTATTTGACGTCTCTGAGAGCGGCAGTAAGAGTAGTTGCCAAAAATTGTCATTAATCCTTTGAATAGACTTGCCACTTGTCTAGAGGGACAGGTCAACAGGTGTCTAGCATAAAAAAAGTTCAAAGATTTTGGTGGTTAGAAAAAGTTCTAAAAATGATGGTCCTGATGCGGGAACCGAACCCGCGTGCACTGCAATCCGGGCAGGTGCCTACACCGCTCGGCCAACCAGTGTCTTGGTTTTTCAAACTTTTTCTAACCACCAAAATCTTTGTACTAATTTTTCTAATATTTATAATAATGTTGAAATCAAAATCGATACAAACCTCGATCAGCTCGTCGCACTGCGGCGGGATAAAATCGACCGTGGCGAACGTGACCACGGTTGAGGCGATTTCGTTCGCGCGACAAACAGACAGACGGCTCTGCATCCAGTCGGCGAGCGATGTGATGGCTGGCTCGTGCCTATACTTAAGCAGGCCGAGGGAGACTATTATGGAGTTCACCACGGAGGGCTTGTCCTTGTTCGAGGGGAGGCACTCTATGACGTCACTGGAACAGGTAGATATTATGGTCAGGAAATGTTCGAAAAATTATTATAGTCTTGAACCCACGTCCTCTGCCGATCCGGGGAAAAGCCTGTACCACTCGGCCAACCAAGACGTTTTACTAATTTTTCTAACATTTATATTTAATATTCAAATTAAAATCAAAATAATATCGGGACTGCAATTCTTCAGCCAAATTTTAGGTCACCTGTCTCTCTTTGTGTGTAAACGTGTCTCTCACACACCTACGCGCACACTTACGCACACACGCCTCCTGCTACATGATCGCAAATAAGTAATTTCCAAGTTTAGGACGGGTTCTTTCAAGTGAGCCAGTAAATAAAATTGCAATAAAATTTGACAAACATAATCAACAATATCCCCGTTTTCGTAATTTTCCAATCAAGTTATAATTACTAACGACATAAACCAATAAAATGAACGAGGCTGTTAATTTTTATTGTGCGCATGCACAATAATAATTGTTACATCTAGGTAATGAAATAACTTGATTTTATTGGTGTGTCAAAATGGTGGTAAATCAATAAACAATTAAAACTGCTTGATACTTACTTGCATATCCGATCCAACAGTACAGGATCGGGGAAGTTGAGAGACGCCATAGAGAAAAGCAGGTCAGCCGATTTCTTCAGGTCTATGGTCTCCGACTGCTTCGTGATGTTGCTGGACAACGCGCGAAGCAGCGGCGTGCTGCGACGCCCTTTTATTTGGAGCGCTTTCATTACCTATTTTGGGAAACATAAATTATTTCTAAATAAGTATTATAAATACTTTTTACTATGATATGGGACCTGATATATCTGCCGAAATGTAAGTGATTGATCACATCTGCCTGCCCCTTTGGGGCAGTGGGGCCATAAATAGGCGTGACTTATGTATGATTGTATGTAAAAATATCTATTAATAAAGAAATACAGAGTTTAAGATGTCTTCTATGCTGGCCTGGGAGCGAACAAATAACGTAGAATAGGCCAGCCCCAACTCATCCCATGGGTGTCGTAAAAGTCGACTAAGGGAGATTGCCCGGTGCAGACCAATAAGCACCTTGGGGCACCCGAATGGTGGAGGGCAAACCACCAACAACAGCATACCCAAAGAGGGTTGGTGTCAGGCAGGCGGCCGGCTGTAAAACCTAAGCCAAAACCTTGAGCAGTATGGTTTGGAATGTTGTCATTCTAATCACTCTCTCCGTTCATAGGTCTCTCGACATGGTCCGTTCCGTCTCTTTTTTAGACATTCATTCATCACTAGCACCTTTACGGTGGGATGGATGATATGAATCAAAAGGGAGTGGATGGCTTGATGACGTCTGACATATGAATGGAAGAGGAAACATACTGCGCCGACCCCAGATAGACTGGGAACAGGGCAGGAAGAAGAAGAAGATGAAATATAGATTTCCTCTTCAATTACACAAACCTTTATCATTTGTGGTAAGGACAAATTGGCAATAAGCCTAGCAGCTTCATCGTCACCCGTGATTCCCAGTACGGTTCCCAAGTCCTCAGCCATTGTTACAGAACTCAAGGTATGTGAGGAAGATGTCCTAGCCAATATACGGCATAATTTTAAAAAGCGTGGATCTTTCTCAAAGTCTGTTATCTTAATCTTATTACTGTTGGACCAATCAGAGAGGACAGAAACCATCTGTAAATAAAAATCATTATAATCAGAATTGATGACAAAGGAACACACAAACTGTTATAAAAAATATGCAAGCATATAATAAACAAAAATGGACAACACGCACTGTGTTGCCCATTTTGTGTAATTAGTTTTGTTGTAATTATCCTATGGCTTCATGTCCTAATGAATAATTAAATGTCTATCATACTTCAACAAAAAAGTGAAAATAATGATTGTAATGCCCCAATGGATTTCAAAATTTAATCATACATAACTTAAGCACAAAATTACCACCAAAAAAACCATCATCACCCAGATGATGATAATGATCAAATTAACAAAAGCAAGCCAATAATTTTATTAAACTAATGGAATGAATCGATCTATCATTTATTGTAAATAAAAATAGTGTTTCTTCACTCACATCGCACATCATAATAATATGTCACAAGATGGGCATGGCTAAGTAGCTAACATATTATAATATTCAAATACTAGCGTGTGGTGACGGCAGAGTAGAATACAATTGTCACCACCCCAACTCTCTCCCGTGGGTGTCGTACAAGGCGACTAAGGATAAATCAATGATGAGGAATGGGCAGCAGCAGCGTTCCTCTAATACCACCTAGCAATAGCAAAGTACTGCGACTTTTGTGCCCGATATATGGCAATAGGCTCGCCACCTATTACATGGGACCTAACATAATTGGCGAAACGTGGGTGCTAGTTCACCTCTGCCTACCCCTTCGGGGATATAGGCGTGATTTATGTATGTATGTATGTAAATACTAGCAACAAAACTAAAGCAATGCTAAACTACAACTACGTAATAAAAATAGATTTGACCATAAATTGAGAATCAGACCAAAATTACCTTTAAAGCATGCCGCCTAGACACTAAAGTATTTTCTGCTACAACCAATAAACTGTCAATATCAGTAGCCTTCTGAATTTGGCCGTCCAATATTTGTCCTTTGCTTTGCTTCACGGATTTTAGACTTGGTTTCTTCTTGACATCATCATCAGGTGAATTCAGTGTAGCAAATACTGCAGCAACTAAACCTAGAAGGAGAACATGAAATAACACTGTATTAGTGTATTGTCAGATGAATGTTTGTCTTATGAGCTAATAGCCATTATATCTTAATAAGAACAAGTGAACCTCATTAAACATACAAGAGTGTGAATCTATAATCATTTATTTATGTAAATTTATATGTATCACAGTCAAAGTCAAAATTAGTTTATTCATATCTGGTATATTATGAATTGCCAAGTAGTAAGTATCATAAATGATAGCTTACAAATTGTAAGGAAAACGTTAAGTGATGTTGGTATCACAACAGAAAGCCTCCAACAGCTATGCCAAGATACTTCAATAGAATTGATGGTCAATCTACGGCTGTCACATTTCAACAGAAAAACAAAATTTAGAACAACATGGCAACTATAAATGTAGGACTTTGCATACTAAACATAACAGAAACAATTAGTAGAGAACTAATTAAACTGCACTGGAATATTTGTTTGTTTCTAGGGAGTATTACCTACCTTTACCTGAATCTTCTTTGATTTCTGGTGATAAAATCGATGACTCGCCAAGAGTATGTTTATCAGATACAGTGTTAGAGTCAGTTTTGTCAGTTTTATAAACCGGAGCTCCTGCACTCGAATATTTTCGTACGGTTGCTCTACCTCCTAACCTCCAAATCACAGCACCGCTGAATTTCAACATCTATAAACAAGTTTCAACAAAAAACTAATTTAAAACTGACAATCCCTTGTGTAAATGAGTAATAATGCATAAAAAACACCAGAAATGTGATAATAAATTCCTAAAATACAGGATAAAGACTGTCTTACATCACAACTTAAAATTATCTTTAGAAAATGTTTACGACAGATCTCTGCATACCTTATTTATTAATAATGTAGCAGAATAATTCCTAAAATACACCGAATCAATTTATAATCATGGGAAAATACAAATAGTATTTTACTATTTTGACTTCTGTTTTTCCATTTCCATCACTCACTTTTTGAAGTTCATTTTTATAACAAAACGCAATGTAAAAAAATTACGTATGAGTGAAATATTTTATTTACTAATAAAAAGATAATATTTTATAGACAAAACTTTGAATCAAATATACTTGTGATAACAATGTTCAATCTAATATTAAGACTGCTGTGAAATTATAATTATTTTATTAATAGTCAAATAAGGTATAACTAAACGCAGATAGTGATGTCCAGAAATTGAGCAATTGATATTGACTATCTAATTGAACAATTGATAATGAATATTTATAAATTTCCAAGCAGTCAAAAATAATAACAATGTAATTGAGCGCAGCAACTTTACTCAATGCCATAAATACATAAATCTAAGCTTGTTCCTGAAATTCACCCATTTCATGAACACCTTAGACTAAGCTCCTATGGTTTTATAATAATTTTACAATAGTAATAAAAATTATTTTATTTTATTTTTTAATATCTGGATTTACGTATTTAATAATTTTCATGGTTCCATGTACTCTGTTTATGTTAAGGTGAATGCACTGACAACACAAGATTAAATATATATTGTAATATTTTCAAAATTTATTTAAAAATTTCAACACTAGAACATTCAGTAGGAATAATTATTATTAGTCTAGTGATACTTATTAAAATATCATTAGGTTAATTGGTGCTTTAGACGTATTAAAAAGAAATAATTCGGTTTTTCATAGAGTCTTACATTTACCATCAAAACAAAAAAAAATCGTAAGTGAAAGAATTAATAAAAAGACAGAGAAAAATAAAGTCTTAAAAAATTCTATAAATTATTGTTTTGATGCTAAACTTGGACATAATACAATTGAAATTTCAATTTACTAAGTTATAATTTGAAAAGAATCAAACATACAAGAATACACATCACTAATTCATGAAAATTGCAAGGCCTGCCGTGCGTGGGAGATTTGTTGTGGTATTTTGTTGATAAATTTAAATATATTGGTGATACCGGTACTGATAACTTTAAATAATGGTAAGTCAGGATAGTTACCTTAATAAAAACTGTAAATCCCTGCAGTATTTTTTGTAAAGAACCACTCATTAATACTATTTATGCGTTTTTGACAGCACAAACTGGATACCTAACGATTTTGAGAATAATAATAGCCGAATTTGTGTATTGTTTTAAATAAAACATGATACATCTCGTATTCATTTGCAATTTGCAGTATAATCGCGAAATGAATGTTGGTTGCGCTTTATTTATCATTCAAATTAGAAGAATATTATAAGGAAATTTCTCAGCGTAAAATGATTCATTCTACCTCCATGATTACTTGTATTGTGTTTAAAACATTATAATATAGTCTTTTTAATCCTTTTTGTTAAGTTAAGTACCGATAATATATACAAATACAAACCGGGATCAGTTACCGTGTGGTTAGATACTCATGATGATTATTAAATTATACACTAGTGGTCGCCCGCAGTTTCGCTCTTGTTAATATGGGTTATTTTTTGGCCTATGAGCGCTCACGCACTACATCCGATCCGAATCCGTCAATAAATTATTGATCTCGAAAACTCGGACAGAGATTGGATGTAGTGCGTAAGTTATCATAGAAATAGTTCTACGGCTACAACAGACCCTCAAAATCTCGGATTAGGATGGGATGTAGTGCGTAAGCTCTAAGCCTTCATCGATATATGGACTATCCAACACAAAAATAATTTTTCAAATTGAATCAGTAGTTCTTGAGTTAGTTCATTAGTGCATTCAACCAGCTATATAATATTAGTATAGATTCCTATTAGATTGGATACTATGGAAGCTTATTATTTGTACACACTACTATGTATTACTTTTAAATATCACACATCTTTATTTATGTAGTTGAAATGATATAGGTAGTAAATGCTAAGTGACAATGAACTGTTTAAAAGAAATAAACATAACAACTTTTTTTTTCATTATTACATTGTTAAATTTTGTAGAATACTATGTGAAATGTACAACAATTGTGTTCAGTTAGCATAAATTATGTCATCATATTTTTGTAATTATTTCTAAAAATGAGTAAATTACAATGTAAACTCTTAAGCAATAAGACAATAGTAGAAAGTACACATGTGATAGGCAATTACAATAAAAAGAACACATTTCTAAGAATTCCATGGCATGTACAAAATATTTATAACTCTGTATCAGTATTGTGTATGAAGGTCATGGAAACTATTGTTTATTGGTGCCTAAATTATAGTAATGTATTGTTTACGAGTTGAGTACATACATAAATCACGCCTATATCCCCGAAATGTTAAGTCCCATGTAATAGGTGGCGAGCCTATTGCCATTTATCGGGGACAAAAGTTGCAGTACATTGCTAGGTGGTAAGAGGAATGCTGCTTCCCTTTCCTCATCACTGATTTATTCTTAGTAGCCTTGAATGACATCCACGGGAAATTCGGGGTAGTGACAATCCACACGGCTAATGAGTTGAGTGCTATGCTATAAAGAGTGTTTCCGTACAAAGGTCACAATGTAAACCAAACAAGCCTTAGCAATTTCTTTGTTTTAAGGACTTCTTAATTTAATAGAAGTTTATACAGTGTAATCTTACATTTGCTCTTGTTGAAACTATTAACCATGTTGCAAACAATGAAATTTGCTCATTTTTCTGTTGCATACTTGAAACATAGAACTCCATTCCTTTCCATATAAATAATAATAATAAAATAATGTCTTTTACTGATTAAGTAATGGCTGCAGCATTCCTCTCATACCAACCAACAATATACTGCAATATATGTACCCAATATATGACAACAGGCTGGCAATACATGGGACCTAATTTAATTGGCTAAAACGGGGTGTTCTTCACCTCTGCCTACTTTTGTGCCCGATAAATGGCAATAGGCTCGCCACTTATTACATGGGACTTAACTTTTCGGGGATATAGGCGAGTTTTATGTATGATGTACGTATGTGTTTATTCTTAAATCGCTAATCAGTTAGTTACCGCACCTCTCATGAAAAAACAGTCTTTCAATCTTCGCACTCTTCTAATAAATGTCGCCTAATTATGTTAGAATTAATAAAAACGTCACTTTCCATCAACATTTGGATAACCTAATTCTTGTCCTAACTCTTAATTAATGGTTTAAGAATTGAGACACGCGTTATATCTCGCATTTGATAAACATTCGAAACGTTAAGGGCCCATTAATTTAAGTCACCGAGTGCGTCAGCTGTCGCCTGAAATAGCCGTGTTGTATTTTCATATTTGCTCTTCTATTTGGAACTCGACTTTTTCTCTATCCAGCGTCGCATCTCTTGACGGATGGTGTGAGGAAATCGTGTTAAATATAGTCGCGGGCGATCTCTGTACCCCACAAAAGTGGATGTTGCGTCGTTGAAAATGTCATCATCACCAGCCCTTTCAATGTCCCTATGGATGGAAGAATATAGGGAGGTAGGGTCATAACACACCACGCAGGCCGCTGGGCCAGAGCGGTTTGGTGGGTCGAAAATGTATTGGGCCCTTAATGCTTCTCGTCTGTAGTCGTAATGCCTAGCTCTTTTTGCCTATATATATCGATACAAGGAGGAGCTAAGTGGCTAAGGGCGGTCGGTTTTCGATTGCGTAAACTAAGTAATGTTCGCTAAGGCCAGTCATTGGATGGGTGACCAAAAATAAAATATCTCCAGTACCTTCGTGCTTGAAGGCACGTTAAGCCGTTGGTCCCGGCTGCATCTGTAGTCGTTAATGCCCACCAATCCACACTGGATCAGCGTGGTGGGTAATGGCCCATTCTTCCTATATTTTTCCATCCATTAGGAAGGCCTGTGCCCTAGCAGTGGGGCCATTTAAGAGTTGGTGATACTGATGATGATGTCGATCGATACATTTGCGAAAGTTCTAGAAAACCAAGGTGTTTTAGTAGTGTAGGTATATTAGGGATTTAGCTGGTGTACCTACTCCTCGCTTCCACCTCAATCGTAATAAAACCCAATAACGTAGCCATTTTTTGTTAGTTGTTAGTACCTACATATGGCTTTTATAGCGTAGCCTTTGAGGGTGTTCGTTTCCTACACAGTAGAGTCGAATATTATATTGTAGTGTGTGTATGATCTAGTGCCATGTCCAATATTTACTGCAGTTCCGTATGTCTTCATTAAGACCGTATTGGTTACAGGCGGGGGCAGACGGCGTCGGTGCAGCTCGCTGAGCGCGCCCGCTCCCCGCCCCCTCCCGAGCTCAGCGCAGCTCCTGGCGTGAGTATCCTAATCCTATCCTAGGTAGCTCCGTTCAGGCGCACCTGTAGGCCTAGCAAGAGACGTGGACAAAATGTCTCTCCACCACTTGGCAGTGTTTTGTCTCGGAATTTGGTGGGAGTTTTTTTTTCTATTTATTGTTTAAAGGGCTTTTATAAAAAAATTACATGTCAGCCCCATCGTAACTGTAGTATTAAATTAAATCTCAGCCCTTAGACTTTCATCTACAATTAGACCGATAGGAAAATATTTTCTTTTTCTTCTTTTTCCCCGAGGAGATTTTGTCCACGACCCGTGCTAAGGGGGCTGAAACACAGGCCTCATACCAGCCGCTAGGTGACTGGCGTGTGTGGGGCTCGCCCGGCGCACGATTCGCTGGCAATACCCACTAAACCACTCCGGTGTTCCTCCAAGCCCTTTCAGCGGGGAGAGTATGGGATCTGCCTCGCGTCAATTCAACAGTCAAGTCTGAAACACAGGTCTAACAATAGGAAAAATGCTATTTGGTAAAGTCAACATCTTCCTGCCCGGTTTCCAGTCTATCTGGGGTCGGCGCAGTTTGTTTCTTTGGTGAAGGAAAGGTGCTAGTGATGAATAAATGTATAGAAAAGAGACTGAGAAGACCACGTCGAGATATCGATGAACGGAGAGTGATTGGGATGACACCATTCCAATCGGTACTGCTCAAGGTTTTGGCTTAGGTTTTACAGCCGATCTTAATTCAGGTGGGCGTACCACTTGACCACTGAGGCGGTTAAAATTTACTACTGAGGCTGGTGTTTACCAACATATAAACAGGCGATTATTATTTAATCGTCAGTTTTTGACATTTTAGGCCCGTGTTCACCAAAACCTAAAACAAGCAATCAAAAGATAATCGTTCGTTTTTGTCAGTTCTCATAATATACGATAAAATGTAAAAACGGACGTTGATCTTTTAATCGCTCGTTTTGCGTGTTGGTGAACTCGGGTCTAAATGTATGGAAGAACTGTCAAAAACTGACGGTTATTTTGTAATCGCTTGTTTTACGTTTTGGTGAACTCGAGCCTGAAGCTGGTAGCCATAATCTTGCCAGCAAACTCATGTGTGTGTAGTTCACATCCGGTGGTTCCGTCATCCATCTCCGCGCAATATTCGGTTTCAAATCTAAATAATGATGACGGTAAAATATTGACGTCACTGTAGGACGTGGTGAAGTCGGTCTGGTTTTTTTACGTGCGAAAATAGATCTTATTATTCTACGAGCTCCAATGATACTGTAGTTGTATCGTAGAGACAGTTTTCAGTTCGGCAGCTTGGATTGATCCGGCAGCAAGCAAGTTCAGGGTCGTTTGGCGACTATAGGAGCGAGATATGCCGAGGAGTTATTTGCTGAATAAAATGCACAATGTCAACAAAGAATTAGAGTAACAAGCTTAAAACACCAACTGTATTTGCTTATTAATTCAATTAATTGACGGCTGGTTTGGTCGAATGGTCCGATCGATGCGTATTGACCATGAAGTCCCGGATTCGAATCCTGCAAATGTTTGTGATGAACACACACATTTGTTATCGAGTTATGGTTGCATATATGTTGAGGTAGTATATTAAAAACCGCGCCTTTATCTCCTGACGGTTGGCAGAAGTGTTTTATTTAACACTCCTTAATTTAATAAGGAGTGAGCCTATTGCCATTCACCGGGAACTTTAATCGCAGACGTTTGCTAGATGTTGCACCGGGTGCGCTTCGTACGACACCCACGAGGGAGGCAGGAGTGGTGACAGTTCTTATTATATTTTTAACACAAGTGCTTATTCTACTTTGAGCCAAATAATGGTGTGAGTAAGAAATATAATGATTAATTGCTGTTTCCCATGCCTCTTACAATGTTCATAAATAACTAAATGGAACTAGTGAGTTAAATCATCTGTACTGACAAATGTATGCCGGTACATTGTTTCTAATTTTTTGGTTTCCCTCCTCAGGTACCTACTCCTGAAGGAGTTGTCGGTGGTGCATCAGCTGCGATTCCGCCAAGCTCAGATGGACCGAGGGCCAGCTAACAATAAAAGGTAAAATAAACACTTTAAAGATAACTCGTATCGTTACTTTTCAATTAAAAAAAGAAAGAAAAAAAAAGAGAATTAAAATAAGGTATCATTACATTTATGAATCGTCAAAGATAGAAATTAGTTACTAAATTACTAAATGGATTCCATTAGAATTAAAAGTTTGAAACGAAAATAAATGTCCAGACAAAAAGGAACCGACCGGGAAGCAGCCGTGGCCTTTTTCTCTTCCTGTTTCGGCTGACTCGGACGTGGAAAGTTAATAGGACATTGATTATTACCAACTCTACTGCTCAGGGAATATGGTGGAATGTGCATCGAGGGCGGCCGCCTTGGATCGATAGCGTTACAGGATTCGATGCTCGACGTCCGCATACCCACACTGGTGTAGTAAACGTTTTGACGGGAGTAGGGTTGTCGACATCTTTTAAAATAATAAAGCCAGAATTTGTGCTGTATTTGGCCGGACATTTTTTTTAATGCTAGACAGGGAAGCTCTTGGCATTTATCTCATCTGATGGTAAGTGACGATAAGAGCCGAAGGTGGAATCGAGCTTCACCTGGAACTCAACCGCAGAGGGGCTGGCTATCTCATCACAAATTGTGGGAACACAATAATGCTGGTGACACTATTATTATGGCGACAGATTTTTAATATATTAGCCGGACCTATCAATAGCTACGTACGAAATTTAGCACACGTAACGGAATATAAAAGGTGACGTATTACAGAGAAAACAATGCAAGTTTCATAATTTTGATTTCTATGCGTTCGAATAGATAAGCCACTTGGCTGGGCCCTCAGGCTGGAGTTATGAATAATTTAGCCGGACACGATTTAAAGAACAGGTGGCAACCCTAGCCAGAGCTAGGGGGTCTGGCATCTTTCGGATTTTAATGTTTTGAACTGTTGTGTTCATTGACCTTTAACATGCGGCTTTATGTGCATGTAACTTCAACTTAATGTCTTTATTATACCCTAACAACGAAAAAGAAGTCCTTAAATGTCCCCACTGCTGGGGCACGGGGCTTCCCTATGGATGGAAGAATATAGGGAGATTGGGCCATAACCCACCACGCTGACTCTGTACAGGTTGGTGGGTATTAACGACTGCAAATGCAGCCGGGACCATCGGCTTAACGTGCCTTCCGAAGCACGGAGGAACTCGAGATGATAAATTTTTGGTCACCCATCCAGTGACCGGCCTTAGCGAAATCGCTTACTTTACGCAATCGCAGGCCGAACGCTGTATGCCACTGCTCTAGCGAGCTCCTCTCTGTTGTTACCACATTGGCATGATTATATGGTTGAATACCGCTCCCCACAGGCTAGCTATTTGTTTTCACATGTCATTTGCCATGCCTCGTGCAATAGATGCCGCGAACACACGACGGTGAAATGTTCCCCATACGTCACGATGGTGGGGTGCTAATTATAGGATCAATACTAACATTGCCCTGTTCGGAATATTCCGTGCCGAGTGAAGGAATAATTTGTACTAAATAGCTATTGAATGAACTCGAGATAATATATTTTTTGGTCACAAATCCAATCAGACCTTAGCGAACCTTTCTTAATTTATACACACATGCAAATATCACGTTTATGTCCCCGAAGGGGTAGGCAGATGTAAATTAACAGCCACGTTTCGCTAATTAGTCGAAAATCGCAGCAGGTGGCATATAAGAGGAATTAAGGGCCTAAGGGTTGAGGGAGCAATGAGAAGAGGAAGCCCATTTCTCATTGCTCTCTCAACCCTTAGTCGCCTTGTACGACACCCGAGGGAGAAATGGGGGAGGTGACATTTGTATCATGCTCGCCCGTGCCGTTACTACACGGCGTATTTTTAATCATAAACTTTTACCGAATATGAAATACAAAATTAAGCTTATGACAGCAACACGGTTCGGTCCCCTCTCATATTTTCCACAGCGAGCGTGAAATACAAGTCAAATGATGAAAGTGACAAAGTTATCTGTTCTGACGTTAATGGGTCGAAATTGCAGCGAGCGTACGTCCCTTATAATCCCCGTGCACACCCGTCGCGATCCCTCGCCACCCTTAGCCTGTCGAAACGGTTCGGGGGCAAGAATAAGATTTATATGTAATGATTAAGAGAAGCAGCTTCCACAAAACGGCAGAGGAGTTCGATAACAGCATCGCGCGCTCTGCCTGTGATTTCGTAAACTAAGCAATGTTAAAGTAAAGCAGTGTTTGTTAAGGCCGGTTATTGGATGGGTGACCATAAATTTTCTTCTATCTATCTCGAGTTCTTCCGTGCTTCGGAAGGCACGTTAAGCCGTTGATTCCGGCTGCATCTGCATTCGTTAATACCCATCAATCCCTAATGGGCCAGCGTGGTGGGTTTTGACTCATTCTCCCTATATTCTTCCATCCATAGGGAAGGCCAGTGCCCCAGCATTGGGAACATTAAGGCCTGGGGATGATGATGATGATATTTATACTATCTGAAATTAACAATATTTGTGTTTTATTTACGTTAAACTTGCACGTGGAACAAAATAAACGTGCAGGCAGTCTTTTGCGGCTTCACTTTACCTAGGCCTACATTTCCAATACACTCTTGTACCACACTGCATTGATAACGATAGGTCGTCTAAGGTTAATATCACTAGATAATTGAATCTCACTTAGGTATTTAACACTCTATAATAGTGACCTTTGAACCAAATTAAATTGGTCACTTTGTTACCTACTTAAAATACTTATAGGAAACTATCATAATTGAGTGTTAAACGCAGCTATCTCCATCAATCTTATTACTGTTGCCGACTACAAATTCGCCTTGTTAATAATCATAGCTAATTTATTATTCAGTTAGGAATAACTTAAGAGTAGATATAGGAAAAATAATCAGATTTTTTTTTGAAAAATTCAGATCAGAAGTTTCGAATCGTAATTGTATCGATAAAGCAGCCTGAAAAAATTCTCCATCTTAAATCGGCATTTTATTTACATTTCTTTGGAAATTATATTAAATTAATTATCAACATTATTTATACATGCCTACTTATTTAAGTTTTTTTACAACTTCCTGCTTGAAAAAAAATTCACACGTGATTTTTGACGAGGAAATTTAAGAGCTATGGAGAAGTAATACAATGGCATTTGATCTACTGTAATCTTGTTTATTTCAAAATCCTCCTCATCCAATCACAATGCCCATTGCTCTGTCATTCCAATGTCATGTTTTGTTGCTATTACATCCTTATACATGATATTTATTTCTGTTCTGTTTATTGTTACTACGACAAGAGCACAATGCTACTCATGTCGTTCATAAGAAATGGCGTACTGTTTTTTTTTTCTTTGTTTTAGTATGTAACTGTTATTTTGATCATAATACTGTCTGTAACTATAGTCAAGAATCTCCGGGCCAATCATGTGACAGAAAATTATGAAGTGCAAAGTTATCTGCTTTGTGATTGGTCAAGAGACCAAACGACAAGACTACCGCTGGTTTTGTTTGAACCGTAAAGCAGATTATAAGAATACTTTCTCCAGAACTGGATTGCATCATTGCATCACTATAAATATTGTTTTGCAGAGAAAGTTGGGTCGTTCCAAATGGATTTTCTGCCGAATTCCAACTTACTAGTGTTGCAAAGAAAATTGAAAAAGTTCTTCGGAGATCTTTTCGGACCACAATTTTCTTTTGTAATAATTTTTCTAACATGTTCCAATAAAAATCAAAAATAATAATTACTCGTGTCTATGCCAATTTTTGAGACTTCTTCCGTTCTCATTAATTTCTGATTCGTATTCTGCGTTCGATGTATCCTCTGCTGCTACGTTTTGTGAATACGAAACGATCCCCGGCCTCAGACTAACCAATAACCATTACCTAAACATAACGATTATGACGTGTGGATTTTCCGTTATATCAATTGATTCTCTTTATTAATGCAAATTGGGTTTGTGTGCTACAAGTAATAATGGTGGAACTTGCAATTTATACACACTATAATTGTAGGAAACTAAACATAAAACATTCTCGGTAATTTCAATCGATAACATTCGTGTACGCTCTTGGTTTTTATTCTAATGCACGATACATACAGTCTTCCATGCTGGCCTGGGAACGAAAAAATAACGTAGAATGTGCCAGAACCGACTCACCCCAAGGGGTGTCGTAAAAGTCGACTAAGGGAGATTGCTCGGTGTAGACCAAAAACATCTTGGCACCCAAATGGTGGAGAGGGCGCACCACCAACAGCAGCATACCCAAAGAGGGTTGTTGTCATGCAAGTGGCTGGCTGTAAAGCCAAAGCCAAAACATTGAGCTGTATGGAGCGAAATGTTGTCATCCCAATCACTCTCTCCGTTCATATCGGTCTGTCGAAATGGTCTTTTATTTAAATACAGCCTTGGTGTACTGAAATGAAAGTGTCAATCACAATATTATCAATGATGTAACGTCCATAGAACCAGCACCTTTATGGTGTGATGGATGATATGAATTAAAAGGGAGTGGATGGCTTTATGACGTCTCACCGATATTAATGGTGCGCAGACCCCAGATAAACTGGGAACAGGGCAGAAAGAGGACGAACCTGAAGAACATACCTGTATGCTCTTCGTTTATTTCTTTGGACGTTACTCCTTCTTCTTCTTCTTCTCCCTACCCTGTTCCCAGTCTATCTGGGGTCGGCGCAGTATGTTTTCTCTTCCATGCATATCGGTCATCAAGCCGTCCACTCCGTTTTGATTCATATCATCCATCACACCATAAAGGTGCTGGTTCTATGGACGTTACATCATTGATAATATTGTGATTGACACTTTCATTTCAGTACACCAAGGCTGTATTTAAGATCCTGTAACAGGCTTATCTGGACTGCCTTGGAATTATTGATTTGAACGCAGAATCTCGCCCACGAGCTTATAAAGTTATTTAAAGATTTGCCAACAAGTCGAATCTAGATTCGAATCTACTAGAATCTACTACTAGCACTAGATACATAGATTTTAATTTACCAATATACCTACTCCAGGGGTAGAAGCCTTCCCTGTAGAATATAGAAATAATGGACATTAACCTTAACGTGCCTTCCGAAGCACGGAGCAGCTCGAGATAATTTTTTGGTCACCCATCCCATGGCTGGTCATAGGGAACATTGTTTGGTTTATCAATAGCGCACTGAGCAATCGAGCTCCTCTGTTGCTCATCTATCGCACAACCTCGACCGATTGTTTGATTACAAACATGTAACTGTTTTGCACTTAGTAGCAGAGTTCGGAATAATATATTGGCGGTTAGTAGCAGAGTTCGGAATAATATATTGGCGGAGCTAACAAAGTGAGTTTAATGAAAGCGCCCGGTAACAGCTCTCTACGGGAAACAACGCCCTCTGTGGCGCTTACACCCTCATTCAACTAACTACGACCGCGCCTCATCCCTCGCCCTCCTTACATCACCGCGTCCGAAGCACAATCAACCTTAAAATGAACCAGCCACGGTCGACATCAGCTTAGTCGTGCGACCGTTTGAGTCGTTGTAGAATTGAGCGTGAAATCGAAAATGATTCTGGCGAATGTCGACCGTAAGGCTCGAGGCGTACAGTTGATAATTCCAGTCGGCGTGGGCGCGAATACGCAGCCTCCCCTAGGGTTGGCACGGTCGATCCTTCCAGTCGCGTTGCCGGCGTGGCCCGGGCACGTCTTCAGACCGAGTGTTAGGCGGAAGACAAAAAAACTGACAACCAACCATAAACATATCCACCACCTCCTTTCTCCAGTGCAAGGAGACTGGTGGCGCTTATGCAAAATTGTTTCGCGTTTTTAACTGAAGTGGTTAATAGCGTTGAGAATCGTTTTGTGTCATTTCAACTAGAGTGATAGAAATTCCAGTCTGCCAGTGGATTATATCGGTGTGCTAGGGCAGTGATAAAGGAAAAAACTAGTGTTGTTTGCGGTGGTTTTACTGGCTTACTTATTTATAGGTGAATGTGATAATTGTGTGACGTACCCAGCGATTCCGTTACCGCGATCTCTATGCAAATTACCATTACTACGAGCTTAGTTAACAGCTTAGTCAATAGGTATTTACGATAGTAATAATTCGAATTCCGGATTTACAAAGAGGTATTGTTTGGTTTTTGATGTGTTGGATATCGTCGTGTGTTCGCTTGTAGATAGGTTACCGATGTGCAGTATTATTGCTTATGTCTTTGTGAGACAAATGAGCTTTGGGAATGCGGGGAGTGCACTCTAAACTTTAGTGACTGGTATACGGCACTATTGAATTAGTAAAAGGTCTTATCTTCGCAACCTGATACACAGTTTTGTTCCAGTTTCAGCTCAAATTGATAAATTTCCACTCTGTCGGGGATATTGTCACTTTTCACTATGACATGACGTAATCCCGTCATACCCGATATCGAATAACTTGCTTCGGGGTGTGACGTCACTTTGTATATTTCGTCAATTATTGTACCGTAGAAAAGTAGCCATAGGTGGCACCGTGCACCGTACTAGAGTTAATATTAGATTTCCTGATGCCACGTCTTGCGGCATGTGCGGCAAGGGGTTCTGCCGCGTCCTTGGGTCAGGTTATTTCTTCAACTTTTACTAGCGCTCCGGTATTTGGATCGTCTAAATCCGAAGCGTTTATCGGATGCGCCGGTGCTTGTGGCATTGAATCGCCAATAGCCATGTTTACGGACGCAATGCGCAAGTCCGTCCGCAGGTTGTGCCGTCGCTGATAGCGCTGCGGCCGCTGGCTTGTTGCCAGCCTGTCAGCTGTTCTTGGCTTCTCCGCTTTGTGTATTCAGTGTCCCGAGCATGAAATTTGCGAATATTCGTATAGCAATCGTATCGAGAGAGCACTCTGAAGAGAATACAAAATAAATTCCAAATGTTAAATCGTATTTTGTTAATAATTTTTAGGTAATTAAATAAAATGAATATTGATTAATAGCTACTTTTGTTTTTTGACGTTTGGTATCGAAACCAATGAAGGATGGCTTTATAGAGGAATGCGAAAGTCACGTAAAATTTGTTGCCGAGAAAAACTTGCTTAGAATAAAAAACTGGAACTGTCGCTTTTAAAACACGAGGATGATAAACCGTTCATATATTCATACATTGAGTGCTTTCTCAATACGATTACGATAAGAATGTTTGAATAGTTCGTGCTAGAGGCACTAAACGGCGTTCGTTTGTTGTTACAATGGATGTCAAGTTGTGAATCATAGGATGCTTTAAAATAATGAGACTCGCCAAAATCTGGTAATCTGACATTACTACATGGTGAGTTTAAGTTTACTTATTGAGGTATATTTATGATGTTCTAAGCAGTGGGCATCGTACGGCTAACATTATGACAAAGGATAACCTTCAGGAATATCTTTGTAATACTACTTTTGACACGTAATCATTACGAAGATCTCACCATTGTCGCATTGTTATGAATCATGTGCCAAATTATTTAGTCACTCATTGAATAACATGTGGATAGACGATTAAATTTGTTTTATCTCAAGTTAGCCTATATATTTTATAGTAAACGGAAATGACATGTGTGTTTCGTGTTTATGAATGGAGTGGTTTTGCTATCTTAGAGGCAACCGATAAGCAATCTTCTGTAGTAATCTCAATCTGAAGATTACACGAAATGCATGATGATTTAATAGTATGATTGGAGGTGCGAATTGTAAGGACTGTGGTTGAAGTACAGTGCGTTCGGTAGCAGAATACAACGTTTATGGAGCACAAATACCTTCAAAGTGTGTTCTTGAAATAGAAAATTGGTTTTGTGCACACCAATTTGACTGTCCTCAATGGCGTGGGCGCCTCAGATTAGCATTACAATTGTCACCACCCCTACACGTTACTATCGTGGGGGTCGTAAAAACCAAATAGCTAACGCACTCAGAGACGTCAATTAACGTTGATAGAGTACGTAGTGACAAAAAAATTACAATTTAAAAAAGTCGCTATTTTTGCCGGGTATATGATCGAATTCAAATACTTTATTGCTCACTAAAGATCTAGATTTAAATGTAATTTTTTGACTGTAAATGGCAATGTGCTTGGTTAAACAGGACCTAACATAAGCAGGAAAAGTGGGTTTTAGTAAGGGTTAAGGGATAAGCCGAGGTGTGGCTTAACTCTTGGGCGAAAAGACCGATTTATGTAACGTGAAAGTAGGAAATGGAATTATTTAAACTTTCTTGGGTCCGTTTCGTTTATAATAAATATGAGTGATTTGGTATATATTAGTAGGTGTTTCGTACTTTATTGTTTCTATAAAAATATTCAACAACAACCAAGAGAAGACAGTGCTTAACTGATTGTTACAATCAGTTAAGCATATCTTATTATTTTTATATTAAGTAGCCTATGAAGCATGTCTTTCTTCACGTTGACGTACCCTCATCTGCAAGTCTACAAATCATGTCAAGACGTTGCCAAGGGGATGTGATTCTTGTGGTATATGTTATTAAGGTATTCAAGAACTTTTTGTCATTGTTCCTCTTGCATGTATACGGGCATGTATCTAGTTTATCAGCGGCAAGTATTCAGAGCGTAACTTTGTCGTGGCAGCCTCGATGTGCGATCGACTTAAACCTTTCAGATTCCATTGAGATTATTGGTTCGACATCGATTTTAGCTTGTCAGAATCCAATATGGGAATAGTCGGGCTTTCATTTTCTAAGCTACTCAGTATTTCGGCATACATACATAAATCGGTGGTGGCGAGCCCATTGCCATCTTACGGTCACGTAAATCGCAGTTTATTGGTAGTGGCCTAAACAGTTATATTAACATTTGTTTTATTTTTAAAAAATGTGTATCATATGCGTTCTATAGATTGGCCACTTGGCTAGAGGGGTTATCCGTGATTGGCGCAGTTAGTTCTATGCTTTCATACATATCACTCATCCACTCGCTTGTCATTCATATCATCTTTCACGCAATCTGTTACTAATCGGGCCTTTTTTGGATTAGATTTTTTATTTTTTTAGAAGACATTGTTCTTGATACATTCATTGTTGTCAAAAGTATGTATATCTGGTCACTCTGATTTTTCCGTTTTGCTTTCTCATCTTCCCGTTTCCACTGAGCTATTGATAACACAAGCCATCAATTTTTTGTAAGGTCTACCTTTTAGGATCCACCCACTAACATTTATTCCCTTATCGTCTAGCAAGGTAGGCTGAGGTGAATAGGTCCCATTTAATATACTTAGATGGCGAGCCTATTGCCATATATTGGTTACATAAATCGCAGTATATTGCTACGTGATATGAGAGAAATGCTGTGCTGCCCATTGCTCATCGCTGTCTTTACCCTTAGTCGTCTTGTACGACACCCACGGGAGAGACAGGTGGTACAATTGTATTCTGCTCTGCAGTCACCACACGGCTTTAGACATTTTTATTCCGTTAAATCCCTTTAACGTAGCCGTCGACACATTAGAACGTCGTGCGAGGAAGCCTCGCATGTGTGGTGCATCGCCTCTCGTAGGTTTCACAATATCAGTCATATTAAGGTATTCTTTGTAAAAAAAAAAAATACAAAAATCTTTATTGCATAAATTATGGTCTATATACAGTTTATTGTGGCTGGAGCTTCCTTTTAAGCAAGGAATTTGCTTGTGCTAGGAAGCACCGCTCTTCCATAACAGGGTATAACAAAAAAGACTTAAGCGAATAGAAATTTAGATAAAAAAGAAGCAAAACCAAAAATAAAATATGTGTAATCAATTTGTTGGTGTGTGTGTTTGAGTGTGTGTGTGTGTGTGTGTGTGTGTGTTTGTGTGTGTGTGTGTGTGTGTGTGTGTGTGTGTTTGTGTGTGTGTGTGTGTGTGTCGCGTGCTTGTGTGCGTGTGTTCGTGCGTAAGAATGCGTATTTGTGTGTACTCCAATAATCACGACGTCTATGGAAACTCTCTTATGATAATGAGGAATGAATGAAATCCTCAACTTCATCATAGCTTTTTGTTTGCAACCATTCGATTAAGCTTTGTTTACACTTGTATGATGGGAGAGGATAAATGTTAAGCTGTTTGTTTACTTTATTGTAAAGATATGCCGATTGTCTATCATATTGCCTCCTCGCAAAAATTGATTTTACCTGTGGTTCAGAAACAATGTCACGTATCCTCCTACTATTACATTTTCTTGGGTCGTAAGACAGCGAGTTATGTTTCCTAAGCAAAATATGCAGTAAATATAATTTTCTCACCGATAAGAGGCCACTTGACAAATAAAGATTTTCAGTAGGGTATCTATATGATTTAAAGAACATTACTTTTAAGAGTGATCTCTGAGCTCTTTCCAAATTTAAAAATTTAATTTTAGTTGCACCACCCCAGACTGGTACACAATATGTTATGACTGATTGAGCTAAGGACCTGTATATATTGCTTAATAGTCGTTTATCCGCTACGTGCCGGAGTGTTTTAAAAGTCCATATAAGTTTTCTCACACGATTCATAATTAGCTCCAGATGATGATGCCAGGAGAGACGCTGGTCAATCATAACACCCAGATATTTTGTTGAGTTCACTTTTATCAGTTCAGCACAAGAGCAATCTGACACAAGAGGGTAGTTACATTCATGAAGTTTAATTTTGAAAGGTTGAGCAGGCTGGGTGTTATTGTATTTAGTGAAGCAAATGAAATTACTCTTGAGTATGTTCAAAGTAAGGAGGTTTGTGTTTAAACAGGCAGCTATTTTGATCAGACCAGTTTCAGCACGAATTCTGAGTTGTTCCCAATTATTACCTGAGAAAACAATCGCTGTGTCATCAGCATACGAGAAAATATCACCTCCATCTATCTGCATATTACAGAGTTTATTAATATAAGCCAGGAACAGAGTAGGGCCCAGTACACTGCCTTGTGGCACGCCATACGTAGCAGAGGTTTCGGAGCTAATGACCGTACCAATTTTAACACGAGTTTTACGGTCACTGAGATAATCCCTAAGGAGTTTCAGCGGTATTCCTCTAATTCCACTGTCTCGAAGGTCTTGTATCAGTATGGGCACAGACACCGTGTCAAATGCCTTTTTTAGATCGAGGAAGACCGCTAAACATTTCCTACCCACATCAACATGAGAAACCACACGAGAAGTCAGTGCTAAAACAGCGTCTTCTGTAGATAGATTCTGTCGGAATCCAAATTGAAACGGGGAGAGTATGTTACGTTTAGAAAAGTACTTTGTTAGTCGTGTATTAATAAGCTTTTCTAAGATTTTGGCTATTACCGATAGAACCGAGATCGGTCGATAGTTTGAGGCACAGACCTTTTCACCACCTTTGTACACTGGTGTGATGATTGCCTGTTTTAAAACCGATGGAAAAATACCTAGTTGAAAACTGAGATTAGCTAGATGGACCAAAATTGGAACGACCTCCCTATGAGCGCTTTTGATAAAATGAGTTGGTATATTATCGTAACCAGGTGCACTATTAGATTTCATGGATATAAGCAGGTTAAAGATCTCTTCGGAGTCAGTGTTAAAAAGTGCAAAAGATGACATTTGTGGGTTAGATATAAAATTAGAATTATAAAATGGTTGCGCCATAGTGTTTTTAATAATGTCTTCAGCCAATTTCTGTCCTATTGTGGCAAAATAGATATTGACTGAATCAGCAGATCTCTGGGGCGAAGAAGTAAGCTTAAGGAGCTCCAGGCTTTGAACTTTAGGCGGTTTACGCTGGGTGATGTTATTTATGGTAGTCCATAGTTTTTTCGGGTTTTTAATAGCTTGATTTAATTGTATTTTATCGTAATTACGTTTTAGCTTTTTAATTAGACTGTTACAATAATTACGGTAGCGTTTATACGTGATTTTAAGAATCTGGTTTTCTGGATTTTCCTTTATCCTTCTTTGCATATCATTTCTATTCTTAATGCAACGGAGAATTCCTTGGGTAATCCACGGTTTAATAATTCTATTTCTCCTAGTAATTACAGTTTGAATAGTATTTGATGCAAGACATTGTTGCAAGGTAGTTGTTAGATGTTCGACAACAATATTTGGGTCGCTTAATGATAATATATACGAAAGTTGTTTGGATCTGAGACATTCAAGTGCTTTTTCAAAGTTTGTAACCGTTTTAGTTTTATTATTTTTACATATTTTAAGGTTCGATAATCTTAGCAAGATAGTAGAATGATCAGTGATGCTCGTGCGAATAACTGCAACAGTCGCAGTTCTATTACCTTCGTTAAGTTTTAGTATAAAGTGATCAAGGCAATTTTCTCCTCTCGTCGGCAAATAATGCCCTGGGAGCATTCCGTGCATTGCAAGCATATTTAAGTAGTTAGTTCGGTTGGATCGTTCATGGCTTACCTCTTCAGGCTTAAAAATCAAATTTATGTTTATGTCACCTGTAATAATTATATTTTTACAGTTGTCAATGGTGTCTAAGTGATAGCTAAGGGAGTTAATAAAGTCGTCAGCGTTTGTTATTGATGGGGAGCGATAAATAGCAATGATAGTTAAATTAACTGTATTGATTTGTAAGCAAGATGCATGAGTAAGTTTTATTTCGGTTACAAAAGCCTTATATTTATTTTTGAGGAAAACAACTGTGCCATCAGCATTATTCAAGTGTTTGGTTGTATTAAATGACTTATAACCTGCAATTTGCGGAATGTTTTTGTTAGGGTTAAGTCTACATTCGCTTAGAACAATAAGGTCGGGAGTAATTTTTAAGTCAATCAAGTTCAGTAGGAAGTCATTTATATTTGCGTAAACGCTGCGTATGTTTTGCGATACTATATAGAAATCTGTTTCGTGTTTTGGTAACAGTACGGATAGCTCACTGGGTTGACATTCAAAAGCTAAAGCTATATCTGTGTTGTCTATTTCGTGTATATTAGTAATATTTGTGTAATTCATGTTTAGTGGTCATGTTATTTATGGGGTAAAAAAGGCATATCACTTTAGTTGCTTTATTAATTAACATGATTATATAACTTTGTATTTCTGTAAGTGATGAAAACATTAAAGTTTTTATGTATTTGTATATGTGTATTATTAAATAATAATAATAAAACTTATTCAAAAGTGCCAAAAGAGGAGGAGAGAGAATGTTACGGATAAGGGTGATAATTATTTTAGTGTGTAGGTGTGTATGTATGTGTTGTGTAGAGGGTCTGTGTGGCATTTTATTTACATTTATTTTGACATTTGTTTTTAAATTTACCAGTAAACAATCGGAATGAGTACAAGAAAAAATACATTTTGGTTGGTATATATAGCATAGTCATTTAAGAAACTTTAAGTTTTTTATCTGAGATTCACTTCTTACCAGGACTATCGGTGAGTTTTCGTCTTTTCGTAGGTAGACCCGTCCAAAGACGGTCCAACAAAATTTATACCCTTCCGATTTAGCATAATCTCGAGCTAAGAAAAATACACGGGCACCCATTGCGGTTAATTGTTCTGCCACAAATATAGGGGTTTCTTCGTTTTTGGTGGCTCCTAGGTGCTTGGCTCTTAGCTTTTCTTTATTCCTGATGTTGTAAAGTTTGCACATCTTTAGGATATCAGTTTTGAGTATTGTTGATGAGAGCTCAACCACAATAGGTGTGTTTTTACTGGCTTCTCTCCTTCCCCGTATTCTGTAAATATCCTTAATATCCGCTTTTTGTACGTTACAGTTAATGCTTTTTGAGAGGGATATTACCATCTTCGTAAGGTCTTCTTTTGATTCCGTAGTTAACAAGGGAACATTCTTCAATTCTATACTAGACTTGCGACTTACTCTCTGCAGATCCTCAATTTTATCTTCCAGAATAACGATATATTCTTTGTCTTTTCTTGATTGTTGTTCTAGCTGATCAATTTTTTTCTTTAATTCCTCATTTTGTGCAGACAGGAATCCAAGACTATCTTCTATATTATTATTTGTTTGTTTTATTTCCATTTGGGTAGTTACTATCTTTTTTAGTTCTTCTTTTTGTGCGGTGAGGAGAGAGGCTATCATGTCCTTTATTTCACATTTAAAATTCGTAAATTCCTCCTCGAATTCTCGTTCTCGGCATCTCTTTTGTCGTTTGTGTATATAGCTGTTTGGCGGGGTCTGTTCGCCGATCTGTTCGGTAATGTTCGAGTCCGATAAAGATTTGTTCATTATAAACTCAACTTCAGCTACCAAGTTGTAATGAATGCCGAGGAGATGACTTGAGGTTGAGTATTGCGAGGAACTAAATATAACTGTTTGCTTCACACCCACTAATCTCTGGGGCTGGAAAGTGAAGTGGCCCGATCGACAGTACCAGGGCGACAGGGATTCGCAGAGATTTCTTACTGCGCCGTAGCTGGGACACTCGTAGCACTATTCGTAGCGTACTTGCTACGGAAACCGGAGTAGCACTGCTACGGGCAGCAGCTGTGGTGAGTCGTCGTAATCACTGGTACTCTTGTTCACTTATGCGCTCCTAATTTCTTGAAGCTATTTTACGCAGTTAAAATTATTATTTTAATTATAATTTAAAAATGACGGCGGAAATGCACGCGTGCGCTTAGTGAGCGGTCCGAGGGGGAAGAGGGATTGTAAGCTGACTTAACTTCACTGTTCGTATTAATAAAACCTATGTCAGTCGTCTTACTGCTTGTGGCGTTGCTTATGTTTTTACTTTCATCAACTGCTTAATTAACTACGCCTGTTGTAATGTAACCAAATTTTTGTTTCTAGCTTGAATTTTATGTTATTTCAATCAATCGGTTACCTATATCAGATTTCCTGTCCAACTCGGATTTTAGTAACTCGATAACGCGTTCCATGCTAGACAGATGCATTTCTATTCAAAGTAAACGGATTACCGTATCGATTGAAGTAATCGAATTGCTACGACAACGATTTAAAATCAGTAGCATGCTCCAACCATTCGATCGTTATGCGCTTTCTTGCATGATGTGTCGTCACACGCTCCAGTACTTACGAATGGTCTGTTATATTGACCTTTGGGAAATAGACATTTGCATAATTCTTATGCATTAGGTAGGTATCTAGCTATTGTTTTGTTACGTAGGATTTACATTACAATTAACATATTGATGTAAAATTGAAACACGAGGAGAGATCTGTGAATAAAATTACATCGAGTATCAGATGCATCAGCATGACTAATAGGAGTAAGCGTGATTTAAATTTTTTGTCCTAATAACGTTGCATACACTCATACATACATAAATTATGCCTGTGTATCCCCGAAGAGGTATGTGATTTAACACCCAGCCACGTTTCGACAACTAGGTCCCACGTAATAGGTGGCGAGCTTATTGCCATCTATCTGGCTCGTAAGTCGCAGTATATTGCAAGGTATAAGGGGTCAATAACGTTGTATTTCTATTCATCCAGTTCTAGTATCTACAACGTTTAATTTTTAATTTTTGTTCCTCTATCTTCTTCGTTTTGCCTATTCCCAGTTTATTTGGATCGGCGCAGTGTTTCCTCTTCCATTAACATCATAGGTCTGGTATGTCGGGGCTGGCACATTCACGTTATTTTGTCACTCCCAAGCCAGCATGGAAATAGGGGTCTTTTTGTTCCTCTATATATGTATAGATAATGGTAATTCAACCATATCAATCTATCAGATGACTGACTGGCTGACCCCCGAATGCAGAACGCTTTTCTTATGAAGTTTAGTGGACAATACCTGTCAGAATTCGTATGGAAAAACGTAAATTTTGACAATTCTTAAATATAATTAATTGAATAAGTATTGATTGAGTAGCGTTTCTGTATTCGGGGGTTAATCTATCAGTAGGCAGGCCTAGCACGGGACGTGCGTGGACAATATCCCTCTCCACCACTTGACAGTGTTTTGTTTTGGGCTAGAGCGAGAGGAAAATATTTTCTTTTTCCCGAGATTCAGATTTTGTCCACGCCCCGTGCTACGGGGACAGATGAAGAGTTAAACGAACTCCTTCCCCGAACTTTGTTGTTTACAACAAAAACGATATCCCACCCGACCCGAAGTGCGGCTGTTTCGTGTCGTACGCACCACGCAGGCTGCGCACGCGCCGCCGATTCAGTCTTCGCAGTTCGCAGCACGCGGGAGCCGCGCGCACTACTGCGCTGGCGCATACCTATTCTAATTTCAAAAACGTCACGTTACGTTCTGAAACAACAAACGAAACTGTAACGTCTCAAAGTGTTTATTTATCTTTTTCTCTTCTTTATCAGTGACAATGGACTAGTGACAAGTGATTTGGTGTTAGTTTTTTGTTTAATAATAAGGTTTAGTGAATAATACAATTGTCGGCGGAATGCGTAGAAATCGCTCCGCTTGAACGATTCGATCGATCGGTGCAACACCATCGTGGAATGACCGTCTGCTCTAGAGGGTACTCTTTGCAATTTTAGGCACCACTGCCTCTTTCGTGGGGAATGCACTGCTCGTTGGTATACCGTTGTAATAAGCGTAATAGTTGTGTTTTTTTTATCTTTGCGTTTATGACGTTCTGGTGTTGGAAACGGTGTCTAACCTCACCGGGTTTCGGGATCAGGGATTTTGTTAGCTATACTCCATACATTATAGTAAGAGACCAAATGTAAACTAGCTTGATATTATTATTATCTTTTTTCTACGAGATGACGTCTTTGAAATATTGGTGTTATACATTTTTAATATTGTATTTTTATATTAAAAGAGACTTGTATTTTATATTAAAAGACATTACATTTTGCCTCTTGGAGTATAATTGAATTCACTTTAATTTTTCAAAGTGTCCTACGAACTTACGAACTAACAGTTGTTGAAAGAAAGGTTTCAATTCGGATTAATGGAAGTTTTCTCTTCGCAAAGTGCAATTTAGAACGCATAAATCACTTAAAGCTTGTTGTGGACGCGGAGAAAAAACTGTCTACGAGTTTTCTGACAAGAAAATACACTCACTGAAATGAAGACGACTCGAGTGTTAACCACCGGAAGTCGGCCTAGGGTTACAATTTAACTTCACTGTTTATAACCCATGCACCCACACTTGTGCTTAACCCGATGGGACAGAGTTCTGTTTTGTTTAACCTCTTTATTTCGACTAATGTTCAGTTATGTTATGAAAGGGGTGTTTGTTCCAACCGAATTTATGGTGTGGGTCCACATTTGATAGGTAACACGTGTTTTATTTGGTTATTGTATTTATAGCTCGTACGTCCATAACCACCATACGCTGGAACAGTGGCATGTATATAATGTGTTATCTCTGTCAATTCTCAATTTGTCCCATTGTTGACATGATAATCATAATACACACATCTTTTACTATACATGTTGTTTTGATCATTGCAATTGATAAAGAATGTCAATCACGGCCTCTCGTGTTAAGATTATTCTTACACATTCAAAAATTATGTCGCTTTTTAGAAAATGCAATTCAATGTACTGCTTTTATAAACATTTAAATATTTTTTAATTGTTTGGTAAAAAAACATTCCTGCCTACTAACAAAGTACCCTTGAATGTGTTTATGAAAACGGTAACTATTGTAAACTAAGTAAAGTGTAGTATGAAAAAATAGCAGAAGCAATCGGAAATTATGAACTATTAGGCAATTATCTTTCTGAGATTCCTATATAGGTACTCACCGAATAAACTACTTGTAATTATATTGCAATAACGAACAGAAAGATTAGAACTTTAACTGCCGCACTCAGAGACGTCAGTTAACTTTAATGAGTATTTAATGTCAAAAATTTTCATTCAAATCTAGACCATTGACCCGGCAAGAATAGCGACTAGTTTTGAATTGTCATTTTTTGACGTTAAGTATTCATTAACGTTATTTGACGTCTCTGAGTGCGGCAGTTAGTTTGGAATTGTCGTCGAGTAACTGTCATTATGAATCGAATCCCACAGACAATAATAACACTATATAAACAATGTTATTTTAAGTCTTTTATATCAGATTGGATATTACGTAATAATTTTGTACATATAATCATAGTAACCTTGGTAACGGCAGCGCAGAATACAGTTTTCATTACCCGTTCCCATCATATGTGATCCCCCGTAGCACGGGACGTGGAGAAAATCTCCAAGGGGAAAAGAAAATATTTTCCTCTCGCTCCAACTCGTACTAAATCGGGAGACAAAACACTGTCAAGTGGTGGAATAGAGATTTTGTCCACGTCCCGTGCTAGGCTTACAGCAGTGTTTCCTAGGGGAGTTGCCATCAGGCAGGCGACAGACCCTATAAACTAGTCCTATCCTAAACCAGTCTGATAATAGTCACATTGCACCGACCCTAAATCATTTGAGAACAGGGGGCCTACCGCCTAACTCGATTGCTAAAGCAAAAGCTATAGTTTATGACGTCATGCTGTCATTTCGCACTAAATGTACCTAAACTATTAGCGATAGCTTTGAACGAATGATCACCGAATGATTTTGTATGAATTTGGCACAAAATCCGTGCCGCCTAAAAATTCAGGATGGCTGCTATAGCCGTAAGCAGTGCATTGCAATATAGCTATCATCAGCAATCGAATTGGGCGGTAGGCCCCCAGGGCGGGAGGAAAATATAAATCTTCTCGGTAGGTATATCCACTGTAGTAGAGGGTGAGTCTATGGCCAACCACTAGGAAAAATCACACTACCCCCGTGTTCCTTCCTTGCAAAACCCATTAGGTTCTGATAAAGATAGAAGGGAGACTGTTTCTATTATTGAACATATTTCCAAAACAGTAGTTGGACTATTTTCGGATTACACTTTAAACAATATCGTTCCAAAAGCAAATAAATCTCAGGTAGTGAACAGTCCAATGTTGTATCATAATGCTTTACATTATTACGGTACAATGACTGGCTGGTGTTCGCGGAATCGTCCTCATTCTGCATACCAAATGCGGCACTCGAATCCGAAGCAAATATTTGTTAGTCGAAGTGGTCCCGATTGGGTCGCTAATGCTTCTGGTCTCCATCGATAATAGGTCTGAATAACATACTAATTGGCCACTCCTGTGAAGTTGTTGCCGTGGAAGTTTTGAGTTTCTAAGGGTATTCTTAGATTTTTGTGCGATTTTCTGTCTGGTATATAAAGAAAGGAAGTAGGAAAGGAATTTAAAAAGAGTAATTGGTTGCAAAGAAAATAAAGTTAGAAAAAAATAGTTGTGATGTGGGAATGTAGAAATACATTGCTTGCTAACTTCCAAAGCTGGTATTATTACAATGCATTCGGTTTAAGCTTGGATTTCCTATAATTATGATTTGATTTTATAAAGCAAAACCCTTGAATCTACAGAAGAGATACAACTAAAATTGGCATTCCTGCAACATAAGTCTTGCTGTCACAAATTTAGAACAAATAATGTTTCTAAGTATTTTTCCAGTTACATCTTTCTTGCGTGAAATGGCCGATATGTCGTGGGCCATTTTCATCTAATTCAGCATTTAGAAACTGGCGACATTAAGGCTAATACGTCGTGACCACGGGATAACGGGACATCGAACAAGAGTAATAGGACCAATTATTCTATTTCACATAATGTGCGCGAAACGCCTACTGAGAGTGAGCGCTTTTCGTGTGGGCCACGGTACAATTTCTGCAAGACTTCGGAACGAAAGTAAAAGTTTAAATTGGTAAATTGGACAGTGTAGGAAGTGTTGTTTAACAGACTTTAATATTATTTTCTTTTTCACCCATGATGTTCGTATTATGCCAGTCTTCTTTCTTCTCTTATCTTTCTTCTATTCTTCCACTCCTCTCGCTATCTTATCCTCCTTTACACAATCCACCCATCTCTTTGTTGGTCCTTCTCTCCTTCTACGCCCTTCCACGTTCATATCTAACATTATTATGCCAACATAGTTTTCATCTCTTCGCCAGTTCGTTCATATCTGATTGTAGTATCAGACGAATATTATTTATCCAGAATTCTAATCAGCCCTTAATTGCAATATTTTATCTGACATATTAGAAGCAGTCAACAAATTTTTACCACCCGTCATACGTTAAGGTTGAAAATGGATTGGGGAAATTGACAGTTTTGTGTCGTGTCATGAGTTTTGCTATCGACTATAAGTACCTAAAGTATCACACTATTGACGAGGCTGTCCAAACACCAGGGCAGAGTTTAGATTAGATAAATTACCAATTATTTTTCAAAAAGTGAATCCCTTATTGTATTTTATTTGCATTTTTATAGGTAGACTTTTGGTATAAGTTCTATACAAGCCACCTTACGATCTTACGTTCAAATTTTTAAGCAATAAGTTTTACACATACATACATAAATCACGCCTATATCGCCGAAGGGGTAGGCAGTGGTGAACTAACACCCACGTTTCGCCAATTATGTTAGGTCCATGTAATAGGTGGCGAGCCCATTGCCATTTATCGGGAACAAAACCGCAGTACATTGCTAGGTGGTATAAGAGGAACGCTGCTGCCCATTCCCCATCACTGATTTATCCTTGGTCGCCTTGTACGACACCCACGGGAGAGATTTGGGGTGGTGACTTTGTATTCTACTCTACCGTCACCACACGGCCACAATAAGTTTTGCACTTGACAAATGTTATTGTAAAACACACTACAAGCGTGCACGTTAAAAGAAACTGGTCTATGTGAAGTGGTTTGTTGGTAATATTATATATAGCTGGGAATAGTAATTGCGAACCGACGAGAGTTCAATTGTCTGTACACATTTTTCGCCTTTGTTTTGTCTTATCTCGAAATCAAACGAAACTTTCATGTGCTCAAATCTCATTCCCAATGTTACTTAATTGCTTCTAAAAGCTATGTTTGATTACCTGTTCTTTCATTTTGATTGTTTGATTATTGGTTGCTTTTATTTCTTCCGCTACTGCATTTTTTAATTGAAACTTAACAACAATATGCTTCGCAATATCAATAAAGAAGAAAGTTGTAATGAACAAAAATATCAATATATTTGTTCATTACAACTTTCTTCCTATTGGAAAGTAATGTGCGAAATACGGTCTTGACCTACGTTTTAAAAATAACGTAATTATCTAACTTGCTGCACGGTTCGACAGCCGCCAGTGAGAGTGCTCTAATTGCGGCAATGAAGACGGCCAACGTTAATTGTTACAGCTCCCTGCGTTTTATGTAATTTCTTTGAGTTATTTTTTTTTTCAATAAGTTTTCCTTTCTACATTATTCTTCCCTTCTATTCCTAGGAGCGCAAAATATGCTCAAAAAAATAGCCCACCCAACACACAGGGATGTCATAAAAGTTAACTATGGGAGAAACCAAAGAAGATTCGTGTCAGAAATGCGGTCCAATGTAAATCCTAAGCCGTATATATTGAAATCTTGTAATCCTAAAGGGTGTGGTCCTTCCAACCCTTTTTGTCGATTCAATAATTCATCTTTTCGGTGTCATGGATATAATGAACAAAAGAAAGGGAATTGGATGGCTAGATAGACGTCTAAACAATATGAATTGAAGCGGAAACGTACTGCGCCAACCTCTGATAATCTGTAAGGACTAAAACTGATTTTTAGCTATCTTAAAGTGACCAGGAATCATTGTTATCACGTTTATTTCTAGATACAGTTACGCGCACAGTTCAAAACCGACAATACAAATGTCTTCCTTCGGTTGACCACAAAAAAAGAAAAAAGAAGTATTATATTTCAATTTTGTTGGCTCTGTTTCGACTAATGAATCATACGCAGGAACACTAATGCTGTAGACAAAAACAGGTCACAGTAATATCACACGCACATAATTAATTGAGACAATAACAGTACACATTGTTTTAATTGTTACTCTTACTACAGCTCATGCACATGCTCAACGTATGTTTGATGAAAATAGTTTGAGACCAAATATTGTTTTTTGAAAATAACAACATCAAGACCATAATTTTTTCGAACTTTTTCTAACCACCAAAATCTTTGTACCATTTTTTCTAACATTTATATAATGTTGAAATTAAAATCGAATAGTTAACAGTTTTAAATTAATATTCACGTTGTCAAATTTTATGTTTTCTCTTCTCTTGTCTCTGAGGGCATTAAGGTCCTTTTTATCCTTGGCCATGATATCTAATTTGAAATCAACTTGTAATCAATCAACATTAATTAAATCGTCAAACCAAGTGCCACCAACAATCGAATTTAAGGTCTAATCTTATATTTATAAAAATACAGACGAATTGAGAACCTCCTCCTCTTTTGTGAAGTCGGTTACAAAGGAAAACTGACTGACTGAGTAATAATAACAAAAAGAGGGTTAGTGTAGTTCGCGAACGAAGGCGCGGGCTGAAAGCTAGAACATTCGTAAAATTATTAGCTTCCCTTAACTAAGTAGTAGATACTATACCAATCGGAGCCGACTTAACGCCTCTCTTGATGTATCTAAGGTACTTACTTTGTTTTTATTTGTGGCTGTTCCGAGTTTAAAGTAATGGTCGATCAGCGGCCGCGCTGTGAATCACCGCAGGTGCTGCCCGGCAAATGGCGGTCGTCTGCCCCTGTCGGTGAATCATGCGCATTTTCGCTTCTAGACCACTAGATCACAGTTCTGTAGTTAGTGCCACTTGTTGTTGTAATCACCAATACAGATTTATAGTGTTAACGGATTAGTCATTGCACATGTCGCCTTTTCTTTGAATCGTAATATTGTCATTTCTAACGGTTTTTGTAAATATGTTCTTCATGAAACCACACACACGTTGTGTGTAATGCCAGACGGTGTACTTAATATACCAACAATTGACAGTTATTTTGGATTGCTTACCAGTCTGTCTAGCATGACCACCGAAATACGATATGCATAACCATTTATCGCCTTTAACTGTCAAAAATCCATGTATTTTATATCATGTTTCGGTGGTCATGCTAGCCAGGCTGGTTAGCAAATATTTATAAATCAATCAAATTGCATTTAACGTTTACAATAAATCAGGATTATGTATTTGAGCAAAATAAAAATGAAATATAGCACTACTGATAAGATTTAATGATTGTGTGGATTACATTATACTATAAAATTATGACACTGACCCATATCCATGATCTGACTCAATGTAATTGCTGTATCGCACGCCTATTCATCAGCATTTCAATTACATCACACGAATATACCTGGAGTGAGTCACGGTGATTGGAACCGGTCTTGGGTCGTCTTGTTGTTGCATGCTATCGAGACAGCAGACGATTTTCGACATTGAATCGCGAAAGCTGCTGATCCGGGCAAAAATATTCCAAAAAACATTCCATATAATGCCCAAGTCATATAGCCACTACTTAAATCTTTCAAGAACAATTCCCACAGATATGTTTCCCTCGGTGGCTTAAACTCCAGCAATTAATATGTATAATACCACACGGCTCAGTTATTTTCACAAAACTTTTTCCCACGCCTAATAATTGTAGTATTTTAACACCATGTTTGTTTTATTTTCCGTTCGTACTGTATCTATTTGATGTTTTATATAAAACTCTGTTAGTAGCAGATTAAATCGACGTCTTTCTTTGTTATATTTCACTACAGCATAACTTTCTCCACTCGGAAATCAATTCACGGAACAAATTGCTTAAATCTTCGGTTATAGATGATTGTATTGTGTATTACTTTGAATAAAAAAATATTGAATGGTGAATAGTGAAACATGAAGCTCACTAACTGGCATTCGACCGGTAGGTTTCTCAAATTTTCTAGCATTTAACCCAAATTGTGTAACGTCGATATAAACCGCTCCATTTCGTTAAACGCCGTTAAAGTTCCTTTAATCTTTATTCACCCACGCGTCAAATTCATGCTCCACGGTGTCTTCTTTTGTGTCCTATTGCATCTTTTTATTGTATTAGTCTACCTACACGTCTAATTTATATTCAACATTCAAACCTTCTGCAGCCTTATTAGCGATCGTTGCGATCACGTCTTTTATTGTGTCTAATTATATATGTGACTCTTTTGATACGCGACAATAGGTGTCTAGAACTTCCTTAAATGTTGCATTCATAATCGCGGATTCTGAACGAAATGATAATCTTCTCTGCATATGCAACGCAGAGATTAAAATGTTATGTTTGAAACTGTCTCAGTATATTAACTTAACTAAATGAAATGAAGCTAATAAAGATACAGAAAAGTAAAAAAATTACATCTACTCGATTTAAACTTCGTTGATTGATTAATAATTAGTTTTTAAAAATTCCTAGTTAAAATTGTGATAACTTATAAAAACAAAGTAGAACTGTAAAACCATCTGTAATAGTTTTGGTTTGTATGATTCTGCCAAAGTTCTCATTGTTAGATATCATTTTGATCAACATCCTATAATTATTGAATAACATCCAATAGCCCTAACCTGCACTTAAGATAAGCACGTTCTTTCCTGATTTTACGTAGCGTCATCGTTGCCATCAGTTTGACCTTGTTTGAAGGGAAATTGCCCAAAGGCTCCCTGAGCCATGGCTTTGCGGATTCACGCTTGTAATTTTTCACTAGCGCTAATGGCGATCTTTTAAGGATTTCCTTATATGGACTATAATTATTGTGACAGTGGATATATTTAATGGCCATGAACAAAAATGAAGAATACACTTTAATAAATTTTGCGAATGCGAATTTCACAGTTATATATGTTATATAACTCAATGAAAGCAGAAGCTATAATATCGTTTTATGTAAAATCATTGCTCAGTGTATTGTTAGACTCTTCCTCAATTTGTTTAGCTTCTTTCATTCCTCTCACTCGAATACATTGATATCAACATTGTCGTGTGTAAATGGTAATCATCATAAAACATTTTTTATTAATCTCCAAGCACGTAAGATCGGTTATCTCATTTAGCATTGTTTGTTCACTTACTAGGAAATCACACGAAATTACGTGACTCGTTGTACCGGAATTATATTTTGTTTTTCTTTTATGTAAACCTACTTCCGATTTGCAGATATTAATTACATGAAATGCTTTATATGATGCATCCACACCAAAGTTAGCTGTCATCTCCTCATTCACTGTATATGATGTCTACATTTTAATTATTTAATTCCGTTATTTTATTTCAATTGTGTAGGACAAATATATTTCAACCTTACTATTATCCGCAAAAAAAAATATTCTTGTGTCAAATCAAAGATTCCTTAAATCTGTTTCTGTGAATATGTGTGTATAACAATGAAAACAAATCCTAGATACCGTTATCAATAAGTACCATGTTTATATTTTCTATAGTGTTCACCTCGAGAATAATATTGTGGTGAATCAGGTCTCACACTCCACAGACTTTCTCATCGTCGACATTTCAATATGACAGTGACATGGTTTTCGTATTCTATGTCTGTATAAGATAAATTTCATTGTTGCTGGTTTTCGCAATTTACATATTGTAATTTTACAGGCTATGATACTTATTGTCCTATGCTTTACAATCGTAACTAAACTTTTCTGTTAGGCTAATCTAGCCAAGTGTTCCCTCTAGTTTTGATCTCCATCGAGACATCTATTTTCTTCTGTGGCACTAGGTTATTTATTGCGCATTTGCTCGACTGTGTGAGCACACTTTTTACTTTCTATTGCATTAAGTTTCGTTCCGCGCCGTTTTTCCCTTTCGTGTCGTTTCTAATTAATAGTAATGTAATAGCTTTTGTTACTTTGTTTGTTATTGTACTGTTACGTCACAAAGTTCATTGATCTATATGTCGGTGTGAACCATTACTCCAAGATTATCTCTTAGATTATTTGTTGTTACAAGTAAAGAATCGAACAATCGAAGTAAAGATTGAATCATGCGACTATCCTTCCATAAACATTTTTATTGGTTGGTATTCATCATCATTATTGGTTTTTGATTACATACCCCCGAATACAGAAACGCTATTCAAAGTTTGAGTCCCGCTTAACATTTAAGTATTGTAAAAATTGACGTTTTTCCATACTAATTCAGATGACATTATGACAGGTAGTGTCCACTTAACTTTTTAAGCAGTCCCCTAAATTTGAGTAGCGTTTCTGTATTCGGGGGATAGATATTTACTGTCATGTAAGTTACATAATTATAACTTCGATGGCAAGTAGACTTTCCTTTATATATTTTTTTATATTACTCACCAATCCCCGAAATATTAAGAGAATAATGGGTGCAGACTGTAATACGGGAAACTGGGTGGAGGTAGTAATTAAAACGAAGTAGTTTAGACATGGACTAAATACTTCATAAAAGAACAGAAACACACTTCCATACCTGACACTATTAACCAGCACAGAATAATGACAAAAATAAATATTTATTAAGTAAAAATCTAGTGTCACAGTGTTTTTTATCGAACTCCTCCAAAACAGCTAGACCAATTTTTAAGAAAATTTCGTGTATATTTTGGTAGTTCTGCGTATAGGTCGTAGGCGGTATTTATCCTTTTTATGCACATGCGGGTAATCAAATACAAAATGGGCGCTCTCGTGAGTATCGTATAGCAATCAGTAGCAATTATCTTGGTTTTTTTTACTCATGAATACGTTCTTCAGCCACTGATTCACAATTTATTGACACTAATCGCCTTTCGTCATATTTTTTATTCTCATAAAAAGTATCACGATCATTATTGATCATCAAAGACAACCATTTGTCCCGCTTAAAAGACCAGTGGCCTATCTATTTGATTTTATTATTTAATAGAATACAAAATTAAATTATTCCATTTTTAATTTTAACATTATATAAATGTTTTAAAAAAATTAGTACAAAGATTTTGGTGGTTAGAAAAAGAATTTCGAAAAATTATGATCTTGAGGCGGGAATCGAACCCGCGTCCGCTGCTATCCGGGCAGGTGCCTGACCGCTCGGCCACCCAAGATACTTTTTCTAACCACCAAAATCTTTGTACAAAATTAAATGTTAATTTTGACAACTACTTTGACATTTGTCACGACGGTCGCCATGTTGTTTTCTCTGTAAGACGTCAGTTTCTTGTCAGTTCTTATTCGTTGGAACAGATTGGCCACTTGTCTAGAGGCGCTGGCAATTTTCTTCAATCTTCTTTTTGCTAAGTTGAAAATTCTTACATTGATTAAAATATAATCAATTGCCTGTCTCGTCGTTGGATATGAGCTTTTGCCTGCCCACAAAAACGGTGATAGCTTGGTACTTTGAATGTGATTAATCGTTGACCAAATGAAATTTTACATTCCCTCTTTTTTAAAAAGCAAACTGCTGTCTTTTTTTTAGTCTTGAGCTTTTGAAATATTCCTTCGTATATAAGATAATTTCATTATAATAATTTTTTTTTAAGAATGACTAACCTTTTTATTTTTCTATTTTTCTGAGAGCTGTGGCCGTGCCATGAAGTATTAGTGCGATCCAAACGCGGGTGACAAAACGAGACGCCGCGCCGCGCCGCTCTACTCGGCTTATAGCGTTGTCTCACTTTAACAATGAAAATTGAGTCGCGTTGGAGTCGTTCGTAAGGCCCCTGTAGATATCAAGCTCGTAAGGTATATTCTAAATTTGTTACAGTCAATGTCAGTCATTGAACCTGAAAGTTTTAATAGCAATTTTTCTTAATTCAATACAATTGACTAGATCGAGAGTCCGCCGCATCTGCCAAGGATGCACGTGGGCGATGCGTTTTATGGGCATTGCCGCATTGCAGAGCAGCTGCGATGCACTGACCTGCGTCCCCCGCTATGTCGTCTGGGTTAACAACTGTATATGCTTCAAATACTAAAATTAAATCGTTCATTTTATTGATATTGGCTATGGCAACGACAGGGGTTGACATTGAAATTAAACGTCCTTGATACACAAATACTTGGCTTACACAGACCAAGAAAGTATTGAGATTCTGATTTAACTTGTTTTGTTCTGATTTTACTTGGGAGGAGCTCAATAACGCGCACGGTCTGCGACTGCGTAAACTAAGTAATGTTCCCTAAGCCAAATGACCAAAAATTTATTATCTAGATTTCCTCCGTGTTTCGGAAGGAAGCTTAAGCTGCATCTGTAGTCGTTAAAACCGACCAATTCGCACTGGGCCAGTGTGGTGGGCTGTGGCCCATTCTTCCAAGGCCTGAGCTCCAGTAGTGAGGACAGTGATTTTACTTATTTTAGAATCAAATAGATTTACATGCTTCACGGTTCTGCAAGCATGATCAGTGAATTTGCACTGTAGTGAATCACTTTCACCCGACACTGGATTACCGGTGGAGCTTGACCTACCCGACAAGGTTGCAGACCTTTTCAACTGGTAATCGTTTGTACCTACGCGACATTGAATAATTCGCTGACAACATAAACGTTTCGTGTCGCGGCCTGCAGGGCCTACAATGTCTCCGAATATGGTTAATCCCTTTACTGGAAGTAATTTGTTGTTGTTGTTACTCAAGATTTATTCCTTTGGCCGTGAATTTAAATTTTAATGGACAATGTGCATTTCCGTATTTTGACCAATATATTGCTATTTAAAGATGGAGGATGAATTTATTGAAATTGCATCAATTAATATGTAAATACATATTCCCAAATCTTTTAAAATTAAATTGGTCGAGAAATGTTACACGCTGTAAAAGTGTTTAGGTTGTCGACATCAGAATAAAAATCAAGGAATATATTAGACTAATTATGTAATAAATGTTATTGTTTGGTTGAGAAGCAATTTTACAATCAAAGACTCTTGGAAAAATATAGGTTATAACGAGCGTTTTGCCGGTTACGGCAAACCATGTTGTATCCTAAATCTTTTGATTTTATTTACTTATCATCCTGAACATCGAATAATTATGTATATAAAAGTAAGAGAGTACGCATTTAAAATGTATACACATGCGACAAATACATGACCATACATACATGGTCACTTGGCGCCATAGCATGCCGTCTACTACCAACGTCTCACTCCAATTACCATAATAGCTGGGTGCATCGCGAAATTCCATAAGCATAATATACTTTCACTAATGTAAGTGTTCGCTTTGCTTTCATGTGTTAAATTGTTAGAGGCTTAGGCTACAAGTTTCAGTCTAGGTATGATGATAAAACATTTCGGAAAATTATTCTCTGTAATAGCCTTCTACACACCGATGTAGAATCGTTTGGTATTACTTCCTTTAATAATCGGTTCACACACATGATTAACTTGCTTTCTTTCAAATTGTATCATCCTTTTAAGAGTTTCATAATCATAGATTTTCTATCAAGTGCACAAAACGAATCATTTTTGTCCGAGAATGTCGAGGATAAAAATGGTTTTGTGGACGAGTTAGAAACTCTGCTTTTCTGCTCGACGGCCGCCTTGGTCGAATGCTCAGATTGCTGGGTATTGGCCAAGAGGTCCCGGGTTCGAATCCTGGTAGGGGCAAACTTTGTGACGACCACAAATGTTTGTTTCCGAGTCATGGTTGTGTATATGTTTATGTAGTATATTTTCAACATTTATATACATAATTATATGAAAAATATGTCCGTCATCTAGTATCCATAACACAAGTGCTTAGGCTACTTACTTTGGGCTAGATGATAGGTGTGAGTGTAATAGTTATTTGTTTGTTGTTAAACATTTCACCTTTAAGTCTTATACAAGTTTCACCTGTTCGATGATTATTATGTGAGGAATATTTTGTAAAGTCGACACCACAATATGTAGTATGATTAATTTTGTCGATGGACTATGTGCTTTAAGTTGAACTGTTTAAAATTGACAATCGCCTGGAGAAATCGCTTGTCTCACATGCTGTCGACTGTACCTACATACTGTTAAATAATATTCAATCTTAAAACAGTCACGCTCGGGTTGAGCGTGCCATCATTAACTATAATAGTGAACGGTTCAGTTCGTGGCTTCAAAAACAAAAGTTCTATTTTAAGCGTTTCCTGGAGACTTGGTAAACCCAGGGTTCGTATGAGAGTGGGCGTCTAACACGTCCAACATTTTGTAAATTATCTAATTTAGTACGTATGGAATAAAGGACAATATACGATGCAATCGCCAGGAATAAAGGCCCTATTGTAATTGATAAGTTTTTCTTCGAGTGACATGTTGTTGCGACATGGTATTCGTTGTAGTATATTTATTACTATACCTATTTGGTTTTATTTATCCTCTATACTATAGAGACAAACTGCCATTAATACTCCTTTATTAAGTTGGTCCAGCGAACTATTACATACACAAATATCTTGAAATAATATTACTATGAAAATTTTACCTGCTGCGGTCAGATAACGACCTGAATTTGTTATACCCGACTTAACCGAGGACGGCAGCTCGTAGAGAATTAGGAAAAGGAACGACGCGATATGAATATAAAAGAATTGCGAAGTTAGTTTCTGACTTCTATCCTCTCAAAAATTTATTTAATTACCCAAGTTTTGTGTTGACTGCATCAACTGTGATCTTTTCCAATTATTTTTATTATTATTGGCATTTTAAGTAGTCTCGATCATGTAACAAGTTGATACTGTCACTTAAATTAAGCACATACGGTAGGTTTTAATAATGCTGCAGCATTATTGTATGGCCAAGCCCTCTGTGGTTGAGGAGATTTCAATAGTACGACATTTTGACGGTAGTCTAATTCCGAGTACTGTGACGAATGGCAAACAACCCAGCCCGCTTTGGTGTTATGAGAACCAGAAGCAGTCATCTACCCGTGCCCGCTCCGTTCGTCTACCGACCTACGCTTCAAAGTACCTGTCACCACGCATATTCTCATCGGCTACACACAAGCCCACAGAACGGCCTTTTTGCTCGTTTCCACTTGTGTAACAGTTCACTGACACTATATTTTACCACGGCGTATTGCTGACCTGATTTTATTACCACACTCGGTCTAAGACTTGTGTTTACAATGTGTATTTCTCGTTGTTTAATAACCTGTGCTATTTTTAAAATATTAATTGCTTTAAAATTATTACCTTCGTCTATGTCATCACAAAGAGACTCTTATTCGTAACAAATAAGAACTAAGCTACATTTTAATCCAGTGCATCACCCTCTGTACCACATATTTTTACATTTATCTGTATTTTAATAAACATCCTTCAAATGTGTTATAGGCTACGAGTGAGATCTTCAGGAATCACCACTGATCATAACCAATCTTCAACTGAAGATAGATTAGTTTCTGAAATGCCTTTATTTATTTAATAATAGAAACACGATAAGAATTTTACCACGAATAGCAGTAGGTTCCTTTTTACTCTATACTAGAACAGACATCAACCTGGCTTCAAATTAGTACGACCCTCCATTAGAAACAAAATCAATGTAACCTTATCATTGAAATATTTTCATATCGAAGCCAAAGAATTCCCTTTAAATAGATTTAAGCCTTTAAACTTGTACTGTCAGAAGTGTGGGCCAAAAAATATGTCTCTTAAATCAACCACGATCTACAGAAAAACGCATTGAAGAAAAAAAAAAACGTTATTAGGCACATCTTACTCTTCTGCGTTAAATCGTCCATGTAATTGTTCGATTAATAAGCAATTCAATAATAGTTATATTTTTAAAATTGTAGTTTAAAACATACCACACCTTACTTATTAAGAAACTCATCTAACTGACAATTATATGAGTTTCTTAATAAGTAACGTAAAGTAGACGGCCGCCTTGGTCGAATGCTCAGATTGCTGGGTATTGGCCAAGAGGTCCCGAGTTCGAATCCTGGTAGGGGCAAACTTTGTGATGACCACAAATGTTTGTTTCCGAGTCATGGTTGTGTATATGTTTATGTAGTATATTTTTAACATTTATATACATAATTATATTAAAAATATGTCCGTCATCTAGTATCCATAACACAAGTGCTTATGTTAATTACTTTGGGCTAGCTGATAGGTGTGAGTGTAAAAAAATATATAATATATATATAATTATTCAGAACAATCAGTAGTAGGTACTAGTACCTACTTAGTTAATAGCGTGGGACCAAAGGGCCATCAAAATATCAAAGCGAACTCGGAAACTAGGTCGAGACGGCTCATAATACTAGATGCCCTATATGCTGTGAGAAGTTCGAAGAAAACAACTGTTTTTTTTTTAAATAGATAGCCCACTTAATATCTTGACGTCAGTTTTATCAATTTTACTTGGAAAAAGAAATTGCACGGCAAACGCTAAGGCGATTTTATATTCCACGTAGGCTTATTATTTTACGGCGTCAGCGACACCGATACGAAAATAAATATTCACAAAATATCCTCCAGCACAACTTTGTTCAAGGCAAAGTTTACGATGGCACAGCGTGTACCGATGTATTCTTATCCCCCATCTTAAATGAGAATGACGTGTTGAGCATGTGGTTTGTTGCTTATTTTTATTCGTTATGCAATATGAAGCGGTCCAACGTTCTGTATATCGTGAAAACAATTTTCCCACGCGTTGTTTGGCTCTCTTGTGTCTGGTGCATTGGCGTTTTCATTCACATTTTTTGTACACACGTTTGTAACTGATGCCTCGTTACCTCAAGAATAACGTATAATTTGTCCGTCGCAAAGTAAATCGAGTCGTTTCGGGTTTCTCGCTGGCAGTCGTCCAAAATAAATCATTAGCTTACACAATATAAATTTCAAATTCATTTCTCGAGAACATGAAGATCTCTATCTTCATGTTTGGTTCTAAATATATGCATTGTTTATTGCCGACCTATTTCGCGAACGTAATCTTGAGCGAGATAGTGTAAAGTGTTCTAAGCCATTGCATTGGAGTAGGTAATACCCAATTGTTGCTATGAAAACACAGCTGCCCAACTACATCGTGAGGATTGACTAGCGAATTACGACGGTATCCAACGCGGCAAATCTTGCATTGCACAATACTTGGGGTCAACAACGTCACACAATTCAATTTATTTCTAGGAACGTAAATAGACTAAACGAACGTATGAGTATGAGTTAGTGGAGTGAACAACCAAGATGGGTTCTCGTGATTATTACAAAGTGACGTATTCAAGCGACGACTCTGGTCGCTCTAATGTGACATTGGACAATGTGCTCGATAATGACACGGAGTTCAACGCGAACCAGTTCAAATTGTACGATGACTTCACCACCGATCTGAGGATTCATTACAACCCCATAAGGAACAACTTCCAAGACTTGACTAGGATCACTAAAGATACCAGAAGGAGAACCGGTGATCCCAACGACTCCGGAGTAGATATGGAAAATGGGAATCCTCTTGATGAAATACCTGCATCTAACGATAGTGATTTGGTAAGTTTACACTGTGCAGAATGTTAGCTCGTGTATAGCATACGTGAGAGTTGTAGGATAATTTTTAATATTTACTAAATGTATGTTTGGCTTAAAGTCTTTAGTTTGTTTTCTCTCGAATCCCGTGGTAATTTAATTCAAAATTTCCTTACCAGAAGTTATTCGGTTAGTCCCTTTAATTTTATGTCGCTGTCGTTATATCTATAAATAATAGTGACTGATAAACGGACGTCAAATATTCGACTTGCTGACGATTCAAACACAATACATTTACAAGATACATATCCGAATAATAAGTAAATAGAATGAACGTAGGATTGTTTCTTCTGTTAGATATGTGCAATGATGTCATCGCCAAGAAGCAAATATTTCTTGCAGTGCTAACGTAATTGTTCCGATGTTTAATAAACACTGGGAAACGGCTAGTGTTTTGATTGGTGCGTGGCAAATGTGGGGTTTGCAGTGACCGTCGCCGGGCATTGTCCGCTGGCACCGGAACAACGCTGCCCATTGTCTCTGTACCCGTGGCGAATTGCTCCTTTACGACTGAAACTTACTGCATTGTAGAAATGGTGTTGGCGCCTTAATGAACATCGAGACATTTCAATTTATAGTCAAATGCTTGACTCATTATAATTGTAGCCGAGCTCTTTTCATCCGCAGACCGTTCTCCTGCAGACGTGGACCAAATATCTGGAGTTGGAGCGAGAAAAAAATATTTTCTTTTCCCCAAGGAGATTCGGTCCACGTCCCGTATTACAGGAAGAGGCCTACCTACGTCATTAAGTCGTAATCAAGACCCAATATTAATAGGATACTAATTATTTTCTTTACTTTTTATATTTTAATAAGTTTTTGTTATAGTTTTTTATGTTTTCTGTTTTTTGAATATGAAGTACGTAATTTATCAAAGGAGAGAAGAGAGTGGGGCTTCTTAACACAGGCCTTAAAGCTTAAAAGGAGCTCCAACCCATTGTCAGAAATGTTCATTTACATTTTTTATAAGCTATTATGATACGATTTCCACTTGAGACTTTTTCTTGGACACACGGGTTTTCGGTATCTAGCGTCTTGACGATTCATAAGTGTATTGTAATCATACCAGATATAAATAAATGAATTTTGACTTTGACTTTGAGAGAATTATTATTCGTTGTGAATTCTTATATTACTAGGTACAATAGGAGGAATGGTGCTGCTCATTTCTTATCCTTGTTTTAATTAACCTTTAGTCGCCTACGACACCCGCGGGATAGATTGGGTATTATGGCAATTTTTTTCTGTTCTGTCGTCAGCACACGGCATTTCACGACTACGTCATAACCTCTATTAGACATATGCCTTTGTATAATATTAACATATTTTCTTTCACTTTGTTACAGTTGGAGAACGAAGTAATGGTAGATCCTTGGAGCAGCATGGACTCCTCGAATTCACCATTGACTGACTCCGGACCATCCGCCAGCGAAGACTGCACCCCCTCGACATCGAGTGAACCCCCTCGTGGGCCTCTAGATGTCAACTCCCCGCAATCCCCCGATGCGCGCCATTTGACAAATCCAAAAGATGCCAAACCTCCCACTGTTAAAAATATACCCACGAATTCGAAAGAAAACGCACGCTCAAGGGATCTCACTTTAGAATTAGATAACCTGGATCCGGACCGGCTCCCACGCCGGCCCCACTTTCTCGACGAAGATTACCAACTACCGTCCAAATCGAACATCGAATGCCGCATTCCCAAACCACACTTCCTTGATCACTCGCCCTCGCCTGATGAGTTCGATGAACGGAGCGATATTACAAACCCGAACTTCTTGGACGACGACGTTGATGTTGATGACAATTTAACACAGAAGAAAGTGGGAGCCTTGCCCAAAAGACCAATTAAATCTCAGACCTCAACGTTTTCATCTCAGGAAGATCGACCACATAGGACTAGTTATAGGAGCACTTTACATTATGGTATCGAGAGTGTGGCGAGATCGAGTGAGCGTGATAAAAGAGCTTCCCAACTATATCGAGGGACCTGGCCAGGTGAACGCGATGTCTGGACAGGTCACGACTCCTCCAGCGTTCGTAGCTTTTCTAGTAACGGTTCAAACGAGGGACCAAGGCCTCCTTCCAACTTGGACAACAAAATGGACTGCGTGTTTTCTTTAATTTCTCTGTTGAGCTTATCTCCCGAAAACAACGCAGATCTCAGCGCACCACTGTTGGAAATGAGTAGATCTGTTGAAAGTTGCATAGCCATGAGACAAGCTGGATGTATACCTTTGTTGGTGCAGCTGATTCATTCTAAAGTGCCGAGAGACACAAGGGATCGAGCTGCTAAAGCGCTACGCAATATTATTCACACGCAAACCGATGATAAGTCTGGAAGGAGAGAAGCGAGAGTGTGGAGACTATTAGAACAGGTTAGAGAATACTGTTATATTTTGGAAGATGTTGTAGAAGCTAGGAAAGATGGGAAAGAAGTAGTTCAAGACGATGCGACGAAACATCCGAGTCAAAGCGTGGCTGCTTTAATGAAGCTGTCATTCGACGAGGAACATAGGCATGTAGTCTGTCAATTGGGTGGCCTTCAAGCGCTCGCCGCTTTAGTTAGTGGGGACCAGGCGGCGCACGGTAGCAGAACTGATGATAACACGTGTTTGACCATGAGAAAGTATGCTGGAATGACATTGACCAATCTGACGTTTGGTGACGGAAATAATAAGTCACTACTATGTTCCTTCAAAGACTTCATGATGGCGCTAGTGGAACAGCTGGAATCACCTAACGACGACATGAGACAGGTACGTGAAATGTGTTTTTATGAATATACTCTGATATGATACATCTATTAACGGAGGAGTCATAACTTTGGAATTTGGATATATCTGGATCATAAAACTCATTGCTTGCAGAGTCGAAACAGTTTCGTAGACAACTATAACCTTTATCTTAACATATCGGAGCCAAAAACGATTAATACTTAAGTAAAAATACATATTGAAGTGAATTAGTTTTTAGTTAATACACTTACAAAATATAAAACTGCTGTAAAATACATTTAAAAACCATTATTTTCCTATTTCTTGACAGGTTACCGCAGCTGTCCTCAGAAACTTGTCTTGGCGAGCGGACACCAACAGCAAACAAGTACTCAGAGAAGTGGGCGCAGTCAAAGGGTTAACTAAAGCAGCGATGACTTGCCAAAAAGAAGCAACCCTGAAATCTGTTCTGTCAGCTCTATGGAACCTCACAGCCCACTGTTCCATGAACAAAGTGGCTCTGTGCTCCGTCGACGGGGCGTTGGGATTTCTCGTCGACATGCTCAACTACAATTCACTCACGAAAACACTGGCTATAGTGGAGAACGCGGGTGGTATCATGAGGAACGTGTCGAGCCACATCGCTGTCCGGGAAGATTACAGACAAATTCTCCGCGAGAGAAATTGCTTGAGTGTCTTACTGCAGCACTTGAAGTCCCCGAGTCTGACGGTGGTCAGCAACTCCTGCGGCACTTTGTGGAATCTATCCGCAAGATGTCCCCAGGACCAAGAGTTTCTGTGGGACCACGGAGCCGTACCGATGTTAAGGAGCCTCATTCATTCTAAACACAAAATGATCGCAATGGGCTCCAGTGCCGCCTTGAAAAACTTACTGAATTCCAAGCCCGGGAAAACTCATATAATCGGACTCGACACCACTGCTAGAAGCATGAATTTGCCAGCGTTGCCGACTCTGGGAGCGCGCAAGCAGAAAGCGCTAGAACAAGAGCTTGACCAGAACTTGGCGGAGACATGCGATAACATTGAACCGGCCACGTCGCCTTCCACCAGCAATAGAGACGAGAAGAATCTGTTTACTGCAACGGAGAGACAGATCGCCATGAACCTCGAAAGGCACAGAATGACCTCGAGTTCGCCTCTAATGGGCACCTTGACATCACAAATATCTTTAAGCCACAGCGCACACTTGGCCAGCTATTTGAGCTGCAGTAACACGTTGTTGAAAGGGGCTTTGGTGACGAGGTCGACAACTGGCGGTAGCTCCAATCAAGTCAACCGATCTGACAGCAAGGATTCTGTTACGAGCACGCATTCAGACTCGGTTTTCGAGAGAGCCATGCGCACCGGAAAGGTTCCTGTACCGACTCCGAGAAGCAAGGATCTAATGAAGTCCGAACCGGGCAGCGAAACGTTCATAAACTCATCGAAACCACTAACTCAGGAAGGTTATATGCGGTTTCCGGCTCAGCCGCCTATCCCACCCCCGCGGAGTTCGACCGATGTAAGAACGAACTTCACAGAGTCCGGTTACGACGTCGACCAGGACCCTTGCGACCAGCCCATAGATTACAGTCGAAAGTACTCGGAAACTAAAGCGACTGATCCGGAACCTTGTCTAGAGAAGAGCAAAACGGATGAACCCAAGAAGTATTCGAAGAAAGACAGCCCTAGCACCTTCGGGGATTACCAGGAGACAGATTTGGACCAACCGACGGATTATTCGTTGCGATACGCGGAACACCAATCGGAGACCGGCTCCGACACCGAACCCCCCGGGCCTTCCGACACCATCAAACACTTTGCTACCGAAGGGACGCCTTACGAGACACCCATAATATTTTCCACTGCCACTTCGATGTCTGATCTGCGGGTGATAGGGAAAGAGGCGAAACCGAAGACGCCCAGTGTCAAAGAGAATCCGGAAGCGATGACGCACTCAGACGAGAAGGACACGTGCTCGATAGAGGATCCGCCTAGGCACGACAACGACTTAGCTGCCACCACGCCGCAATCTGCCGCACCCGAAATTGAGCCTAAAGGGGAGGTGTTTGATACGAAATTCAGCTCGGGAATGATCAGTCCCGAGAAGCCGGTGAACTATTGCGACGAGGGCACCCCTGGTTATTTCTCAAGGGTCAGTTCGCTGAGCAGCATGGGGGAGCCGACCGAGGAAGACAACCTGGCCAAGAAGAACGCGATGGCCAGCATCAACGTGGAATTGAGTCCGCAGGAAGCCAACATCAGCAGCTCGGCTAAGGACAAGGATGGTGAGATAATATTGCAGTGTTTTCTTATGATTTTTTGTTATAATCCTTTGATGATCATCGTCCCTTTAATGTTCTCAAAATGCACCTATGGTTGGAATGATATTGGGACATGTATGCCATTCATTGTATGATTGTCAGAGCACTACTGTCCTTTAAGTAGAAGGCCGTTAAGTCCGAAACGCAGTTTTTGAGAATAGCCATAAAACGTGGGATTCATTCAAACCAAAAAACTTATACTTAGCTAAACAGATGGTCCTGCATTTCTTGATGATAACGCAGCTACCAAGAAATTATAAGTTAATTCGTTTATTTTTTCAATTATGAGTTAACTAGCTAGAAAGTCCTGATAACTCTGGTACTATCACAGTTAGAAGAAGAGTCCAAATCGCTACTAGGCTATAGAAACTGTGGTTGCGAAATCGTGACGTCACACAGACGCCATTGCTATTTTGTCGGAAATTTTAATTTGCACTATTCAAAACATGTATTTCAAAATGTTAAGTTAAGTATTCTATATTATAAATGTTAAGTAAGTATTCTATCAAAACGTTAGTTTTTATAAAAAATATAATTTATTTTGGGTAAAGAAGTGGACGACACGTACAACCAATGTGGTGTAGGTTTTCAAAATAAGTCATGCCTATTCGCATCAAAATTAGCCAATCGCAATTTCAAGACCTTTTAGCGGGTAGGCAAGCCGGGGAGTCCTACATACCCTCGCGATCTACATGCTTATAGGATAAAAGTGGGTTAACGGCCTCCCTAATTAAGTACGGCTGAGTGTAATGGTGGGTGGTTGAATGCGACGAATGCTTCGCCCCCAGGCTCGAAGGCCGTGACGTTCGCTCGCTCGCCCCCTCCCACGACGACGCCGGGCCTGGCCTCGCCGCGCTTCGTGCAGGAGACGCCGCTCATGTTCTCGCGCAGCTCCTCGCTCGGCTCGCTGCCCGACTGCTCGGCCGAGCACGACGACCACGGCTCGGTGCTCTCAGAGTTCAGGTGAGGCAATCGTCGTCTACACAGAGGCACATGAGTAGATAAATCGAACAGAGTATAAGCTTCATAACTTCTATTTATTTTCCCTACATTTTAGGGAAGGCAAAGGGTCTAGCCCATACAGCCATGTCTTTAGTGTATATTTAATCTGTAGTCATATGAGATAATGAGTGGGTGAAATGTATGAATGAAATGAATTTTATGTATGGGTGTCGCATATTTTAACGCATCTAGGGAGTGCTTGGCGCGAATTGAATGGTAACAGAGTTCTTGAATGGTAACAGAGTTCATGATGGAGACTGATGAAGTGAGCAAAACCATTTTTTACGTGGTTTTCACCACAACATCAAACACCATCACAAGACTTGTTTTCAATGATTCTGCATAATTGCACATCAACACGGATGCTTGTGCATCAAAATGACACCACTTTCACAGCACAAAATCCACTCTGAACCAATTTTAGAATTATAGAAAAAATATCTGACTGACACCACGAAACGCGACAAACACTCTTAAGCTTCATAAGAACGCCGTCGCACTAACCCTGGGATTATGCAACTGGCTGTCATAAACAAAACAAAAAAAAACTGTTGTATGAAGGCTTATCTGCACGCTCGGCTCGCTGCCCGACTGCTCGGCGTCGCACGACAACCACGGCTCGGTGCTCTCAGAGTTCAGGTGAGGCGGTCCTCTTCTTCACAGAGGTGCACTGTGTATTCTGATTTACTCGGCTACGCACGACGACCAGAGGGCCTAGCCAAGTGGCTTTTCTATTCGAACGCATACAAAACAAATGTATGAAACTGACGTGTCATTTTCAGAGAAAACAAAACGTCAGTTTCATCTATTCGATTTTAATTTTAACATTATATAAATGTTAGAAAAATGAGTACAAAGATTTTGGGGCTAGAAAAAGAATTTCGAAAAATTATGATCTTGAGGCGGGTTTTCTTTTTCTAGCCCCAAAATCTTTGTAGTCAGTTTCATCCTTTTGTATTCTATGCGTTCGAATAGAAAAGCCACTTGGCTAGACCCGCACGGCTCCGTGCTTTTAGAGTTCAGCTGAGGCGGTCCTCCTTCTCTTGCAACCAGGTAATCTTATTAAATTGCAATTCCATCGCATGGCATCACATATAGACCTATGCTATACCATCCACCGTATGCATTAAATGTAATGTGACAAGCAATAAACAATTTGAATACTGCTATATCGGTTGGAGGAATAGTGCTTATGGGGTCCCTAGATCATCAATACTGAATTTTGTACCTTCATCATCACTAGCTCTTTTAATGTCCCCACTGCTTTGGCTCGGGCCTTCCCTATGGATGTAAGGATTTTGGGAGATTGGGCCATAACCCACCACGCTGGCCCAGTGCGGGTTGGTGGGTATTAACGATTGCAGATGCATCCGGGACCAACGGCTTAACGTGCCTTCCGGTCAGACCAATGAAAATATTAATAAATAAAAGATATCTTACACTTACACCTATCACCAAGCCCAAATTAAGTTCCGTGTGGTAGAGTAGAATACAATTGTCACCACCCCAAATCTCTCCCGTGGGTGTCGTACAAGGCGACTAAGGATAAATCAGCAATGAGGAATGGGCAGCAGCGTTCCTCTTATATCACCTAGAAATAGTACTGCGACTTTTGTGCCCGATAAATGGCAATAGGCTCGCCACCTATTACAAGGGACCTAACATAATTGGCGAAACGTGGGTGCTAGTTCACCTCTGCCCATCCCTTCGGGGATATAGGCGTGGTTTATGTATGTATGCAAATTAAGTTGCGTGCATTGCCCTAAAAAAGGTTAAATTAAATAGATTAACGTTCTCCCGTTGCCTGTTCCCAGCCGGCAGCCGTCCGGGATAATCTCGCCGAGCGAGATCCCCGACTCGCCGGGCCACAGCGTGCCGCAGTCGCCGAGGAGCGGCCGCCCTCCGCCCACCGAGCCCTGCACCCCGCCACCAGGTACGCATCGCCCCCCCTCACCCTACAAGATCATTTTTGTTGTTTTTTTTTGTTCAATTCTCCCTATATGTAGGGAAGGCAAAGGGTCTAGCCCATACAGCCATGGCTTTAGTGTATATTTTATCTGTAGTCTTATAAAATAATGAGTGGGTGAAATGTATGAATAAAATGAATTTTGCGTTAAAATATGGGTGTCACATATTTTAACGCATCTAGGGAGTGCTTGGAGTGAATTTAATGGTAACAGAGTTCATGATGGTGCCTGATGAGGTGGACAGAACCACTTTTTATAGTAGTCTTCACCACAACGTCAAACACGTCTTAAGACTTATTTAACACTACTTTCACTGCACAAAATCCACTATACCAAACGTCTAAATTCAAATTAAATTTTTTCTCATTAACTACTCATTAAAGTTATTTGACGTCTCTGAGGGCGGCAGTTACCTACGTTACAACTGCCCGCCACCGCAGACCGCGTCTGTCTGTGAGACGCTTAATACTGTTTAGTTTACATAGAATAACTTAAAACTGACGTTTTTACTTATTATAATTATAACCAACAGTTGTTGTTTTAACTTTTTCGTAACGTAGTGTTCAACTGTCTAACTATTACAGTTCATGAGATACAGCCTGGTGACAGCCGGACGGACGGACGGACAGCGAAGTCTTAGTAATAGGTCCCCTTTGGGTACGGAACCCTAAAGAATAGATTACAATCCGTCAACTTCGTGCGCGACGGAAAAGTCGCTCCTCACCGCATCGCTCGCCCCCGCTAGCATCTAGAGTGCCGAGTGGAGGGTCGCGCATGAACTTGTCTAGGATAAACCAAATTTTCATTGCTTAAAACTGTGTTACAACAAGTTGTTAAATATAAATTGTGTATCAACAGTTTACCTTGACATGCATGCAATATTATAATAATTGAACATCTTTATCATACGTTATTATTACTCTTTTTTTTTAATAAATATTTAAATAAATATTTTCCTTCATTTTCCTTTCCTGGATTCGAACCCGGGACCTCTTGGCCAATACCCAGCGATCTGAGCACTCGACCAAGGCGGCCGTCAAACTATGATATGAAACTCATAATATGAAACAGATAAAAATGGAGATATTTCTGATGGGAATGTCCGTTATGTTCAGAGCCCTCGGCCGTGGTCGCGTCGGTGTTCGAGGAGCGCGTGTCCCGGTTCCAGGTGGAGAACACCCCGGCGCAGTTCTCGGCCGCCACCAGCCTCAGCAGCCTCACCATCGACGACGAGCCCAAGGTGAGGGTCTGGGGTACTCGCCGACCTCTATTATACCAGGGCCCGCGTACCCAAGTGGCAATCGTCTTATAACGATAACGTGTCGATGTTACTTTGGTATCTACAGCGTCTTAGCTTGCGCCACCAACATAACTAGGAACTTACGAAGACGATTTTGGTCACGTGATTTCATGACGACTTACGTCAAATCCCATACATTTTGCTTTATCGAACCTCGTTGTCTTTGTTGGTATGTTACTTTGTCTAGGCCCCCAGTACGCTGGACTGAATACGTCTACTAAAATGACAAATGTTTCTTGTGCCGATTTGAAAAGCGCCCCCTCGATCGGCAAGGGTACAAAATTTGACGTTTGTTGCTTGTATTTGACATTACAAATGCATCTCTCTACTATTAGTTCCGTGGCAGTCACCTTCGTACAACAGTGCCATCCGCGCCAAGATGGCGATAATCAAATTGGCTTCTTCGTACGTGTATATTAGAGGGAGGTCAGTGCATTGGGTGCACTCCGGCCACATTTCAACTATTCAAATTATTACAGTCTTCCATGCTGGCCTGGAAGCGAAAGATAACGGAGCATTGGCCAGGACCGAATCATCCCATGGGTGTCGTAAGAGTCGACTAAGGGAGATTGCCCGGTGTAGACCAATAAGCACCTTGGGGCATGGAGTAAAGTATTACACTCACACCTATCATGTAACCCAACCCAAACAACATGACCAGATTATAACTTCTTATTCTCCCTGCCCTGTTCCCAGTCTATCTGGGATCGGCACAGTATGTTTCCTCTTCCATTCATATCGGTCAGACGTCATCAAGCCATCCTCTGGCTTTTGACTCATCACACCGGAAATGAAACCCCGTGTTTATTAAAATTAAAATAATTAATTAAAATTAAAAGTGAAATGATTTTTTTCCAGCTTCGATTAGTGAAAGAGCCGCTACATGAGCCAACCTCAGCGGGCACGAGACCTCTGCTGCTTTCTGAGAGAAACGATATAAGGTTTGTTTACTACAAATACCACACATTTTTACTTGAACATTATTAAATGTTATTTTCTTTGTAATTAGGTACGGTCGGCATCATAAGCCGATTACCACTTTAGGCCTCTGTAATGCCAAAGACAGCGAACGCGCAGTAATAATTGCCACCAATTTGTACGAACAACTATTAAAGTGCTAACCAACAAGGTATTAAAGTGTTAATCTACTTATGATGCTGACTGTACGATGACTGTCTTCGTAGACAAAATACTTGTTATTGTAATAAGTTAACTGTAAATTATTATTTTTTTGTTTTTAGGGAACATACGCCCCGTTTGCCGGCCGTCAGCTCTACTCCCAACGTGCCTTACAAAGGTAAATTATTATCATTGCGTCACATTTAAATACTGTATTCTTATTTATTGCAATCATAGAAAAACATTTAACACCAAAAACATTAATAGGCTATAATACCGCTGTAGATGAGAATTTTTTGACTTATTGCTAAATATAAATCTTATTGATCACTTTGGAAATCTCATTTACGACCATCTAGTTGGTAGCCCCTTTTGACCTATCTATGTTCTCGATCGTGACGATTTAAAGTGCAATTCTCTTTGGCAGGCGAACTTACGACCGTCTATCTGGTAGGATCGTGTTGTCCAATCTAGGTTCTTGATGACGAATGAAGGTTTATTTTCGGTTTGGCAGGCGAACAAACGCCCAGCGACATCTGCCGGGTGTACTTCACCGAGGACACGCCGGCCATCCTGTCCAAAGCCGGCAGCAACTCCAACCTGTCGGTGTTGTCCATCGACTCGGCGCCCGCGGGCCTCCGGGCCGAAGCCCCGGAGCCCTATCGAGCCCTGAACGACGCCCACGACACATCGGACAGCTCCAACTTGAGCGACGCCGGCGATCTGCTCGAGGAGTGCATACAGAAGGGCATTGCCAAGGTGGGTTTTGATGAAAAAAAAAAATGGATTTATTCATATAAAGCATATACATATAATCATGGATCGTCAAAGAAATAACGATGCATACATGACGCCCATTTAGAGCTTGTACACAATGCTAAATGGGGCGATGCGAATTCGTAACGCACAAAACTACGACGTAAAATGGTGCGATGCGATTTGGTGCGGCAAGGCGGCGAAACATAGAAGAATGAAATTGAAGGAACGCGTAATCGTAGATTATTATTATTATCTACGATTATGATTATAAAGACAATGAGTCTTCTAATAATCGACGAGATCCAGTCCTGTAAACTCTGTGGTAATTCTATACCCAATCCGCATTTTAGATACAAAATAGATTCAACGCTAAAAATTATTCCTTAATTTCATAATGCTGTTGCTATGCCTTTTTGGAGTTGTGTCTTTTTTGTATAGAATCATCGAAATGGTTACTGTGTCATGTACCTTATTTCCAGGTGGTAAAGAACAAAGGTCCACCGTCAGACGTGTCTTCCGTGCCTTACACTGTCAGGGGAGGAGATGTTTATGTAAGTAACGACTCGTTTATTATAATATGAAAAATTTGTGTACCGGCTACGCCATAGCGTTACATAAACATTGTATCGAGTAACCAACGAAGAGACCAATGGAGGTAACTGTAGGTAGATCAAACTCAGTAAGAAACATTGGCAAGTTTGCAAGCCAGGCTTTTGCTGAAATACCTTCTTCAACTCCTCAACACAACATAGCATAATAAGTACTGACGAGGTGATCACCCAATAATATTAACGCTTTATAGGACAGTAGGAAAATAGTGGCCGCCAGAATTTGAATCTTACTTATTTGTATTAAAATTTAAAATCAATAAAAGATATTGTATGCATTTCCCTTCAAAGTATACATTTTTAAATAGTATCGTTTATAACCCTTTGATTTTAGAATTTGTTTATTTTATAGATTCGAATGTTAGTTCATACATACATAATTCACGCCTATATCCCCGAAGGGGTAGGCAGAGGTGAACTAGCACCCACGCTTCGCCAATTATGCTAGGTCCCATGTAATTGGTGGCGAGCCTAATGCCATTTATCGGGCATAAAAGTCGCAGTACTTTGCTAGGTGGTAGGTATAAGAGGAACGCTGCTGCCCATTCCCCATCACTGATTTGTCCTTAGTCGCCTTTTACGACAATTGTATGTCAGTTGATAATTGTGTGACAATTGTATTATACTCTGCCGTCACCACACGGCACACTTACTGCCGCACTCAGAGACGTCAATTAACTTTAATGAGTATTTAATGTCAAAAATGTTCATTCAAATCTAGACCATAGACCCGGCAAGAATAACGACTGGTTTTGAATTGTCATTTTTTTGCATTAAGTACTCATTATCGTTATTTGACGTCTCTGAGTGCGGCAGTTAGAGTGTTAGTAACTTGAACAAAATCCTCCTATAAAATTGATTTTAACTGTGCGTTTCAGAGATCACTCCCGCCGTACTTGAGGTCCTCTACCGAGACTGTCAAGATGTCTCAGGAGTTTGGCCGGAACGTCCGTGACAGGTGAGGCTCACATTTTTATTAAAACCTGAAACCTTACCTGAATAATGGGGTACTAGTGGATAACCGCAGCTTTTTCGCTTTATTGTCGGTTATTTTATATCCTTCCGATATGTGTGTGGACTATCAAACACAAAAATATTTTTTTTATTTGAATTCCTGAGATTAGCTTGTTAAACTTTATAATATTAGTACAGATTTTACACATACATACATAAATCACGCCTATATCCCCGAAGGGGTAGGCAGAGGTGAACTAGCACCCACGTTTCGCCAATTATGTGAGGTTCAATGTAATAGGTGGTGAGCCTATTGCCATTTATCGGGCACAAAAGTAGCAGTACTATTGCTAGGTGGTATAAAAGGAACGCTGCTGCCTATTCCTCATCGCTGACTTATACTTATAGTTGAGAAAAAAAATATGTTTAGTTTAAAAAAATAACTCACATGGTTCGATAGTACTACTAAAGGGAAATCGTTCCGCTGCGGGAAAACGACACTGAAATCTCAGCCTGTATATAAAAATGTATGTTTATGATAGATTATTAAAAATAAATAACGTCGATACTTTATTATTGTTAAAAATTTAATTACATTTCTAATTCAATTTTAAAAGTCTTCTTTTTCAATCCGCTCTTCAAATGTCTATCTACAACGCCATTCGCCATATAGGACACCGACGTGACTGACGTCACGACTCTGTACACAAATTAGATGTTGGTCTTTCGCAGTCGTATTGGTTACTATAGTCCGATAAGTTCGTGCGCGACCCTCTTGCGGTATGAGAGGCGGTGGCGGGGACAGGGCACTGCAGATGCCAGCGGGGGCGGGCGATGGAGGGGGGGGGTCGCTTCTCCCCACATCGCTCACCCCCGCCAACATCCAGAGCGCCCCGTCCCTGCCACCGTCTCGTACCGCAGGAGTCGCGCACGAACTTGTCCGACTATAGACGAGGAGATTTACTCGCGAATTCTTCTACGTTTTCGTGTACAACGCCCTCAGTGTGCTACACTATTTTGCTAATGCTGCTTATTAGCGAGCAATGAATAACGCTGGTGGTTTTATTGTCCTCAGCCGCAGTTGCAGCTCGGAAAGGGCGCCGCCGCTGCCTCCGCGGCCCCCCGCCTCGGCGCAGCCCCCGCCGCGACCTCCGCCCGCGGGTAGTTATACTTTTTTTTTTCTTTTTTTTTTACCAGGTATCTAATGCAGGCTACACATCGCCTCGCAGCGGCGAGAACTCTGCCGCAACGGGTCTGGGAGTCGGGTAAAGGCGTTCCCCCCATACCCACTGAACATCCCCTGGGTGACTCTCCTCAACGCGTTTATGGGGGCCTGAAGATGGCCTTTCATTCATCGTTCCCCCACCGCGTTACCCACCTATGGCAGACTCTCCTCCAAAAGTACTATACCTTTTTTTTTTATCGGGGTTAAAATGCCTTTACGCACTTCCCACGGTCCCGGGACTTGGACCGTGGGGGTGTGTGGGACTCCCCGGCGTAAAGAACGCCGGGACTACACCACTAAAATATCCCCGGTTCTCCACGGGGAGTATTATATTATTATATATTACTTCTCCAAAGTACTATACCTATCCTAACTCGCACAACTCTCACTTGATGCGAAGTCTTATTCCTTTCCTACCCTTATCCCGCTCTAGGCCGTGTCGGCATAACATGTTTTCTTCTTCCACTACTCTCATTATCATCATCACCAGCCCTTGTCATCACTTTCCCTATACTATGGATAGAAGAACATAGGGAAAATGGGCCTTAACACACAACGCTGGCCCAGTGCGGATTGGTTGGTATTACGGCTTAACATGACTTTCGAAGCACGGAGGAACATACATTTATTCGTCGCCCATCCAATGACTGGCCTTGGCGTGCATTGCTTAAGCTGGGAATGCCCGGAACCAAGACTGCCAGACTGACTATGACGGTCCTATACTAGGCAAACATTGCACAGATCTAATAGAAACGAGTTCCGGCGGGTAATATGTCTGCAGGCATGCCCGTGTAGCGAATTCCCCGCTTTAGTTTCAGCAATCACTGGCCGAGCAGCAAAAAATGAAGCCAATTTGATTATCGTCATCTTAGCGCTGATGGCACTGGTGTGCGAAGGTGAACGTCCACGGAATTAATATTAGAGATGTATTTGTAATGTTAAATACAAGCAACAAACTTCAAATTTAGTACCCTTGCCGCTCGATGGAGCGCTTCAAATCGGCATAAGTGTTGGCAACGCCACCAAAAACTTAAGAAAAAGATTTTGTCTACGATTGTTTGTTTATGACAACTCTGGGTGGATCACTCAATCATTCGATTCATTCTCTTGCTTCACCGCGCGTCCACCCGAGCGGTCGAATTTGTGTGTGCTGCTGTGCAAATAAATAGTAATTTTTTACTATCGAAGAAACTGGTGTTTTCCCTCAAAACATTATTTCTGCGCGCGACAATAAGAAACATTTGTCATTTTAGTAGACGTATTCAGTACAACGTACTTGTATATGAGAGGTCAGTGACTGGAGCGTTGAATGTTCCAAACTTAAACAATGCGCCAGATTTTATTCGTCCATGCGTGTTCTTTTTTCAACAACTAACAAAAAATGACACCATTTCCATGCTTATTTTTTGTGAAAAATCATATAATGACGTGTAACCCGTTGGTGTAATAATAATATAATGTTGTGTGTCGCACCCCAGGCCGCCGCCAGTGGAGCGAAAGCACCGGCGGCGGTATCGCGAGCGGCGACGCGGGCGGCGCCGCCGGCGGCGACTCCGGCAGCTCGCAGAGCCTCGAGTCGTTCGGGTCGCGCGACCGCGAGCTGTTCGAGCGGACCGTGCGAGCGGGCCTGCGCGCCGCTCGCGACTCCTCGGCCAGCTCGCTGAGCAACGACTCGTTCGGCTCCACCGACAAGGAGGTGTTCGAGAGATGCGTGCGGGCGGGTGAACACGGTAATTGCTTATTCACCTGCCGTTTTATTAACAAACATGGTATCTACCAGTTTAACAAGTATGTTCAAGCTATCCGCGTTTTGTGTACATTTATTGTTAAATAAATAAATAAATAAAATTATTTTAAATGCAAGGAATAGAGACAAAACACTGAGTGTATACGTAAACAGTGTTGATAAGAAGGCAGCTACTGTTAATGATTTTAATGATTTGAGCTACTGTTAATGATTTGAGCGTTATACAGCATGTGTGCCGTGTGGTGTCGGCAGAGCAGAATACAATTGTCACCTCCCCAAATCTCTCCCGTGGGTGTGTCTTACAAGGCGACTAAGAGTAAAGACAGCGATGAGTAATGGGCACCAGCATCTTCTTGTACCGCCTAGCAATATGCTGCGACTTTTGTGCCCGATAAATGATAATAGGCTCGCCACCTATTACATGGGACTTAACATAGTTGGCGAAACGTGAGTGCTAGTTCACCTCTGCCTACATACACTGATATAGGCGTGATTTATGAATGTATGTATGTAGTGTACATTTTAGATTTTAATCTGATTACCGTCCGATCCCCTATTCTGATCCTTAGGTGGCAAACATTTTCTGACCGCGACTATACAATCATTTTTGCGTAACTGACTGCTTACGCAGCGCACGCATTAAAAGCTCTAAAAATTAATATGTCTTTCCCGTTTTTTTTTATTGATGCTAAGCTCATATTGGTTGTAGCATGATGATGTTATAATATCGTCGATAATGGACTGTCCATCACAAAAATGTTTTTTCAATTTGAATAAGTC